>QEPC01004236.1:2840573-2863862 GCA_003113815.1 Sphenodon punctatus | reverse complement strand
CCCCCCCCCAGGCCCCACAATTTAATACTCACCATCATCCATGGTGGGGCCGCTGACTCCTCTCCGCCGCCACCAGTTTTCATCCATCCAGCAGAGCAGGGAATGCGCAGGCAGCTCTCTTAGCCTCCCTGAGTCCCTTCCCCCCTCCCTCCCTGCCAGGGAAGGAGGGAGGAAGGGACTCGGGGAGGCTAAGAGCTGTGCGCATGTCAGCAGCTCCCAGCCCCCTGCACAGTGTAGGGGTTCTGGGAGCCAGGGCTCCTGGGTTCTCGGGGAGGGGAGTGCAGATCACGCCCCTAAGAGCCAGGCTCTGGGGATTTCTGCACATCACTCTCCTGGCCAGCTGTCAGCTGAGAGGGCCACACTAGCCACACCACTATGGTATTGGCAGACCCAGGGCTGCAGGGGACCCTAAAAAACAGGACCTGGCCCTGTGGTTGCCCATTGCCCTGGCTTGGGCCAGATTAACCCATACTGCATGCTCCACATTCACAGGAATAATGCAGTATGGGGCGGCCCCAGGGCAAACATCTGGTGGCCACTGTTCAGACAGACAAGTGAATCCAGGGCCAATGTAGGGCAGTGTCTTGTTTGTTATCTCCCACAGAGAAGAGAAAGTCAGACTAGAACAGTAGTCAATGTAGCTGTCTGGAATTGAGGCAAGGAGCCTTCAGGGATTTGTTTGTGCTCTGTGGGGAGAAAAGGGCAAGTCAGTTACACTCCTCTCCGTGCCTGAAACACGAACACTTTCCTTTCCTTAAGTTTCACACACTCCACATGAACCTTAAGAAGGAGAAGGGGGTGGGACAAGGAAGAAAATGGCTTAAGGAGGAGGTGGAAATGTATTGTATTTATTTATAATAATATCTGTATGCTGCCCCTCCTGCTACAAGCATCTCAGGGTGGCTAACAACATTTTAAAACATATAATGAAATTCATTAAAACAACATTCCCAGAATTACGCCCCCCCAAACAATAAAACCCCACCCTAACCCAACCCACCCATCCCATCTCCATTGGCAAAGACCTGGTGGAACAGTCAGATCTTACACATTTTACAGAAAGAGGAGAGGTGATCGGCCAGGCAGACCTCAAATGGGAGGGCGTTCCACAGCTGTGGTGCAGTCACCGAGAACACCCTCCTCATGGTCAACACCCGGGAAACCCGGGGGACCTCAAGAAGGGTGCCCCCAGCCAGCTGCAGAGGTCGATCCAGAATTCAGAGGGTAAAGCGGTCCTGCAGGTAGGTGGGCCCCAGGCCATTTAGGGCTTTAAAGATCAACACCAACACCTTGAATTGGACCCGGAAGACTATTGGCAGCCAGTGCAGAGAACAAAGCACTGGAGTAATGTGCTCGCATCAGTCCGTTCCCTTCAGGAGATGAGTCGCCACATTCTTCACCAGCTGGAGTCTCCGGACCATCATCAAGGGTAGCCACACATAGAGCGCATTACAGTAGTCTAATCTCGAGGTAATAAAAGCATGGATGATTGTGGCCAGACATACGGCCTAAGTCAATGTACCAGGTGTAATTGGCAAAATGCACCCTTTGCCACAGCTTCCACCTGGACATCCAGGCGGAGTTGTGGATCAAGGAGCACCCCCAGACTACGGACCTGGGGTACCGGGGGAGGACGGATCCCATCAATGACGGGGACTATCACTCTCCCAGCTTTCCCTACAACCATCACCTCCGTCTTGTCAGGATTTAACTTCAAGCAGTTTGCCCTCATCCAGTCCTCCACAGAAAGCACCGGGTAAGCACTGAGACTGTAGGACCTGGGTCTGATGAAAACAAGAGATATAGTTGTGTGTCATCAGCATATTGATGACCCCTTAGGCCAAACTCTCTAACAACCTCCCCCAAAAGCTGCATATACACACTGAACAAGAGAGGGGACAAGATGGAACCCTGTGGAACTCCACATATGAGGTCCCGGGGAGAAGATGAATAATCACCCAGCACCACATGCTGGGTTCTCCCAGCCAGGAAAGAGTGGAACCATTCAAGAACAGTCCCGCTCATCCCTGCCCGGTCCCACAGCCAAGTCACCAACAACTCGTGATCAACGGTATTGAATGCAGCCGAGAGATCTAACAAAACCAACAGAGTCAAATGACCCTGTTCCAACTCTCGGGCGAGGTCATCATCCAAGGCCACAAGCGCAGTCTCCATGCCATAACCCGAATGGAAGCCAGACCACGAGGGATCAAGGAACTTGACCCGGTTCAAATGCTCCTGAAGCTGTCGAGCCACCACTCGTTCAATAACCTTCCCTAAAAAGGGAAGGTTAGAGACAGGCCGATAGTTGGCCAGGGTGTCAATGTCCAATTATGGCTTCTTGAGCAGGGGCCACACCACCACCTCCTTGAGACACTCTTGCACCCTGCCCTCCCTAAGGGAGGTGTTGGCTATGCCATCCAGCAACAGCCCTAATGGCTCCCGGCTGGCCTTAACCAGCCAGGACGGGCATAGATCTAATTCACAATGGGTGGCACGAACAGTCCCAAGAGCATCACTCACATCTGAGGGCAACACATTTTGAAATTCATCCCATAAAACAGGACAAGATGGGGCTTCAACTGCCTCTGGCTCACCCACTGTTAAAAGTGCTGCGTGAAAGCCAGGGTGGATTTGAGTGATTTTATCTGCAAAAAATTCCACAAGCAAGTCACAGCGAGATTTCAATAACTCTGAATCCAGGTGGAGGGAGGCTGGACTGACCAGACCTCTCACCACCCAGAAGAGCTCAGCTGGATGAGATTTAGCGGGCACAATGAGGGCAGCAAAGAAAACCTTCTTTGCTGCCCGCACCGCCACAGCATAGGTACGTAACCAGACTCTATGTCTCAATCAGTCAACTTCAATATGAGAGTGATGCCACCATCGCTCTAACCATCACCGTTCTTACTTCATCTGCCGCAGCTCCTCCATATACCAAAGGGGATCTGCATTGTCGGCGATTGGGGAGCGGATGCCTGGGAGTCACATGGTCGATGGCCTCCGTCAGCATAGAATTCCACAAGACCACAAGTCATTGAGTGGGCAGCCATCAAAGTCAGAGGAAATATCCCCTCAGAGGGCAATCTGGAACTTTTCTGGTTCCAAAAGCCTTCAGGGATGAACCAACCTAACTGGTTCTATACCCTCCCAGGGACCGACATGCACCAGGATATCAGCCTGGAGGAGATAATGATCCATCCGTGACAAGGGCACTGTTGACACCTCCACCAATAATGGATCCCCCACCTAAAGGCTGGTGCAAAAAATCATGTCCAGGGTATGTCCTCCAACATGTGTGGAAAGGGATTAATATGACCGACGGGAACAAGAGGAAAGTAAGTGGAGGGAAGGAGGTGCAGAAAGAAGGAGAGGAAGTAGAGGGAGATGACCTTGAGGAAAAGGGTGCGGGAAGGAGAAGTGGAGGATGCAAAGTTATAAGGGGGAATGGAGTGGGGTAGACCTGATCCTGCAGGGAGCCAAGTGGAGA
Organism: Sphenodon punctatus; assembly: GCA_003113815.1. NCBI lineage: Eukaryota > Metazoa > Chordata > Lepidosauria > Sphenodontia > Sphenodontidae > Sphenodon > Sphenodon punctatus. Next base: position 2,860,372 of record QEPC01004236.1, on the reverse strand, counting down.
CCATAGAAAAGAATATATAAATAGTTTTCTGTACTACTCAGAATTTCTTCTCTATGGTTTTCACATAGCTCCCCATGGTATCACCAGTGTTCAAGTAGCCACAGGCAGGTGCTCTCCTATAACACTGGCCATTTTTACATGGACGCTCCCCCCCCCCCCTGCTCAGTGTTACACTCCATGTAAACGGCCGACGGTGGTGGGGAGATGGGTGTCTGCTCGGTGTTCGGCCGTGTGAACACCAAGCGAGATGGGTGGGAGTGCATGCGTGCTGACACACAACACCCACATCCACCCATCGCACACCCACCATGGCTCAACACCACCCACCCCCACTCCATCCGTGTAAAAGGGGCCACTGTATTAAGTTTGAGTTTTTAACTACATTCAGTACTAATATAAATTAGACTGTCACGTTATTAGCAGTCTAAAGAGCATGTGGTTACCATGTGGGTTCCAAATGTAAGAGATGGAAACAAAGGATGATTTCAGATGTTACGGGGTCCATTGGCCCCGTACCGAAATCACCCTATTAATTCCCTGCCGGGGTGACCCCGTCACGCCATATCAGACGTGCCGGGGGATCCCGGCGGGGAATTGGGGAGGGGGCGGGGCCGCGCGGCGCAACATGCGGCCGCATGGCCCCGCCCCCTCCACGCTCCCCGCTGCCCGCCCTCTGGGGAGACGGGCGGGTGGCGGGACCAATGCGGCCGCCGCGTCGGGCCGGATTCATCACGGCCCGGGGTCCCGCTGGTGATCCCGGGCCGTGGCGCCCGACCAGATTGCATCCGACGAGACGCCGGGGTTCACCCCGGCATGGGATTGCATTCGACACGCGGCGGCCTCCGGTCCCGCCGCTTCGGCCGCTCACGTGTTGAATGCAATCCCATGCCGTGGTAACATCTGGGGGGAAACATCCGTTTCCCCCACCAGACATTACGCGATCACAGCCACCACGCGAAATCGAGCGTGGTTGACTGTGTCTCGTAACGTCTGAAATCACCCAAAGAAATTCAGGTGATATCTTTGGCTGGACCAACTTTCACTGGTGAGAGTATGCAAGCTTTTGAACCATGCAGGGCCCTTCTTCAGGCATGTTCTGACTTGTTACCAGTCTGAGGAAGGGCCCTGTGGGGCTCAAAAGCTTGCATACTCTCACCAAAAGAGACTGGTCTAATAAATAAGTCATCTGAATTACTTTGTTTTCCTCTTACTTTTTAGCAGTCACAACTCCTTTATTTATCAATAAACCTTTTAATCAATTGCCCTTAAACAACTCCATTAACAAGAAAGTATGCCCATAACATACCTGTATGTCTGATCTTGAGCCAGGTTATCATTCCTGTTTCTACAGAATTATTAAATCTCCAATTTAAAGCTCCCAGTGCTCTAAAATACACTGTGGGGACTAATCCCATGCTGGCAGGGGCACAGACAGAACAGCCTAAGGGAACTTTGCCATTTCTGAGAAAACAAAAACAAAACAGCCCACGTTTTCAAAAAATATGTGGAAACCTACAGGGCAGGGGTCTGCTTTGAAAACTAGCATAGCTGAGCCCAGCCTTAGAATTTGTGGGGCCTCTGGTGGCTCAGTCACATCCTCCATCACCCCAACAACCCCTTGGGGGCATCCTCTCTGGGGCCCTACAGGTTGTTGTCTTTGGAGCCCCACTAAGAGGGAGTGGAGGCCTTGCACTCTATCATGGTGAGAATGGGGTCAATTATGGGAGCCCCAGAAGAAGCAAAAATAGTGGGGCTGGGGGCAGCAGCCCCAGGTTGCTCCGTGGTAAGGCCCACTTTGGGGTAGCTCTTCCCCTGGGTGGTACAAAGAGGAAGGGTAGATTGACTTGGTTAACTCCTCAGAGAGGGTGTGGATTGGATACTGTAGCCTATTAATGTAGAGATAACCTGCACTGGTATAGTCTGCATGGCATAGCCAACTAACAAAGTCCTAGCCAAAGCCATGCCATTGCGTCCTGGTTTTTTTTCCTGTGGTGCCTACCTCAACCTCAAATCCATCACTGAATTTTTTCCTCTCTACAATCCAAACACAATGACTCACAAAATTTACTTATTCATCAGTGCCCGGATTCTCAAAGCATTCCACTAGTGCAAGAGCCACTAACGTGAATTGTTGTCAATAACACTGTTAGATGTAGCATTGCACCACAACTGTGCAGTTAGGAAGGAACATAATTGGCCCCCAGTCATTGCGATGTAAATAAAGTTCAGAGAAGCGGAACCTTAATGACAAAAGCAAATGATACCATCAATGTTTAGCTGCAGCCAGAGCTGAAATGAATATTCATGGCCAAGTTTATTTTATTTATTTATTTACATTTTATGTGCCCAGCAACCCATCCTGCCACAGGCAGCTCAGGGTGGTTAAGAAGATATAAAAAATATAAATGTAAAATACATAAATATAAACATTAATTATATTATTATTATTGTTGTTGTTGTTGTTGTTGTTTGTTGTTATTAGCATTTATACAGCGCCAGCTGGCGCTTTACAGAAAATAAGAAAGACACGGTCCCTGCCCAAGAGCTTACAATCTAAAGACAGGGGGAGGGGAGACAGGGAAGGGGGAACAGAGGGAGAAACAAGGGATGCGACATTCATGAGGATGCGAGAACTCAGGTACATGTTCTTGGCTTGGTTACAGTAAATTGGGAGTTTAGAGATAACAGGTGGGGGATAATCCTGGGTGGGGATGATTAGCAGGAGTTTGGAAGGGCGGAGTGGAAGAGGTGGGTTTTGAGGAGGGACTTGAAGGTGTGGAGGGTGGGGGCAAGGCGGACGAGGGCAGGGAGGGAGTTCCAGGCGTGGAACAGAATAACAGGTTATCGTAAAACAGATCACAAAATACAGAACAGATCATAAAATTGGAGCTGATAAAAAGAAAAAAACTCAACCAATCCAACCCTCCTCCCACTACCCGTCTCCCCCGCCAAACGCCTGCAGGACAGACGGGTCTGTGCACAGTTACAGAATAGCCCAAATTCTATAACATTTTTGCAGACTCACGAGTACAGATTTGAATTTCTGGATGCCCGTGAACTTTGCAGGCAAAGTCTGAGTGAGTTTTGCTTTGTTTCATTATTCAGGATTTTGGAATTCAAAAACTGAGAATTAATGATTTGTGAATTTTGGATTTGAGCAGCCAAGTATCATTTCCCTCTGTTTTATTGGTTTACATCACATTTCAGATATCATGAACCAAGATGAGCAGAAACTAGCTCAGGAACTAATTCATGTTCAACCCCCACCCCCCCACCCCGGTCCCTCCAGTGGTTTCCTCTCTCACTTCGCATCCAGCACACTCTCCAAAACACTTCATGGTCTTGCTTCTCCCTATCTTTTTCCCCTCATTTCCTACCCAGGAATATCACTCCTCCTCTGATATCACCTTCACTGCCCCAGAATCTCTGCTCTGTAAACCATCTTCACCCCTTCTCCTAGGCTACGCTTTATACCCAGAACTCTCTCTCTATGAACATAAGCTCCGTTCCCTTCCTTCCATCTTTCAAACCACGCTTTAAAAACTACGGATAAAAACAGATGTGTGTCTGGCGAGACCACTCCCCAGGCCACCCCGGGGCAGAAAATCCCAGACAACGTGACCACGGCCAGGGAGCCATCCTACCGGCCGCGCTGCCTGGGTATGTCCAGGAGCCCAACAAATGTGTGGGTGTCCAAGCACACCTGCAATGTGCTCCCAGCCCCCCACAACCTACCATGACAGGGACCCATGGCGGCCAATGAGGCACAGCCATGACTGCTGGCCATGGTTGCTGGCCATGGTGGGTCCTGGCTCGGGTCAGGTATGCTGTGGCCACGCAGATGTGTTAGCTCGCTTTGGCCTGCTCTGGCCCAGTTAGACAGGCCTTGACCCAGGCTGTGATCTCAGAGATCATCTGTGGGGGGTGGGTGGGGGGGTGTCACAGGTCAGGCTAGCTGTCAACACCACCTGGAGCAATTCCGGGCCAACATCTAGTGGCAGCTGCTTACATGTGCCACCAGGTCTCAGGGCAAAGCGGGCCCAAGCCATGACTGTTTTTACTCTACCTTTTCCATCAGACTGACTTTTCCTAGCTCCTCATCACCACAGATTGCTCATTTATGCTTCTTCTGATACCTGGAGGTTTTATCCTCCAGGAACCCCCTCCTTGCTTTGTAATTAAGCTAAGCTTGTCCATCTGTAACTTCTTGAATGTACCTCTGCCAATTTCTGACAAACAAAGATGAATTGTAGTAAGTGCTTCAAATTAATTAAACTAAGGTAACTACTCCACTTCAGTAGCATTCAGATGATCAGTATAAACCCAAGTAATTACTTTGATTTAATGAAATCCAAGTAACTATTCCACTTTGGCAGCATTCAGACAAACAGCATAAAGTGAAGTAGTACTGTATCAATTTCCCCTCTAGCTGAAAGGGAATGATCACTGAATTATGCTCTCACTATCCCCGCACTGTTAAGTGCTCACATGAACAGTTACTTCAAAATACAAGTCTACGGGGAGTATGTACTCTGTCCTGATCTTTCAGAAGTGCATTCTTCTCTTCCTACCCCTGAATAATTCTGGTTTAGTGCTCTCTTTGTCTGAACATTTCATCAGCACAGGCCTTAAGCAAGGCCAGTAGGGGCCGTGGCCGGGCCCCATAGTCAGAGGGAGCTTCTGAAGGCCTTTTTAGACAAGTGAGATTTCTCCCACAGTTTAAATCTGCGGTTCTTGGACACCTCCGCGGCGGGGTGGGGGGGAGGGTTTAGATGCACCTACATGAACCGGAAGTCACCCGGGCGCCATTAGAGACAGCGGGGCCAGGCGACGCCGAGGTGTTTTGAGATGCAGCATAGTACAGACCTTGAGTATTGAGGTATTACTACGGCGCATCTCAAAACACCCAGGAGTCGCCTGGCCTCACTGTTTCTAATGGTGCCTGGGTGACTTTCGGTTCATGGAGGAGCATCTAAAGCCCCCCTTCCCCCCGCAAAGGTGTCCAAGAGCCGCAGGTTTAAACTGTGGGAGAAATCCCGCTCATCTAAAAAAGTCCACAGAGAGTCCAGTCCTGGTGGTCTCCGGTCCAGTGCTCCTGATGCCCTGGAACAGATTATTTCTGCAGATCCCTCTCCCTGTCTGCAACTCTCAGCTGCATCCTGAGGTACCCTACCCTCTCTTTCAGTAAATCACCGGTCCCTGAATCCCCCCTGCCAATGGTGTGTGTGTGTGTGTGTGTGTGTGTGTGTGTGTGTGTGTGTGTGTGTGTGAAAGGGAGAGAAGAAAGCTAGTGTTCTCATGGGAAATCCTGTGGGTATTTTCAAATATGATGGTGCAGTCATGCTTTGATCTTAACTGGGGTGAGGGCCCTCACCCAGGTCAGGATCTGGCCTGTCCACCAAACAGACATGTCGACGGCCTGGGCCAGGGAGAGGGTGGGGCAGCATGCGGATGTGAGTCACTTCCCTTGGTGCTGCTGAGGATGGCGCACCCACTGCCATGATGGGCAGCCACAGAGGCCTATGAGGCTGCCTCATGCACCTGGAACAGCCCCAACCACGGACGAGGGTCAGGTAGAGCTAGCCATCACACATGACAGCCCATTCTACCAATCCATAGATGACTTCCCCGGGCAACAGTAGCACTCAGCCTGGACTAAAAACTGCCACGGTAAAGGGACAGACCTGATCCCACCCAGGGTAACATCTGGCATGCAGGATCAATGTGACGGTACTGCAGGTGGCCACCCGTGGTAGGTCCCACTTGAAAATACTGTGTGTGGAAACTTAAAATGCATTTTTGTTTTGTAAGCAAATACCAGACTGCCAATTGTTAAAGGGGGAAGGGCTATGGGGGCATTACATTTTCATTTTTGCCCTGGGCCCTGCAAATTCTAAGGCCAGCCCTGTGCTTCAAGAGTAAAACAAAAGTAAGGCCCAGCTACTTTGAATGAATCTTTGAACTTCTTTGTCAGATTGTGGCCTCTGTCTCTCATGACATTCCCCTTAGGGATGGGCGAACAGAACCAAGTTTTGAAATTTGATTTGGTTCAAAAATTGACTTTGGTTCAGAAGTTCGGTTCAGTCAACCGAACTCCAAACTTCCGAACAGAGTTCGGAAAGTCAAACCCCATTGAACTAATTGGAATATTATCTTATAGGGATGGGCGAACAGAACCAAGTTCAGAAATTCGGTTCGGTTCGAAAATCGAGTTCGGTTCAGAATTTCGTTTCGGTCAACCGAACTATTCGAGTTCAGTCCGAACTCCAAACGTCTGAACAGAGTTCGGAAATTCAAACCCCATTGAACTAAATGGAATGGAATGGAATATTATCTTATAGGGATGGGCGAACAGAACCGAGTTCGGAAATTCAGTTCAGTTCGAAAATCGAGTTCAGTTCGGAAGTTCGGTTTGGTCGACTAAACTGGTCGAGTTCAGTCCGAACTCCGAACTTCCAAACCACGTTCACCCATCCCTAATTCCCCTCCCTCTTGCCCACCCTAGATTTTAAGCCCCTTGGGGTATGTACGTACCTGTCTGTAATCACAGATGTTCAGTACCTGTCTGGCGCATTTCTAACACTATATAAAATAATTAGCAGCAACAACAACAGAACTTGAACCAGTCAAACACAAACCAGTCAAGCTCACCTCAGTCTAAATGAACCAGGTGAAGTGGAACTAATTCAAACTTCGTTGAGCTTCTCTTGGGCTATGAATTAAACTTCAAAAACTTGTCAGTCTCACACTTGATTTACCAATTACAAATTCCTTATTCAACCTTCATCCTGTCAAATAGAGATGGACATGCATCTACCAAGTATTAATGGTAATGACTGAGCTATGTAGCAAATTCTTTTTTATGCTGAGTAATATTCTACTTATCCTAACTTCCTTGACACTGCTGAGCATGAATATAAGGTTCTAGTTTTACATCATAATGAATAATGGTCAATTACATCTCTATCTGACTGCACAGCTGTGAGGAAATGCTTCATCTTCTACAGTAGCTGTGTTACTGACCATCTAGGTGACAGTTGGAATATAACAACAAGCACCTTACATGGATGTTATCATTAGGATAGGGCGGGGAAATGTAAAACATTCGGTGTTTTTAGATGTGATGCTACCCTACATGGCCACTCAGCAGCCACAGAGCCCACCACCCACCTGAAGGTGAAACGGGAGGATATGTGAGCCACGGAGCCTCCACTCATGGCCACATATGGAGCACAGCCGGGATATCCTGAGTCCAAAAATGTGCATGGCAATCGACAGCCACAGAGCCCCTGCCTGTATGAATTGGGGCAGCCAGCCATGCCAGAAGACTGGTCTGCCACTCATAAGCGCTGTGGTCAGGGGTCACGGCCTTTGCAAGTCACAAGAACTGGTCGGGAGCACTGGAAATCCTGAGTTCCCCATTACTCACGCTAGGGACATGTCAATTGCAAAGGCCAGACCAGCATGCTTACCTTCCCCATGGTCCATGCCAGAGGAAGTGTGTGGCAGCTTGCCTCCGTGTCTGGGGTAGCCAGACTGGGAACCACCCATTTGAATCGCTCCCCATGCACTCTACCTGAGCAGGTGCTCCACAGCAGTGACACTCAACAGCCACAGATCCTCTCCCCCCACCCCCTTCACTTTGCTTGTTTAAAATCACCTCTGTTGTGTGGGAAATTAAACCTTCAAAACTAGGGTGAGTGTTATGATTAAGGGTGTAATCCTCTACCCATTGAAGTCAATGGCAAAACGCACATTGACTTTAATGGTGGATGACTGAACACCCAGAACAGATGAAGGTTGTAACAATAGTAAATCATAATTTCAAGCATCCCTGCTCCTTTTGTCAGCCATCCAGTTTTCTTCACCCTCAGCCTTGAAATCCTTTCCTCTCTACCCATCTGTTCCATTTCTAGTATAGAAACATCTTTCTACCGCCATGGCATCTTGCTACCCAACTAGAGTGGTAGAATGTGGATGAGACCAGAGTTAACCCTCGGAACTCTTTTCTTCTGGGTTAAGCCATGCCACTGGCTTAACCCAGCAGAGTTTCGGACTCTGACTTGGCTACCATCACCCATGCTTTCACCACCTGTAGACTGGACTATTGTAACACGCTCTACATGGGGCTACCCATGGTGATGGGTCGGAAATTGCAGCTGGTGCAGAATGCAGCGGCCCATCTCCTGATGGGTATGGATTGCTGGGAGCATATTACGTCAGCGCTCTGTTCTCTGCACTGGCTGCCGGTAGTTTTCCAGGCCCGATTCAAGGTGTTGGTCTTGGCCTATAAAACCCTAAATGGCCTAGGCCCTACCTATATTTGTGGGACCACCTCACCCCCTGGGTTCTGGATCAACCCCTGCAGTCGTCCGGGGGTGCCAGGCTCAAGGTGCCCCAAGTCCGCCTGGGGGGCACACAGGAGAGGGCATTCTCGGTGGCTGCACTCGGTGGCTGTGGAACACCCTCCCAGTTGAGGCCCGGTTGGCCCCGGACCACCCCTTCTTTCAAAGAAGTTGTAAGACCTGGCTGTTCCATGAGGCATTTGGCGAGGGAGAGGGGTAATGGGGTGGGGGGAGCGGGTTAGGGTGGGTAGGGGTGGGTTATTTTATTATCCTCCTTTTTATGTCTTGTTTTTAGTTATTGTTGTTTTTAGTGTTAAATGTAAGCCACTCCAAGCTGCCTGCAGCAGGAGGGGTGGGGCAGCAAGATTTTTAAATAAATAAATATATAAATAAGCCGTTGCCCAGGCTCCGCCTACCATTGCCCTGGCTCTGCCCCTAGGTCAGGCCCCACCTCTAGGCCCATTGGTTCAACCCACTCACTGCCCCACAAGCCTCAAAACCCACCAGCCACCACTGGGCCAGAATCTCACAAATGCTAAGCAAGCCTAGTTTTTCTCTCTAACCATCCAAATCATTTTAGTTTCCTAACACTCTTTCCAGCTCCAAACCACAGGTGGACTTACACCCTTCCTTGTTCCCTCTCTTTCCCACCCTTACTTGGTTGCACATTTATACTAATGGTTGCCCCCAAAAGGGTGTTTTTACATGGACGCTGGGGTGCTGAACCCTAGAGCAAGCCCGGGGGTGCATGCCCACATCTGCCCACTTGCAGCCATGCTTGGGGAAAATGGCCCCGGTGGCCACTGTGACCCACAGTCCACCCACACGGCATGCCTCCCCCACACCAGACAATCGCCCCACTATGGCATTGCCGGGGCAATCCCCAGCCAAGAGCAGGGCTGCAGCGGCCATCCACCGAGTAGACAGCAGCCCCACCTCCGGCCAGTGCCTCCAGACTGAGCTGCCTGCTCTGCTGGTGGTCCTCCTGGATGTGATGGAACACGGCCGGTGGGGCTGCCTCGGAGCAGGAACAGCCTGCCCCACCTCTGCTCTGCCTCCATATCTGGTGGGCTGCCTTTAAATGGATGGCCTGCCCAGGGGTGAGGCATGGCAGCTGTCCATAAAGACACCCAAGGTGACAGCCCTCTAGAATAATTGCGTTTAGGGCCTGTCTGAAATTCCCATATGCCTGACAGGGATGTGGCATCATAAGAGCATCTGGACAAACCTCTTGTTCCTCAACCACAGCAGTGACAGGAAGATTTGGCAGCTTTCCTCAGTTTTGCTGGTTCTCTGTTCTTCCCAGCATTCCCCCTCCTGTTAATCTCTCACATCTCCTCCTCACAGGCAAATCAGACACAGCGGAAGGCACCTGAGTCAGTTTTTACAGAGCATCCTATAGACTGGGAGTTTCAGGGACTGCTGTGTGACACACCCCTACAACAGAACAGTGAAAATGGCAACGAGATTCAACAACAGATGAATAGCAAATCGCCGCTCTGCTTCAAAAAAAAGTTCCATCCAGCTGTTCTCTCTAGCTATACCTACAACAGGAGCACTACTGCGCCTGTAGCAACTTCCAGACTTCTCTTTAAAATAAAATAAAATAAAATAAATAAAGACATGTAGAGAGGAGAAGCTGACTATGACTGGAGCCAAAGTTTCCCCTATAGTCATTTCACTTGGAAGGGCTAGATTGGTCCATTTTATGGGGAAAATCCAAAGAAAGGAGAAACCTTCGGACTAGCCTTGGCAGTTCCACAGCATTGTAAACTCCTGTTGACGGGTTGCCTCACAGGAAGAATAAAGGCTGAGATCATAAATAATCACAAGAGTGAATATCTGTGGGAAAGAACAGTCTCATGTCTGTGGACCCTCAGGTTTACTTAGCCGTAGGACTTTGAGAAGTCCTTCAGGCTTACTTAGCCTTTGTGAGACTCTGGCCTCATCTATACTCCACTCAAGGTAGGTGACAAGATGCCATGCTGGTAGAAAGGTGTGTCATGACGTCTATACTAGAGATGAAACAAAAAATGAGAAAACCTGTCCAATTAACCCTACCCGAACAGAAAATGGCAAAGCAGATAATAACTGCTACCCATTTCCATCCCATCAGATATCTGTTTGGGTTATTTGGGGTTGGGTTTTTTTTTTAGGGGTGGGGTGGGTTGGTTCAACTATTTGGGGGTTTGGGACATTTCACTTAGGCCATTTAGGCAATATTAGCAGTACTGAGCTTGCACAATTGCCGAAAGAGCTGTAACTGATATACCAAAATGAGAGAGAAAAAAACAAAATAACCAAAACACAAAGCCAAAGCACTGGAATATCTGAAAAACTGGATATGTGAATATCTGTTTTGTTCATGGGTATTATTCGGAAACATAGAAGACTACCTGAAAACATGCACAATACCCTCCAAATAATAAATGTGCTACCTGGTTCAGCAGTAGTCTATGCCTTGTAGTATTGCATGATCCAACTGTCATTTCTAAATAACCCATATGTGATTAATGCCTTAGTCATGCATTAATCACACATCATTTTAATTCTCAAAATAGGGTTGCACAGGGAAAGGTTTGGGAACTACTGGGCTTCCTTATATGTAAATAGTGTAAACTGATCTGTGACTTGGGCACAGCTTTTTTAGAAGCAGGTTGATACATATCTATAGGTCCTTGGACATGTCTGAAAAACCCACACAAGTGCCTAGCACTGAGTCCTGCCCTTTCTTTGGCTTATGTCCCTTAATCCTGAGAAAGTGGCCCTGTTCAAAAATATATGGCCCAAGTAGGTAAACTTAGCCATTGTCTCCTGGGCAAACCTCGCAGAATTCTGGTCTTAAATGAAAATGTATTAATAAAATGATGATAGTGATGATTGATGATTGATAGGATCAATTACTTGGCCAGAAATCATGGGTATAAAAGCAGGGAGGTATGGACAGGACACATCCCTATGTAGCCTAGTGGATGATGGGTATTTTCACATGGACATGGGGATGCACCTGCGTCTGCCCACTTGCAGTCATGGGTCTATTTTAAACAGACCCGTCGGCTGCCGGGACCCATGGTCTGCCCATGCATCGCCCCTCCCCCACACTGTAGCATAGCATTGTGGGTGGATCGGCATTCCTTGGGCAACCCCCATCCAAAAGCAAAGTTGCAGTGGCTGTCCGCTGAGCAGATGGACAGCAGCCCTGCCTCTGACCAGTGCCCCAGGGTTGGGCTGCCCGCTCTGCTGGCAGTGCTACAGGATGTTCTGGAGCTCTGATGGCAGGGACAGCCTGACCCACCTCTGCTCCACCTACAGAGGTGGGGCAGAGGCAGGACAGCTGTCTGTGTGAAGGTGGGGCAGAGGCAGGGAGAAATGTGGGGCAGAGGCAGGGCAGCTGTCCGTGTGAAGACACCCAATGTATTGGACTTGGACCTGGTGGGGGGGAGGGGCGGTCATCTGGTCTTAGCCGTTAGTTCACTGAGTGGTCTTGGTCAAGTCACTGCCTTTCAGTCTCAGCTCTCCATCTGTAAAATAAAAATAAGGATGACCTATCTCAAAGGACTGTTGTGAGGGAATTATAGACATAATTCTACACTATATATATAGAATTATAGAATTATATCTATAATTCTACATACGAATTATAAAGCACTCTGAACACTGAAATTGGCTGTTCTCACACAACGGCCCCACCCACCAGCGGGTGTTCCAGTGCATGTGCAGGATCCGTGGAAATGGGCCAGCAGTGGGTGGGGGGAATGGGTGTGCTCCGGATGTTCGTCCATGTGAACACCATGGGTGGTGGGTGTTTGTGTGTGCACGCTCCCGGCACACACACACCTCCACCCATCACCCACCCATCTCCAACCACGGGGCCATCCAGAAAACCAGAGGAGGCTCCATGGGTGGAGGTGGGTGGTGGTAGGTGGAGGTGGGTGTCTGTCCGTGTAAAGGGACACGCACCCACCTCCACCCGCTGCACCAGAACACCCACCCACCCCCGTCGATGTAAAAATGGCCAATGTTATAGAAATTATCATTATCATCTCTGGAAGTTTGGGTTGCAATAACCATCACCATTCTTAATTTCAGTCCCCATGATGTCTGTGGAGGTGCCGTCTGCATTACTTTGCTCTCCAGGAAATTCAAATGCCAAGTGAACGCTGGATGGGGGGCAGGGGGAGGTTGATGGAAGAGCTGTCCCCTCTAGGGTTGCCACTTCCAGAGCTTCCAGGTTTTGACCCAGAGTCCCCAGATTCTGAGTAAGCCAAGCCCCAATTTCTCCAGGTCAGCCAGGGGCATGCCCAGTAACCAGGAGCAACAGGGCGGCCACATCAGATAGGGACTTCCCTGTCTCTCCCTTTCCAGCATGATCCTACCCCTATGGCCATTTTTAAATGGGCACAGCAGGGGGGTGGGTCCATGTGAGCTGGGTGGAGTACCCACACGCATCTGGTGGGGCGGGGGGAAATCAAACGGGCCAGGGATAGGTGTGCCCCCCTACCCACACACAGTTTGACCTGGCCCTGCACAGAGCATCCCGGATTTCCCCCCGATGCTCTGTGCGTGGGCATGAATGGGCAGTGCGTGGGTCATGGGAGCCTTTGGACGGGCGCTCAGGTGGGTGGAGGACAGGTGTGGGTGGAGGACAGGTCCTCCATGGGTGTGTCCCATTTAAAAATGGCCTAAGCAGTGCTGTGATATCTCAATGCTCTGCAAGGGCAGAGTTGTGTCAGAAAGGGGGCATGACAGCCTCTGTGCCCCACACCCTCCACCGTAGTTCCACCTCCCTCTGGGTTTCCTTTCCTCCGAAAGGTTGCAGCCCTTATCAAACATAAGCTTTTACTCAGCAACTGCAGAGCTTTGGACAAAAAAATGGATCTTGAGCCATTGACCACCCCTTCCACTTTCACTACAATTTAGACAAAAGTGAGTCAAGCCTATTTGATTTATGTCTAGCAGAACTAATTCTAAAATGAAATGTCTTTGTTTTACTTCATCTCAGCTACTATAGCTTGGAGGCTCTAGCCTTGCAGAAGTACTTCCTTCATCTCTTTGAAAAGGACATTTGTGGAAAGATTTTCAGGTCATTGGCTGTTCAGACACAAATAGACTTAATTCTGCTGCTGGGAAATTGTCCTGAGAGAGAAAAGGAAGCCCCAGGACAAAACTGAATTTGTATTAAAAATGAAAGGTGATCTCCTACAGAACTAGAACAGTTTGGTTTCCATGAGCAGATCAACTGCCAGCCTTCAAAAAGGATTCAGCAATTATAGCTAAAAAAAATAGGATGCAAATGTATGATAAGGCTTGAAATGAGGCTTATGATAGGCATCAATAGTTCAAATAAAGGCAATTTTTTAAATCAACAAGCGCCTGAGGTCTTTTACTTTAGCTTAAGCTTCCCCTTGACAGTCTCCTGTGTGTAAGCTGATATTTCACTGCCTGTGACAGTTCTATTCAGGGTATTAATCAAGACTGTGCTCAGCACTGGAGGAATGACACTGGCAGTTTCAGTCATAGTACTGCCATTGGCCAACACACTGATGTCCATCCAATTAAATCTCAGGGAACCTGTGATGTGCTGTGACAGAACAATATTTATAGTATTATTTTTATCATATGCTCTTGATGGTGTTTTGTAGGTCAGGCCTCGACTGCTAATTCTTTCCATTGATTTGTGTGAAGAAATGTTCCTCTTTCTGACTTCACAACCACCTGTAGCTGCCATTTTCCTAAAAGTGCTGAATGCTGGCTGCAGCAGGGTAAAAATTAGCACTAGCCAAAATGGAACAGTGCCTTGGAAAGGTGCCTTGACTGAATCGGGGACTGCTGAAAAGGCTCCAGGGCAGGGCCAGTCTTATTGCAGGGCAGACGCCCTGGGCCCCACTCCCCTGGGGCCCCTGCACTTTCTGCTGCGCTATCTGCAGGCTGCAACCTGCATACTGAAGTTGGGCTGGGATTTATTTTACTGCGGCCGTGCTGAGCTAGTGGCTTGTTGCTCCCCAGGGCCAATGGGCCAGGCAGGCGCATCTGCCCAGCTCCCCCTCCGCTCACTGCCATGGCAAGACTGACAGCTATGGTGTCCTGCAGCGCCATGTCAGGGGCTGCACAGGAGATGAGTCAGGAGCCTCCCCCCTCCCCCTACTAGTTCAGTAGGGCCCCTCCTCCACACAGCACTGCACTAATTGGCTAGCTTGAAGGGATGGGCCCTCGGGGACCTCCCTTCAAGCTGGCTAATTAGCTGCTGTGGCGGAGGGGCCCTACTGAACTGATAGGGGAGGGGGGAGGCTTCATTTCCCCTCCTGGCCCGCCCCTGCGCAGCCCTGACATGACGGCTGGGCCCTCACATGATGCGGCACGTGCACACGGGCGCCTGCCAAAATCAAAATGCTAATTTTCCAGCCTCTTTTAGTTCTGGCTGGGCTCTGCCCAGCTGCTGCTTCTTCTCTGGTCTCATTCTGATCCAACGCTGATTGAGCCGACCAGCTGAACACTGCATTGATTCAGTGGCTCGCTTTCTCCTCCAGCTCCAGTCCCTGCTGAGTTTGGGGGTCAGAGGAAGAAGGGGTTGCTGGAGTGCCTGGAGGTGGCTGGGGCTGACTGGGCATGGGGTCCATGGAAGGGGTTGGTTTGAACTTGGCTGCTGAAACAAGGTCATAATGTGGGAGGGGTTTAAGGAAAGGGGTTGCTGCTGGCCATCTGGTGATTTTGCTGGGGGGCTATATGGGGGTGCTGGGGGTTGGGTGCACACAGGGACTGGGGGGGAGCAGAGGGACTCAGGGCTCTGGGATGTGTGGAAAGGGGCTGGTTCCCTTCAGCTGGATAGAAAAAAAAAGAGAGAGAATTTGAATCCAATGTCTTAACTGAGTTTGAACTTTGTTTTGGGGTGTGTGTGTAAGGGATAGGCTGAAGAGAAGTAGGGTCCAGACTACGGATCTGTTCCTCTTCTTGTGTGCATGCCCTCTCTGTTTACTACCCCCCCAAGCCTGCCTTTTCTGTGCTTTGTGTTTGAGAGCCAGGCCCTCATCCAAGAACTGGAAAGGGGCCATATAAAATCTTGCTAAGGGCTGCGTTTGCCCTCAGGCCTGTGGTTCCTCACCCCCATTTTCTTGGTGTGTCCTGTCTAAGGCCTGTGGCATGACTTCTCCTGGGGGGGGGAGGGAGGGGGGTTCTAGAAAACAAGGTTCACTCACCCATTCCAGACTGTTTTGTTTTAAATAAGAGTTGTTGCCTTTTTACCATGTGTGTCCTGTGCATCCTTTCATCTAAAGCAGATTGAACTGTTCTTTGGTGCACGTTGTATTGATGGGTTAACAACAACTTGTATGGCAATTCTCTGTAATTGTCAAAGGGACGTGGGTGGGGCTGAGGGGGACCCACATTTTGTCTTTGCCCTGGGGCCCGCAATTTCTAAGGCTGACCCTGAGGCTGGGACTAAGCTGGTGTGTAATGAGACTGATGAGGTGCACCTACTAAATTAAGGATCACGCTATGGACGGCACTAAGGAAGTGCCAGTGTCAGTTAAGCTAAGGATACCACCAGTAGCCAATCAGAACTGAAGCTCTCAAAGACTTCTGGGATAAAAGGAGAAGAGGCTTCAGGGTAAGAGAAGGCTGGAGAAGAAGGAGCCAAAAGTAGGGTGCTCCTTAAACCCAGGCAGCAGCAACAAGCTACTGCAGAGCTGTAAAGACAATTGGCACTGGCAGAGAAACTGAAGCCCTGGGATCAGCAAAGGAGGTGGATATTCTCATGGAGGAACCTTGCATTGAGGGAACTCCTAGGGTGAAACAAACCTCTTTATGCACCCAGAGATTTGGGTACGGGCTTGAAACTCACCAAGATGGGAAGTCTAGAAGACTGTTGGTTAAGCAGGCTGGTTGGAAGGGGTGGCTTGGAAGTCAAACTTGCTCAACCCTACATAAGGTTAAGCTGTGCATACTTACCACAAAATCAGGATCCTTGTAAGTTTCCTTGCTACTCAGGAATCCATGGTTGCCCAGGGACTTATATGTAGGCTCTGGCTATAAGAGACTGGGAATATTTTGTGTACCAGGTCCCTCGGCTAATTCCCACCCCCACCGGCTCTGGGTGGTAACTTGTCTATACTGACACTATAAGGTGAGTTTACAGTGCGGTATAAGGACTAGTTTGCTCACCATACCTCTTGAGAGTTAAGAGGTTTAGTTTTGTTGGTTTTTTAATCCCTGTTGAGTTTTTACTCAAAGCTATGTTTACACACCTGATTTGCATACATGATTTATAACAAATTAAATATTACCTCCTTTGGTTCTGGGTATAAATAGTCAGTTTTGTGTTTATTCAGATAACTGAATGCACAAATACTTAATTTAGTAATTGCACATACTAAATTACACAAACTCTTTAGCATGGGAAACTTTGTTTTGAGTTTACAATTTTAACGATCAAGATACTGTATATATCTTGGGTTCATAAGAATGTATGACCAACCTTGAGAAGGCTCCCCCTCTCTCTTCCTTCTAGTTTCCACTGATGGGGTCACCATTCAGCCTGTCCCTCATGCACGGAGCCTGGGGTTCATCTTTGACCCCCTCCCTCGCCTTTAAACCTCTCCTCCAATCTGTTGCTAAGGCCGCATTCACATCTGCGGCGGTGGCGGAAGAGAGAGCAGCAAGGGAAGACGTGACAATGGGGAGGAGCTGGATGACCGGAAAAGACCTGGTGCGAATGGGGATCTGCCACGGCTTCTCTCGCACAGGTTTGGGCAGGACTTTGCGCCTTGACATGCGTGAGAGAAGCCGTGGCAGATCCCTGCTCGTACCGGCTCTCTTCCTGTCCTCTGGCTCATCCCTGCTGCTGCATCTTCCCTCGCCACTCTCTCTGCCGCCACCACTGATGTGAATGCGGCCTAAGTCCCATAGCCATTCGCTGCACAATATTGCTAAAATTTAGCCCTTCTTTACTGTTTCCCCTGCCAAGACTCTAGTCCATGCACTAGTCCTCTCTCACCTTGACTATAGCAACCTCCTCCTTCCTGGCTCATCTTGCTCCCTCCCCTTGCTTCTGTTCAAATCTCTGCTGCCAAGGTCATCCACCTTGCCTGCCGCTTCAGTCATATTTATCCCCCTCCACCTGAATGCATTCCGTGCAAGCACCTTGTCTTTACCTTCGAGCCAGGGTCTTTATAGCTTTGCCCCCTCCTGTCTTTATGCATGTTTCTTCTCCCATCCAGGAGTTCTGCTCTTCCTCTGCCACCACCCTTGCCTGCTTATGACTCCCTTGCTCCTCAAAATGTATCCTTGCTGCCCCACATGCCTGGAACTCCTTCCCTGAATACATCTGTCCTGCTCCTCAGCCCCAACTTCAAATCTCTCCCCCAAACCTACATCTTCCACCAGACTTTCCCTAACTCCTCATCCCCTTAGTCTCCTCCCTGACTTACGCAGTGTTTCCCCTTCTTCCCTGTAACACAGTCAAGCACGTGCACCTGCAAATTCTCAACTTTGTGAATGTATTCCTCTCTCTCCTTCTCTCCCCCTTCCTCATCTTTCCTAGACTAAGCCTGTTGGGTCAGGGACCTGTGTCTAATTAATAATTAACAATTGTAAAACACCAGGTACATTGCTTGTGCTATATAATACTTTAATAATAATAACTATGGGCACTGGAGGGTGGGGGGGAGGAAAAGGGTGCACTTTCCCTCCGATGGACTTCACCTGCCCTGCCCCTTCACAGTATCATGCCATTACTATGATCTCTAAGTGGCATGACCACATGAGAAAGGGCTGGAACAAAGGGACCTTCCTACTCCTTTTTTACATAGCCACGTCCCTTTTGAGCACCATATCATGACCTGACACAGCAGGCCCACATCAGAAATGGGACAGGCGATCATCTTTGCCCTGCTCCTTTTCAACCTGGCCTGATAAGGGGTATACTCTGGGGGTGCCCGAGTATGCAATACCAAAAAAATACCATAAGTAACATACCTTGATCTTTTAGATCAAACCTGACTAGATCTTTGCAATTTTATTTCTCTAGTGACTAGCTTACAAATACCCTTATACCATATACAAATATCTTCAGTAGCTTAACCCTCATCCAATCCGCTTAAATAATGTCATTTTTGGAAATGTGGGGTAACGTTGTACTCCAGAAAAGTTTTCATGGGGTAAGAATGTACCCCAGTGAAACTTCATTCCATGTGACAGCAGAAGCTGGTATGGGTCCCAATACACACCCACACCCCTTCCCATGCAAAAAAACCACAACAGAGATGCGGCTGTATCTTGTGGGGTACACTTGTACGCCAATATGCAAAATTAGCAGGCACTGACAATTAGATTCATTTTGCAAAACTTAACTTTTTTCAGTGGGCTACCTGCCCCCCACACCCCACTGTCATGGAGCCCGGGTGGCTGCCACTCACGCAGGGGCTTCATAAGAACAGGAAATATTGGGAAAGGTTACATGCGTTGAAGCAGGCTCCATAGTGCCTTCTTGTGAGGCAAGCTCCAGCACTGGCTCTCCCCCCTCCCCCAATTTGCTTTTGGTTTCTTTTCCTCCTGGTACAAAGTCTTATCTGCTAACTCCAAACCAGTCAAATAGGTCATGCAAATTTGCATCCCAATGGGAAAACCCATTCTATCTGGGATACAAAGTTACCCCAGGGTGGTTTTGTTTTTGTTTTTTGTCACAAAGCAAACTTGTGTTTTGGGGTTGTTGTTTTTTTAAATGGCTCTAGTGGTAGAATCCTTTGTTACCACAAGAGGGTCTTTAAAAGGAAGAAAATTCAAGAGAAGAGGGTTTGGGGTAGGTAAGCTGTAAGGAAGGAGGGAGGGAGCCATCTGTGGAAGCCATGATGAAAGATCTCCCCCATCCCCTCCTTATTTGTGAATAGATGAAATATTTATATTATTTTACAAATTTCTACCCCGCCCCTCCTGCCATGCAGCTCGGGGCGGCTTTTCCAACATTAAAACAATTAAAAATACAATAAAATCAATTTAAAAATAGTCATAAATATTTTACAATATTAAACAGGGCTAGACAACAAACCACCAAAAAACAAATAGGTGAGGGAACTAAAACCTCCCACCCTACCCACCCTCCCTCCCAAAGGCCTGGGCAAACAGCAAGGTCTTACAGTTTCGCTGAAATGTTAACAGGCTAGGGGCCAGGCGAGCTTCCTCCGGAAGGGAGTTCCACAGCCGCGGTCCCACTACCGAGAATGCCCTCTCCATCATATCCCACTACTGAGAATGCCCTCCACCGCTTAACACGGGGGACCTCCAGGAAGGCACCCCCGGCAGACCGCAGGAGCCGCTCTGGGGCGCGGAGGGCGAGGCGGTCCCTAAGGTATGTGGGGCCGAGACCATGTAGGGCTTTATAAACCATCACCAGGACCTTGAACTTGGCTCGGCACGCTATCGGCAGCCAGTGCAGAGCTTGGAGCACCGGTGTAATATGCTCCC
>QEPC01004236.1:2797199-2810040 GCA_003113815.1 Sphenodon punctatus | reverse complement strand
CCCCCCCCCCCCCTGAGTTTCTTAGTCTTAAGCAATTTCCCCGCCTGCCTCACTCCCACCCTCCACCGGCTCCGGCTCTCTTGCCGAGCCTGAAACCGAGACTGCGGCCGGGCCGGCTCTGGCCTGGGGGCGCCCGAAGCTTCAGAAAGCGACTAAGAAGCAGCCGCGATTCTGTCTCTATCGGGGCTTAGGCTTGTGGGGGCAGGGGCCGGGCCCGGCCCGGCCGGGGATGCTCCGCGCTGCGGGTAAGGGCCGCAGCCTGGCCCCTCTCCCCAGCCCAGCCTAGCCCCACTAGCTGCCCCATTCCCTCCCGCCAGACTCAGCCAAGCTCGGCCCGCTCGATCCCCACAAGCCCCGGCCGTGAGGTGCCCGCTCTCCCGCCTCGGGGCCCGGTCCCCGGGCTCAGCCAACCGGCCCGCCCGGCGCTTCCCCCGCCCGGAGGGGGGGGGCAGGGGGATGACGTCACCGGATCAGGCTGACCGGCAATGGGCGCCATTTTGAAACCCCAAAACCTCCGGCGGCGGCGGAGCGCGGTGGCGGCAGCGGCTCTGACCCGGTCCCGGTCCCGGCCGGCGCCTCCCCCCCCTCGCGGGCCCTGCAGGCCCCTCTCCCCGCCCCACCCCCACTGCGCGCCATGGCCGGTGAGAGACACGCGGCCGGCAGCGACACCCTTAGCGGGGGGAGGCCTGGAGCCGCCACCGGCCTAGGGCGGGGGGCGCCCCGCCGGCAGCCGGGGAAGGGAGCGGGCCTGGCTGGGCCGAGCGGAGGGGGGGGTGTCTCTGAGCCGGGCCGCGGCCCTCACCGCGCTCTCTTCTCTCCTCTCCAGCAGGGGCGGCAGGAGGCGGCGGCGGCGCCGATTTCCAGTGGTGCTTCTCCCAGGTGAAGGGGGCCATCGACGAGGACGTGGCGGAAGGTAAGGGCGGCGGGGGCTCTGAGCCCGGCATGGGGGCAGCGCTAGCCCCGAGCTGGCTTGGCTCTCTCCGGGCCCTGGCTGAGCCCCGGGGGGTTGCGGTGACTAAGCGCCTGACCGGCTCCTGCTGCCCAGAAACCCCCTCACACGCCGGGCAAGAGAAGGGGGCTTCCCCGCCAATCTCTGGGGAGCGGCCGGGATGACAGGGGCAAAGGGAGCCGGTCAGAGCTGTCCAGCTTCACGCTGCCCCGGGCAGGCAGGGAGGCTCCCCCGGTCATTGGGGATGAGTGGAGAAGTAGACTCTCCAAGGTTCCTTGGGGCGATGAAGGGTTTGATTCCTATGGGAAGCTGCAAAGAGAAGCCTCTTCCAATGATGCGGCTCGGGCAGAACTTCTTCTAACAATCGTTCTGCGGCTGAGACCAACCTTGAAGGACTGGCCCCTTCTTCTGAGCTAGGGGGGGCTCCTCTGTGTGATTTGCTCTTTGATTTCAGTGAACTAAGATTTCCATTGGGTTTGAAAATCTGTAACTTAAGAGCGTAACCATTTCCTGCATATTCTTATATTGTGGGTTCTTTTAAACATCTTTCTTACCTGGATTTAGTGTTTTGCCCTCCCTGTTTTGCTGGCAGAAGGTTTGTTATGGGGAAGCTATAGCTTTCACACCACTTGCTTTTTGAGGGAAAGCCATTATATCCAAAAGGGTCTTGTCTTATGAAAGAAGTCTATGAAACTACTTGATTTCAGGTGGCCATTGATTTACTTAACCAATCATAATTTACTAATGTTCAGACTGGAGATGGCTGTACCTATGAAACTGATTATTTAAAGCCCTTTATCTCTCCCTCCCCCATTTGACAGTTCCAAACTTCTCTTTGCTTTCCTGCATTTGTACGTAAACTTTATTATTATTATTAACAAACATTTATATAGCGCCAGCAGTGTACCTGGCACTTTACAAAGTAATAAAATAGACATGGTCCCTGCCCCTAGGGCTTACAATCTGAGAGACAGGAGCTGGGGGAGAGACTTAGGAAGGGGAACAGAGGGAGAGACAAGGGGTCTAACATTCATGAAGATGCGAGGTCTCAAGTGCACGTACTTGGCTTGGTTACGATGAGAATGACAGCAGGCAGGTCCATGTTGCAAGGATAAGGGTAAACCGATCGTAGGTATAGGAATAGTGGCTCAGCAGGATAAAGAGTCAGACAGAGCAGAGCGAAAGAGGTGAGTTTTAAGGAGAGATTTGAAGGTATGAAGGGAGGGGGCAAGGCGGATGTGGACAGGGAGGGAGTTCCAGGCATGGGGGGCAGCAAGTGAGAAGGGACGAAGGCGCTTAGGGGAGCAGGGAAGGCGTGGAAGGGTGAGAGAAGGGACAGAGGAGGAGCGAAGTGCACGGGCTGGAGTATGGAGGGCAATAAGTGCAGAGAGGTAGGGGGGAGCGAGGTTGTGAAGAGTTTTATAGGTGAAGACTAGGAGCTTGTGCAGGATTCGTTCAGGAAGGGGAAGCCAGTGAAGCGAAGAGAGGAGGGGCTCTTTGTAAACTCTTATACAAATTAGGATTTCAGGCCTCCTTAGAACCCTGGGTATTAACCAATGAGAGACCAGCCTGCTGGAGTCCAAGGTAGCCCCATGGAGCCCACCTGCAGCCACCACTTGTTGGTTCCTTGCAACGAACCGACAGAAGGGCAGGCATTTCTGCTGCTCTCTGCTTTCCCTTCCACCACTGAGACGTGGTCGCTCCCCAGACTGCTCTAAGTGCTTCGCCCAGGACTCTGTGGTCCTAGTAGATCTGCACACGTGCAGAGGTTGAACACACCCTCACAGGCAGGAGATGGCCACGTTCACCTGCATCAGCCACTATTTGCCCCCACGGTGCGCTCTGCGTTTGCCGGGACAGCGCTGTGAGTGGGGGCCGCAGGTGAGTGTAGTTGAACATGAACTTCTGGCGGCTACCTAATAGATGGGCAGGTGATCATCCACAGAGGGATAATCTGGGCTACTGTTGTGTGTGTTCTCACACACACACACACACACACCTGTCTTTGTTTCGTGAGATCCCTCATCTAAAGGTTTTAAAAGCCACATCTATGCAGATTCTAAGAAACAACACAACTTTTTTGGCAAAATACTTTGCCTTCCAGTCACTTCTGATTATACATTAATATCCTGGTAATTTGAAGATTTTTTACTTTCTAAAACATTCGACATATTATTCACTAATGCCATCCAGCATTTGTAACATCACAACTAAGTGTGGAAGAAACTAAACTGTGAACAGTGCACATAATTACATAATATATTGCTAGATTATAAAAATAAAAAGTTCCCTATTTTAGTAACTGACAATGATGGGAAAAGGAATATCTGCAGTTCTAGTATTTTAACGAAATGCTGTTCAGTTGCGTTCAGTGTGACGAATTCCACAGTGGGTTTACGGTAAGTCTCCATGCCGTTTGGTGCACCATAGCGTGCTGCTCAGTCAAGTTACTTGAGTGGGGGAAACCAAGTAGTTAATTCACAGTAGTGCAGCTACAGCGTGGACGGAGCCCTGTGGTGTCTACTAAGACATGGATATTCAGTCTGCGTAAGAACTGTGGAATTGGGTGTTATGGCTTGTAATGTTCCAAAGTCACTAGCCATATAAAAGTTGACAAATGTTTTTTGGCTTCTGACTTCAAGTGGAAGTAATCTTATTTAAAGAGTGACCTATATTATTGCAGTGCTCTCCTAGACCTGCCAGAAGGGCTGGGGAAGAGAGAGAGAGAGAAACAGTACTGGCATGAAGAGGCACTTAGGCTGCAGTCCTCAACACAGCTGACACAAATGTGTTCATGATCTCTGCCTTATTCACCTCTAACTTTAAGACTCCTGTTGAGTCCCATTGTAATGTCAAACTAAAGCTGACCTTCCTGAGCAGCACCATTGGAGACTGGTCCGGTGATAGGGCAGACATCATCGGCTCTGTGAAGTGGGGAACCCCTGGTGTGTAGCTGGCCTTTCTGTTGCTGGGGGTGGTAGGGTTCCCTTTATATCCAATATTGTGTCATGATGTGGGAAATAAGCCAAATATTTATATGGGTTGTTTGATTCTCTTATGTTTACCTTATTTATATTGGCTCAGGTATCTACATTCAGTTCTTTTGCACTTAAAAAAGATATTTTTGTAGTAAAATTTAATAAGTTGAAGGCATGTTGGAAGACATTGACTGGCTTGTTGCTGAACATTTGTATAGGTTACTGGAAATTATTTTGATATGAAAAAAGTGAACTTCAGAAAGGATCATTTCATTAGCCTTCCCTTTTAAATTTCAAATTGTCTTAAGAAACTTGAGAGAAATACATTCTTTGAGACAACACAAATGGTTTGCAAAATTGGGGCAAAGTGCAATAGCTTTAGACTGCAGATGCAAAAGTATCTTGGAAGCAAGTGAGTGAATTGGAAGTTAAGGCATTTGTAAAGTTTTGGCTTACCTGTGCTGTCTTTGTTTTCAGCGTGTGTGTGCGCGCATTACTTTGTAATGATACAAGCATGGCATTTTGCTAAATTAGCTGATGTATCAGTTTTTGGAAACATTTTTACAATTGTAGTTGATGAGGAAAACTGGGATATCCATTAAGAGGGAAACCACAACTTTCTACTTTACAGTAGCAAATTTCATCAGTTTTGTTTTAGTGACTTCTAAAAAGTCACTAAACATTTCAAATACTACAAACACGCAAATGGTTAACATGCATGTGAACATTCTTGTAAGTGGGAGTTTTGTAAACTATTTGCATCCATAATGTTAAGCATGTGTGTTTGCAGGATCAGGACCTCAATTCGTTGTTACCCATTGTTAGGGTATTTCATGTCACTTTTATGTTAGACTTCTGGAATAGTCATGGTCTGAATAATAAAAATAATTAGGGCCTCAGTCATTTGCTTGAATCTGTGAGAGTGGACTACTGCACTGTTATGTCAGTAGGACTCCCCATGTGCAGTGAGACTTGGGTCGGGTCCATGTAGAGTTAAAACAACATATTAGGTTGTGTTTTTGTTTTTTTGTTTTTTTAATCAAGCTGCCTATATAAATGTTTGAAGGGACAACATCTATCTGAAATGTAGCCTTTCCTCATAGAACAGTTAAAGTAGTTGAACCATTTTCTGAAAAAAGGCTACAGAAACATGGGGTGGCTTTGTGTGTGATAACTACTTTCCTTTAATATAGAATAGGGGTAAGGAACCTGTTGGTCAAACATGACCCATACCTAGGTTTTATTTGGTCCCTTTCCAGTTCCTGGATCTGGCCTCTAGAACTAGTTGTTACGGAGTAAGGAAGCAGAGATGAGAGCCTGTATGCAGGGGTAGAGGCCAACTCAGGGATCTGAACCCTCCACTTCCTGAGTGTACTATTTCAGCACCCCCAACCTCTAGGCAACCCTCAAAGGAGAGGATTCTCTGCAGTATCTGATTCTGTGCTGCTTAAATGAAAGTACTATTTATTTATTTTTATGGCATATTATAACATTCATCTGGTATTATTACTATATATCAGGTTTGAGCAAAGTTCCCAAACACAAGAGCCACCTACCAAAATCCTCATTATTATTATTATTATTATTAACAAACCTTTATATAGCGCCAGCAGTGTACCTGGCACTTTACAAAGTAATAAAATAAACATGGTCCCTGCCCCTAGGGCTTATAATCTGAGAGACAGGAGCTGGGGGAGAGACATAGGAAGGGGAACAGACAAGAGGTCTAACATTCATGAAGATGCGAGGTCTCAGGTGCATGTACTTGGCTTGGTTACGATGAGAATGACAGCAGGCAGATCCATGTGGCAAGGATAGGGTTAAACAGACCGTAGGTATAAGAAATAGTGGCTCAGCAGGATAAAGAGTCAGACAGAGCAGAGTGAAAGAGGTGAGTTTTAAGAAGAGATTTGAAGGTATGAAGGGAGGGGGCAAGGCCGATGTGGACAGGGAGGGAGAGCCATAAGACATCTTACGTCCAAGAGCCATAAGACATACATGGATATGTGCGCAACTTCATTTGGGTGCAATGAAGTAAGACAGAATCACCTAAGGCGATATGAGGTCCTGGCCAGGAGTCATATGTGACTCCCAAGCCACAGTTTGTCCATCTCTGCTATAGCTTGATTTAGTTTAGTTTGCACCTTAAATGTTTTTTCAGTACTAAGTTACACCTATAGAAAACATACATTTGTCCACTTCTGAGGCCATTCCTATTGTGAAACTGCTTTTATAGTGACTAAGGCCACTTTCAGACATGCCCCCCACGCATATTTGGGCTGCGGGGGGGAATGCGCAGCCTGAATATGTGCAGGGATCGGATGGTCTGAAAGGCCCCGCCACACGACTTTGCCGGCAGGATGCAGAACAGGAAATAGAGCAAAACTGCACCGGTGGGGGGGGGAGGGGGCTTTCAAACTGTCTGATTCCTGTGCATATTTGGGCTGCACATTCCCCCCCGCAGCCCAAATATGCAAGGGGGGGCATGTCTGAAAGTGGCCTAAGTTTTGATAAGTGGTTTAGTGGGATACTTTTTGCTATATCGCCTAAACTTCTGGCAGTGAAATATTGATTGTTGGAGGACTCACCAAATGTTCGTGTAAAAAGGCAACAGATAGGAGATACAATGGTTCTAGGGTGCAATCCTCATTCATCAGGTGTACAAGAGGGTTCTGCATGTGTAAGCTGCGTGCTGATGTGCCAAGCTAGATTCAAGTGGGTGCCAAATCCTTATTCACAGTGAGAGGCATCATTACCCACTCTCGCTTGTGCTTGCAGATCCCAGCCACCCACTCAGAGCCCAGAACAACCCATCTGTGTGATCAGCATGTGGGGTATGACCACTCTAAAGTTTGCACCAGGCATAGAAGTATGTTCCATGCTTCCACATTACAGTAGAGCCCACTGACGGTGGTTATGCTGCACAACCATGCCTCTTCCTATGAATGAGGAATTGGTACTTTGGTGCGTAACTTATGCTGATACAACTTCCTTGTGCACTTGGATGAATGAGAATTGCTTCCCCTGTCTTTAGTTTTCAAAGCAAAAGGGTTTGGGAGAAGTTGTAAAATAGGATCGAAGGAGAATCTTGGATAGTAACTGAAGTGCTTAAGATTAAATGCAACTAAAATGAACTTGAAAAAAAGAAAGCGAAATGCATTAAAATGAAATAAATAAATGACCTAATATGACTTGTAACTATTTGTTTGCAGAGAACATGTTAGCCCCCATCTCTACATTAATTGCAAATGAAATTTAGGGATAATTTATTCTGGATATACCTACTTATGCAACATCTTTCTTGGTAGGTTTTAGTTTTACAGTTTCTTTACCCATCCAGGTACATCTTATATTCTGGCAGTCTTAATGTTGTAGTCATGTTGATCCTACTCATTTAAAATAAACCATAGCCTATGCAGGGACCCGAGTTGACTGCACCAAAAAATCTTAAATTCTGCAACCAGTGAAGCCAAATTCTGCAAATTCAACGTGAGCATTAATATATTAATAATTAACTTGATTTGCATAACTATGCATGCTAGGAAGCAAATTTGCAATAGGTTTGACATAGAATCACAATTTTGCTAATCAAACACAACTCAAATCCTCTGGAATTTCAGCACCTCCCTCACGCAAACATAGGGCTTTCAGACACCACCCACCCACTATTCATCTCCCAGGGGCCTATTTACCCTTGGGTCATGGTCAGGATTGGCTGATTCTGTGAAAATCACTGCAAATTGCAGCAATGCAGTCAACTCGGATCCCTGGCACTATTGGTTCAATTATTGTAATTCTCATTCAGTTATTATGCATTTTACAAGGTACTCTTGGAAGAGCCTAACTCCGTATATCAGCATGCTGGTAAACGCAGTTCCTGAAGATTACATGATGTTGTCATATACCATAATTGTTATCTGATGTCATTGGCTGAGTTGTAGTTATAATTTTAAAATTGTTTGACCAGCACCAGAGACCTAGATGGTCCATATCAGGCTACTGATAGTGTCTATGTATTAAGATATTTTAGGATCCTGAGTACTATTGTTAAAACCTTTGTAGCTTTGCTTCTCCAGACAGCATTTCCTGTGGGTGTTTGGTCCACAGTAATACTAGTTGCTTCTGTACAAATCTGATCAAAAGCTAATTAGGTATGTTTTGCTGTATGGTGTATTTCTAACTGTGAAATGTGATTTCTTCACTCAAGTGAATGCTACTATTTCTCAGGCTATATGTGGTCTTACTACTTTGTATCTTAAGACTGTGTTTGCATTTTTATATATTTTGCTCCTCTTTTGTGCAACAGAGGGCTGATGTTAGCCACTGTTCTTGACTGTGTGGATACAAGTGTTTTGGAAGTCAGAGGTTCTATATTGGCACAGCTCTGTTATCAAGCCATCCTCTTGGCTTAACTGAAGCTGTACTTGTACATTCATAGCAAAATTTAATATAAAAGCTCTGCTTGAAGCTGACATGAGATTAATTTCACACAACTCTTCTCCCCCCCCCCCCCNGACTGATCTGCTAGTTAGAGATGAGCACTGATAGCATTGTGCTGAGCTGAAGGATCCTCACATTACTTTCACCATTGATTAGTCAAGTTATTCAGAGCTTATTTTCTTAAGTGTTGTGTAAAGCAGTGTCTTCATTGCTGATGGTATTAAATTTTTAACATCATGTGGGAACTTAGTTGAATTTCCCCTTTTTAAAACAAAAACAAAAACGAACCCCTAACATTTACATTTAACAGTTGTCTACTCCCGTTGCCGCGACTTCCTCTCCGCCAACTCCTCCCTGACCCCCTCCAATCTGGCTTCCGCCCCCTTCGCTCCACTGAAACCGCACTTGCTAAGATCAGGAACGATCTTCTTGTGGCTAAATCCAACCGCCTTTATTCTGGTCCTCCTTGATCTCTCTGCTGGCTTCAGCACTGTTTACCACTTTCTCCTGCTTGAATCGCTTCACTCCCTGGGATTCCGGGACTCTGTCCTAGACTGTTTCTCCTCCTACCTTTCTGACCGCTTCTTCAATCTTTCTCTTCCTAACTCCTCCCCCTCCTCCTCCTTACCCCTCTGGATTGGGGTTCCCCAAGGCTCTGTCCTTGGCCCTCTCTTCTTCTCTATCTACACCCATTCCCTAGGCAAACTCATTGCCTCCCACGGTTTCCAATACCACCTATACGTTGATGTCACTCAACTCTTATCTCTCCACTTTTTCCCTTTCCCTCTCTGTTCAAGCTCGTCTCACCAAGTCTCTCTCTGATGTCTCCGCCTGGATGTCTCAACGTCAACTCAAGCTCAACATGGCGAAAACTGAACTCCTTATCTTCCCTCGCAATCCTTCCTCTCCCTCTTCCCTGTCAATTGCCATTGACGGGGTCTCCCTCCTCCCTGTCCCCCAAGCCCATAGCTTGGGCTTCATCTTTGACTCGCACCTTACCTTCAAACCCTACATTGACTCCGTGGCCAAATCCTGCCCCTTCTCCCTCCACAACATTGCTAATATCAGCCCTTTTCTGTCTGTCTCCACTGCCAAAACTCTCATCCATGCCCTAGTCATCTCACGCCTCGACTATTGTAATCTCCTCGCAGGCCTGCCCCACTCTCACCTTTCTTCCCTCATCTCTGTTCAAAACTCTGCTGCCAGGATCATCCACCTAGCCCGTCGATTTGACCATGTACATCCTCTCCTCTCTTCTCTCCACTGGCTCCCCTTTCCTGAGCGTATTCTGCAGAAGTTCCTCGTCTTCACCTACAAAGCCCTTCACAACCTCGCCCCCCCTACCTCTTGGCCCTGATCTCCCTCCAAACCCCTGCTCGAGCACTCTGCTCCTCTTCCATCCCCTCCCTCACCCTCCAATGCCTTCCCTGCTCCCCCAACCGCTTTCGTCCCTTCTCCCTCGCTGCCCCGCATGCCTGGAACTCCCTCCATGCCCCCTCCCTTCGTACCATCAAATCCCTCCTCAAAACCCACCTCTTCCGCTCTGCCCTTCCTAACTCCTTTTAACCATCCCCACCCAGGATTATTCCCCACCTGTTACCTGCAAACTCCTAATGCACTGTAACCAAGCCAAGAACATGTACCTGAGTTCTCACATCCTCATGAATGTTGCATCCCTTGTCTCTCCCTCTGTTCCCCCTTCCCTGTCTCCCCTCCCCCTGTCTTTAGATTGTAAACTCGGGCAGGCCCCCTGTCTTTAGATTGTAAACTCGGGCAGGTACCGTGTCTATCTTATTCTCTGTAAAGTGCCAGGTACATTGCTGGCACTATATAAATGCTTATAATAATAATATTTACTGATAGCTATGTTAGATTTCATTAAGTGATAACTTCTTGATGCTGAAATTGTACTAGACTATCTTATTAACTTAGTTTTAGATATTCTGACTAAATAAACCAAAGCTTTATATTTATTTTTAATATAGGCTTAAACAAGTTTTCAAGTTGATTGCGATTTAGCTGCCTTATTTTTGTTAGTTACACATAACAATCCCTTAGATAGTCTTACCTTTCAGTGATCAGAATTGCTCTTATCTTGTAGTAATTGCATGCAGAAGCCAGCATAGATTGTACAAATCTAATATATATATATATTTAGATCCCTGCAAATGATTTTGTTGGAAATATTAAGTGAGTCACGCATATATTGAATTCACGAATACACACGCGCACGCATGCTGGTCTTCAGGGGTACTGATATTTAGCTAGCGTTTTGTCTTCCTTAAAATAGCAATAATGAGGAAGGACCTAAATCCCATTTGATGTATACTTGATAGTCGCATGATGGTTTGACTTCTAAATTCAAACTACTGTTGACTACTTCTCCTGCTCAGTGCTAACCATTCTGAGCATTAATAAGCCTCCCAAAAGTTGTCTTTTAAAAAATAAAAACTCCATCAAAGCCCTTTTCCTGCCAATCTCTGCCTTTTCCACACACACACTCGTGTGTACTGTTCGAAGGCTGATATCGATCTGCAAACAGTAATGTTCTGATAACTGCTACATACAACTAGTTTTTGTCAATGAAAAGAGAAGCAGTAATTGCTACTGTCACTTATAATTCCCGAGGGAGCAGATTTTAAAATCAGGTTGTCGTATGAAAAATCAACTTCAGAGATTATGAGTAATCAGTTTAGTTTTCTCCCTCCCATTTACTCTTCTAGTGGTAAAGGGAGCTTAGCTTTATGGGAGGAGACAGTGCTGCATAAAATGTACTGGATTCATTAAGTGGTGGTATTATAGATTGCATTCTCGGAATACATTGTTAGGGAGTAGCAGAGGCCAAGTTTACCTGAAACGCTGTTCTTTGAGCAAGACTGTTAACACCTATTTGCTTCTGGCAAGTATACTTTTTAAGCCGGGCAGTGGTTTTTACAGCCCTGGGTTCCCTCCCCAATGTAGGTCAAAAACTGGTCTAAATATGCCCAACTAGTAGATTCTTTATACATTTTTACAGTCTTGCTTATGGATGAATGCTCACATGATCAGGAGGTTCTATTGAAACTTTTTGAGGTTATTTGTGAGGCAGGAATCTATGTGGTGGTGGTGGTTACCCTGATGGTGGTTGTGCTTGCACACTTCAGGCAATGAGCAATCCCCGAGACATTCCTCGCTCCCTAAAAGACCCCATAAATTCCTACTACATAGTAGCAAAACCTATAGACTCGCACTCTGGGATGTTACAATCATGCAAGTCAGTAAAGAGGTTAATGGTGGGTAGGTAGGTACGTACCTCGTGCAGATATGTTCTTATATAAACAGAGCCAAAGCTTTACTGGGATTCATTTGTGATTACCTACATTGTTTACTTTTGGTTTAACAAATCAAATAATTTAGTTGTTCCACACGTCAGCCAATAAAATCTTTATACTGTGCAGCACCATGTACGTGTTCGTTTCCTCATTTCCATTCTGCTATCCACCTTATGCTAATGCACAGTGGAGGAAGCCTGTTCAGCTTTTTTTATTATTATTATTATTATTTATTATAAACATTTATATAGCGTTGGTCATGTACCTGGCGGTGTACAGAACATAGACCTAGATGCGGTCCCTGCCCATGGCTTACAATCTAAAAGACAATTAGGGAGAGGGGACAGTGGGAGAGACAGGGGAGAAGACAAACAAACATTCAAGTGGATGATAAGTCTCAGGTGCATGTGCTTGGCTTGGTTACAATCAGGTTGGCTGCAGCAATCTGCAGAGGAGGGCAGTCAGTAAGTATATGGGGAACGACTAGCAGGCATTGGGAAAGGCGGTGAGGAAAAAATGGGACTTGAGGAGGGATTTGAAGGAGCGGAGGGAGGGGGCAAGGCAAATTTGGGCAGGGAGGGAGTTCCAGGCATGAGGGGCAGCAAGGGAGAAGGGTCGAAGGCAGTTAGGTGAGCAGGAGAAACGAGGGAGTGTGAGGGAGGGGACAGAGGAGGAACGCGTGCAGGACTGCGTAGGGAGATTAGGTCCGAGAGGTAAGGGGGAGCTTGGTTGTGGATTGTTTTGAACGTGAATACCAGGAGTTTAAAGAGGATACGTTTAGGAAGGGGGAGCCAGTGAAGAGAGAAGAGGAGAGGCTGCACATGGTCGAAGTGATGGGCAGAGTGAATGACCTTGGCAGCAGAGTTTTGGATTGCGATAAGGGGGGGACAGGTGAGAGCGAGGGAGGCCAGCAAGGAGGAGGTTACAGTAATCGAGGTGAGAGATAACCATGGCATGAACAAGGGTTTTGGCCGAGGAGGTAGGGAGAAAGGGGCGGATCCGAGCAATGTTATGGAGGGTGAATCAGCAGGATTTGGCAACAGAGTCAATGTAAGGTTTAAAAGAGAGGTGCGTGTCGAAGATGAAGCCCAAGCTACGGGCTTGGAGAACAGGATGGATGGTGACTCCATCAATGCAGATGGGCAGGTTAGAGGGAGAGGAAG
>QEPC01004236.1:2756031-2786451 GCA_003113815.1 Sphenodon punctatus | reverse complement strand
TCTGCTGCCAGGGTCATCCACCTCGCCCGTCGCTTCGACCACGTGCAGCCCCTCCTTTCCTCTCTTCGCTGGCTCCCCCTTCCTGAACGAATCCTGCACAAGCTCCTAATCTTCACCTATAGAGCTCTTCACAACCTCATTCCCCCCTATCTCTCTGCGCTAATTTCCCTCCGTACTCCAGTCCGTGAACTCCGCTCCTCCTCTGTCCCCTCTCTAGCTATCCCATACCTCCCGGATATCAACGATGTGTCAATATTTTTTGCTAAGGAACTGACTGAAAACTACTATGCAATACATGATACCGTTATGCACTATTGTTTCTTTTGGAACATTGTACGTATGTCTGGTTAGTCCATCTCGAAATGATATAGTAGAATTAGAGGTAGATCAGATGGTGTGAAAATAAAAAGCATATGAATAGAAAGTAATAATATAGCTATTTACCGTAAAAGACAAATAATAGGGGACCTTGGGAAGGTAGACAAAATAGTGAGTGATATGAAGGAGGTTGATTGTAAACCAGTTAATCTTATCTCAGTCTAAAAGTAGTGCAATACTAAATGAAAATGAGAGGTTGCAGATTCAAAACAGATGCAAAGACTGTCACACAGTGCACAGTTAACCTGTGACAACTAGTTTCGTACAATCATTAAAGCCATCCCTGAAATGAATTCAGAA
This sequence comes from Sphenodon punctatus, assembly GCA_003113815.1. NCBI lineage: Eukaryota > Metazoa > Chordata > Lepidosauria > Sphenodontia > Sphenodontidae > Sphenodon > Sphenodon punctatus. The sequence goes on along the minus strand of QEPC01004236.1, from coordinate 2,785,773 downwards.
AGGGATTAGAAATTTGAATGAATAGCAAGACTGTCCAGATTATTTTATTATGACAGAAGGGATTCCTTCACACTGGAACATCACAATCCAGGTGATTCTAGTGGTTTGGTGTTTAATTCGTTCTTGATATTATGTTTTACTGGCTATGAGAGACTGAAAGTGTGTTCAGTCTCTTATGCTTATGTTTTGGCCCTTTTCCAATTTATAGAAAGATAATCAGAAGCATGATCAAGCATACTAACTTTAGTTTTCGAATTAATGTTTGATTGTTTTTGTTTCATTCATATTAAAGTGGAAATAGCTCTTCATCTGTGTTCATGTTTTAGGTCTTAGATTGGGTTCAGTTTACATGTTGTAATATTACTTTGTCTTTGTTTTATGTTCACAGCTGATATTATTTCAACAGTTGAATTTAATTACACTGGAGATCTTCTTGCAACAGGAGACAAGGGTGGCAGAGTGGTTATATTTCAAAGGGAACAAGAGGTCAGTAACGTTAAAAAAAAAAATGAAGGGCAGCTATTAAAACTGCTCTTTAGAGTCTCTCATCTATTAAAATGCATAAGATGCATGAAATATTTTTATGTCACAATTTTAATTGCTCCTATGTTTTGCTAGCCAGTGATGTCTTCAGAATTTCTGAAATTACGCTCTTTTGATTTTTAAACTGAAGTACTGTACTTGAAGCAATTGCTTTTCCACGTATCTGTCTAGCTTCCACAGTCACAGGCGTTTTGTGCATTACCATAGGACTCATTTCTTTTAAACTTAAAACCTCATGATGTGGGTGACTTAGCAGAAATCAACTTTGAACTCTTTTAAAAATATTTTAACTTTCTTCAGCAAGAAGCAGTTGTCCTCTTCAGGGAAGTAAGCAAAGATTGCTTGAAAAATAAGCATCTGTTCCTTGCTACGTTACAGAACAGCAGACTCCGTGATGGCAGTATCTGCTTCCCATCCACCTTAAAACTATCTTGGAGTCTATTGAGAGATGGGACATGAGGACCCTCTGGCTGAAGCCATGTAGCAATTAAGGCAGGAAAATAATTAGCAGCATTTGATATTGTACTATTTGTACCATATTTCTTGAAGTAGGAAGAAGCTAAGGCGGGAGGGGAATAAAATGAATCCATTTAAACTTGGTTCCTGAAATTATCCATGTTACAAATTTAAACTCCATGATTGAGTCAAATATTAGTCATTCATTGACATGAGTTTGGGATGCCTGCTTTACAAATGTTTAGGGCAGCCCAAACATTGTTTTCAGGGTATGATTTAAAATTTATAGAGAAATTGTCTACTTCATATTGCTCGCTATTTTGATATGCTTCCTTCTATAAACCAGATATCTTAGTTGATGTGCGCCATTCTGTAGATGGCTGGAAAAATAATAAATTTTAGAAACTTATAAAAATATTTTCTGCACATAATGTAATGAACTTAACATCTGATATATTGGAACTTTATGGCGAGGAGATGTTGACATGTTCTGACATGTCCAGGGCAGTCTAAAGCTCCATATATGGATAAAATCAGTAAAGGCCTTATAAGGCCAAACATCCAATGTCCTTTCATGAACCTGGAAGGGTGCTTCCCTAATCAGATCTAGTGGCCATGGGCTCCTCCCTGGCTTGAGTGCCCTTTGCTTGGTAATCCTGCAGATACAAAACCTATTCACAGAGCCCTTGGATGTGCTATTAACATCTTGCCTCACTCCTTTCTTCTCCTTTGTTCACCCTTCCCATTGCCTGAAGCTATCCTGTGCTGTATAAGAGACTCTTAGGCCCTTTCCAAATGGGTGCGGGTGCGGAAGGGGTGGGTGTGCATCATGGTGTGGGGGTGGTGCGGGGGTGTTGGTTACATGGGCACACACCCATCTCTACTTATGCCCCACGCACTGAGCAACTGCTATTTTCACCGGTTGCTCCATGTGTGGGGTATAGCTAGAGATGGGTGTTACACGGGAGCATGCACACACCCCTGCACACCCATTGCTGTCTCTTCCCACACATGCAGGCACCCACGTGTGCATTGCATGGTGGTGTCTCGTGTAAAAAGGGCCATAGTGTGTACAGTGCTTTAGAAAAGGGTCTGTGTTGCTGGTTCCTCCTGGTCAGGGACAGATCTGGATCCAGTGTCCCCATTTCAATCCCTAAGCAATAAAAGCCTAGTGACCCAGTCCTGAGAGCATGGTGTCTACCTTATTCATCGTGTGTGTATTGCAGCAACCCTTAAACCCCTCCCCACAAGAGACAACAGGAGCTAGTCTTAAATCTTTTCAGAAGGCATGGGATTCTTTCATGCTAGCAGTTGTGGAGATGAATGTTATCTCCTCTTGAGTGGGGAATTAGTGCCCTCGTTGTTTATTATTAAAGTTGGATGAAGTTTAGGACATCCACCACTCCAGGGCATTAGACCCTTTCTTCTCACTAGATGAGCTTTCAGCATGCTACCAAGGGGTGAATTTGCAGACCATTTTTATTGCAGTTTGCCTTAAGAGTTACAAAAAAAACCCTGTATGTAAAATAAATAAATGCAGCTTTGCCTGGGGAAGGGTTTTGTGTAGCTCAAACGGTTGCAAAATCTCAACAATAGAAGTTAGTACCTTTTTATTGTACCATCTTAACTACTTTGGGTGTTAACAAACGGGATGATAGCCCCTGGTGTCTGAGTTCGGCCATGCAGCCTCCATTCACATGTTTAGCGTGTAGAGCCTAATAAATGGGCAGCCTCTTCATGTATTTCTTGAGCATTTAGTCAGCCCCCACTCTCAGGTTTAGCATGCCAAGCCTAGTTCACGGGCAAGCATTCTTCCCTGCCATGCTCCAACCACACCCACCCACCCCTTCTCAGTAGCCTGCCCCCCCCATCATGACTCAGCCACGGTGAACCCTGGGAACAAGAAGCCGCATCAGTTTCTTCTGGGCTATTATGACACCAGGAGGCAGTCCAGCACCTGCTATCCCCATCCACCCTTGTGCACCTATGAAGGTTCATACCTGGATTTATGCCCTGCTAGCACTTGGCAGCTGGAAATAACCTTTTACAGTGCACATAGTGTTGATTTTATTGAGCAAATCAGATACTTTATTGAGCACCAGTAGTGGAAATTGAAGGAGAAAATCAGCATTAAAATTGAAACCAATCGGTGTTTGTATGTTGTCACCACCTGGTATCTTGCATCCATGACTCTCAGCAATGTACTGGCAGGTACTAGCAACACAGTTTTATTGAGGTCTCGTCCATTGTGGTGTTGGAAATCCCTCTCAGTTCGCATAAAGTGTATCCCCTCTCTCTTATCATCTTCTGCATTCCCATACAGTGGAGGCAGAAAACATCCCTGTTCGCAAGGGCACTCTGCACTTCTCCAAGTGCACAAACCTTGTATAGGGCAACAAGATCTCCTTCAGTTGGTTAACATCCCCGGACCCCAAGTCACTTGTGTTCCCCAAGAGATGGGTCTAACAGTTCTCTCTGTACATCAGGCCTCTTCCAAATGTCAGCAAAGGCCAGGGTATCCATCACCCCTCAACATCTCTGGGCCCCATACCCCAGGAGGCCACAACACCCATAGACAAAAACCGAAGCTATTTGATGTTCCTGGGCAAACTACCTGCAACAATAGCTTTCTATAGCATTATGACTCCTCATGCTTGTTGCAAGCAAAAGATAGTTACTTTCAAAAGATAAGAAAATATGACTAGCTTATAATTAATGGGCAGCTTCTGAGCACAGTGACCTTTGCTTTCTTGTAGATCCCTCCACCTGCCTATTTCTTAACATTCAGTGGTTGCTCACTGCCCCAATTAAAAAAAACCATGCTTTTGTGGTGCTAACATCTATAATGTTTTAGATGAGTTGGCATGTGTACTGACATGCTTGTGACAGAAATGTCTATGCAACCTCTCCCCTCACCCCAACATAAGCTTTGCCAAAATGAACGTTTTCAACCTATAGCCGACCGGTAACCAATAGTAGGCAATACCAGCTCACGCTCAGTGTGCAGCCAGTCCTGTGGGGACATGTGGCCAGTAGTTGCTCGCGTGCAACCAATCTTAGCTAGGCAGCCACCCAACTCTTTAAAGGATTCAAAATATTTGGCACATGACCTGCAGAGTTCATAGACCCCAGAACCACAACTATGGAGATGCATGTCAAGAACTTCCTTGTGCTCATTATCGTGCCCCAGGCTTTCATTACTTCTCCTGAGCAGAACCTGTGAGCGATCCAACAGATCCAAGCCGCCTGTTGTCGCTGATGCAATATGATTTCAAGGCACAGACAGGCTCTTTCTTGATCTGCATCCAGGATAGTGTGGCACACCACATCGTGGAGTCATCTCTTGTTTCGGCGCTGTGCGCTTGCCTACTCTGGCAACAACGGACCACGCTGGGCAGGATTGAAGCTGTACAAGGGCAGTTGATGTGCACTGAGGGGTACCTGTCAGGAGAGACGGCTTCAGTCACCAACACCATCCACAGGGCTGTACCCACCAAGAGGCTAGTCTGGGTTAAGGAGAAAGACACAGACTGAGAAAACATGCTGTCCTTGTGGGGAGACAATGAGTGGGTTGCAAACTTCAGGATGTCCTGTTACCTAATCCTGCAGATAGCCAATATCCTCAGTCAGGCCTAGGAATGCCAATAGGAAGTGCAGGGAGAGAGGGGTGTGCAGCTGACTGCTCTGCGACTGGTCAGTACCTTGCCTTTGCCTGTGGCTTTCCTATGGTAATTCACTTCGCACCCTAGCTTTTCCCAGCTGGGCTACTATAGGGCCCCTTGCCCTCAGGTGTAAGTGCATGACCAGCTGACTCCCCCTCCCCACCCATGCCCCCTTTCCCTTCCAGCCCCCCCAAATGACTTATCACTATATATGTATCAAAATATAAGATTCCTGGTATATTACTTGCCAGTGATTTTACTTTGGTCCATGTTTTAAAAATTGCTTTAATACATACTCTAAATACTTAACTGAATTCCATACTAAATTCCTTGCTGGGAGGGATTGGTATTTGTAGCCTCTTGCCTGCTCATTCCAGTTGCCCTTCCATTTGGTTTCTTCTCTTTTGTCCTTAACTACTAGTGTGAGATATGAGGAAAATATTGCTTCACGGTTTAAAAGTGATGGTATTTGGTTTTTTAAATAGTTCTAATTTCTTCTGAAAGGTGTACACATTCTTAAATGAGCATTGCTCACTAAGAGAACCCAGTTCTTGAACACACACAAAGTAACCAATCATACTTTAAAAACAAAAAAAATAGTGTCTCAATATTGTTTATTTGGCCTAGGAGAAAAACTTACCTTTTGCAACTTAGTTGCCAGAAGTAAAAATGGGTACACACCACAATGGCATTTAGTTGTGAAGTTGTGTGTGCGTGTGCATGCAACACTTGCAAATAGTTATAAATTGAGGGGTGGTCTCAGAATTTCATTCTAGTAGCTGCTTGACCAGTTCACCAGGATCTTACCTAATGTTATAGTTCACATTGTTTGATTAATATCGGTTTGACCATATCCATTTCTAGTGTCTATGTGTACATTACTATCACATTCAACCTACAAAAATAAATTTGTTTAATTAACATAAATGTTATGTTTCATTGCAGAATAAAAGCCGTCCTCATTCTAGGGGAGAATATAATGTTTACAGTACATTTCAGAGTCATGAACCTGAGTTTGACTACTTGAAAAGTCTAGAAATTGAGGAAAAAATTAATAAAATTAGGTGGTTACCACAACAGAATGCTGCTCATTTCCTGCTATCTACAAATGGTAAGAATACTGTGTGTTTTTATTTTGCAAAGAGGGATTTTTCAATGTTTCATCTCTGGGCTAATATGTTCTGTTGCCTTTTATGAAAAGAGAAGAGTATCGTTTTTAGTTCTAATTGCATGCAAAATATGTTGGGTTTGAAGTGGCTTGAATGCTGAATATTTTTCAGTAGGAGAAACCTGTGCAGCAGCTGACTCGCAGGAATGGGAGTAGGTAATGTCTTGCATCCTAACCCATAGCCTGTGCCCCTGGACACTGTTGCCTGACATATGAACCAGTAGTTCTTCTCTGCATGCTACTTTGAGTGTTTATAAACCAGACAGTGTCCGTGTTCGGATCATGCAGCCTCCACTCGCATGTTTTAGCATGTAGAGTTAATACGCTGGTAGTGTCCTGTCTGCATTCCATGTACTGGTGGCAGCTGCCACGGGTGGTGCCACTCAGCACTTTCCCTCTCCCCAACCCTGGCTCTGATGGAAAGAGGGGTCACAGCCAGAGAAGTCTTTTTCCCTGGCTGTGACCCGCCCCCCCTTTCCATTGTGCTGTCCTCGTGCAGCGGTGCTCAGGCAGCTGCAAGAGGAGAAGGTTCTTCCTGCGCCCTGGCTCTCTCCTATATCGCAGCCGCTTCACAGCTCATCCCTCTTACAGCCACCTGAGCATGCAATCTGCTGTGATGCAGCTGCAAGAGAGAGCATGCTCGGGTGGCTGCAAGAGAGCAATCGGTTGTGAAGCAGCTACAGGAGGGAAATGGAGATAGTGGGGTGCAGGAAGGACCTACTCCTCTTGTCCCTGCTCTCCCTTGCAGTTGCTTCACGGCGGATTGCTCTCTAGCAGGCACAGCCATGCTGGGTGCAACTCTATGGTGTTGGTGGACCGGGATGCCTGCAAGGCTGCGTGTGGACCTAATAAACGGAAGGTGAATGTGTGGGTGATAAATTCATGATAAATTCATGTATACATTTTTTATGTATTTGAACTGATACATCACAACATGTAGATACCATATGCGAAATTAAGAGTCTCGTTGAACAAGTGTGAGCCTTGGCTTTCCTGTCTTCCCAACTACGTCCAGGGAGAGACACATCTTATTTCTCCTCCCCCTGATACATTAGTAGTAAATCTTTATATTATGGTAGCACTCAAAAGCCATGCTGTTCACTCAATTTCCCCTCCTTGTAAGACAAAGCTCCTGTGGCTGGCATTGCTCCAGAGCTTTCTCCCTTCCTTATCTTCTCTGTTTAAACCCTTTTCCATTCCTGCAAGTCTGGGTAGGGATGGCTCACTTGGCAGCCTTAATGGCTCTGAGTCTCTTGAGCCAAGCTTTCTGCCTTTCTCCAGTAGTCTGAAATGTTCCCGTGAACAAAAATAAAACGTTGATGCTTTTTCAGCCTCTCCAGAACTCATTTTTACCACAATTTACATTTCTTCACATCATGAGATTAAGAGACATCGGATGCTGACAGACACAATATTTTCTCAAAACCTTTCAGATAACACACACAATTTTTTGTTTAAAAGGGCACATGTGATTAGACACTTCATATGGAATATGCCCAAATGAATTGGTGGACTTCTAAAAATAGAATAACATACCAAATGTGTGAAACAACACTTTAGCTTGGGGTTATGGGACATTGTCACCATCCTACAGTTCACTGTATATCTGACTATTACACAAACTCATTATTTATTTCAGTGCTGATAATGTACTTGGCACTACACATGGCCCTGTCAGTCTCTTTGGTGAATGTCCATGTTCTTAAATAGCCCTCAGCTATACGTTTACCTCTGTGAAGGTGTCATTTTATCAGCACTTAATGAAAGTATGTTTAGTTTTTAATAGGCCAATTTCAATTTATTTGGCGTGACGCAAGGTCATTGCCAAAAGGAAAATACAGAATACAGACTACAATTATAAATAAAATCTACTTTGTGTTTCTTTAATCAGCAAATTCAACCAATAACAGGCTTATGTCATTAAGCATAAATAGTAACATGAGATTCCTGCACCAAATCTGCACTAATTTAAAGTCAGGACTCATCATGTATAGGATTTAAACTTCAAAAACGCTGTACATTTTTAAATAGAAATATTTTCGTTCTAATGTTGGCTTTTCTCTACTACGTGCCCAACTTTCCGAGCTAAAATATTGATAACCTGAAGAGTCAAGGGTTTTTCTTTAAGTATACAGTCTGAATTAGTGACTGCCAAGCAATACATTTTTATAAATTTATCAGCCGTAAGGCTGATTTCCTCCATTTATTGTGGATGGGAAAGGTCATTTCTTATCAACAGCTTGCTTAAATTACAAGCTTTTGGGGGCATGGTCTCGTGTGTCTATACAGGATCTGTTGTAATGGATACTGGTCCATGACTGGGGCTGCTCTCGGGTAGGGACCGTGTCTATCTTATTCTCTGTAAAGCGCCAGGTACATCGCTGGTGCTATATAAAAGTTTATAATAATAATAATAATTGTAATCGATGCATCCTTAAGTGCACAAACGTCACATGAAAAATTATGCAGAAGATCACTAGAGAGCAGAGTTATTGCTATTTGGGTGTCTGTCCATTTCCCTATTTGAAAATGTTTGGATTTTATGTAAGTTTAACTGTCTGAATTTCCTGGGTGCTTAACATTAGTTTTGGGGATAGTTGAAAAATTTGAGCATGTTAGTAAAGTTTTCTGGCTGGGATTTTAAACAAGTGTGTAAACAGTTAAGAAAGTAACCTACTTTTTAGCTTATTGAATTATTTGTATCATGATATTGCTGAAAAACTTCAGTCAGTTGCGGCACTTTTTGGGCGCAAACAGATGAATAAAAAAAATTCTGCTCTGGAGGGTTTATAATCTTTTTGTATATATACAATATATACAATATACAATAAAATAAAAAATAATTATAATATAATACAGAAGCATTCTGAATTTTTTGTCAATTGTGATTTTAACATTTTTAAAAAAAAACTTCTCTTTTTAGATAAAACTATTAAATTATGGAAAATAAGTGAAAGGGATAAAAGAGCTGAAGGTTATAACTTAAAAGATGAAGATGGAAGACTTCGGGACCCGTTTAGAATCACAGCACTACGGGTATTTTACTTTCTACATTGGCATTTGTTAAATCTGCTCTTTGGGTACACATTCTTTTTTTTTTTTTAAAGTAATATTCTTGTATAAAGTGATATGTAGAATGGTAACTCTACTGAATATTAGAATATACTGTTAAAAAGCAAAATGGAGGGACAGTAATGAGTTTGTTAGCTCAAGGCCCATGAACACTGCACAGAAGCTTCAGGAAGACTTTTTTTAAAAAAGGGGGGGGATTTCAAAGATATTGGGGACAATCCAGCGGCCTGCTTACGCCAACCCCAATGCACAGCCAGAACGCGCACGCTGAGACGCATATGCTGTGCCCCGCATGCTGGACCGCAGGCTTGTCTGAGTGCGTGCATTCTGGTCGTGCGCCACACGTCAGGGTCAACACAGGTCGCTGGATGGTCCTCATTATGTTAAGAGCTCTTTAGCATACATCTTAATTTTGAATGGAGTTTTTAAGGTCCATTTAGAAGAATACAAAGTAACTATTTTTAAAAAGAAAAAGAAAGAAATGTGTCACTGGAACTCACCACTATTTCCTGGCTGTCAGCTGAAACGGATGTGTCACAGATACAATTAACTCAGGATGCAGTCAAATGCACTTAGGAAATGGAGCACCTGCAAATCTTAAGGTGTTGGTTTTTTTCATGTTTCGCTTGTTATATTAAAATAATTTAGTGCCTCAATTAAAGACTAGTTCCAATGTTGGCTTACAATAGTTTGGCACATTTACAAAGTTATTACCGGAGTTTTTAAACTAAGACCACATTCACAACTTCGGCGGGGGCTGGCCCCATGCAGATTTTGGCTCCGGGAGAGAATCCGGGAGTCAAAATACGCGCAGGATTTGGCTGGTGTGAAAGCCTCCCTCTGCGGTTTTGCTGGCAAACACCCACAAAGTACAGGGCTGGATTACCCTGCTCTGTACTTTTGCGTGTGTTTGCTGGCAAAGCTGCACAGGGGGGCTTTTACACCAGCCAAAGCCCGCACATGTTTTGGTTCCCGGATTCTCTCCTAGACCCAAAATCTGCGCAGGACTAGCCCCTGCCGAAGGTGTGAAAGTGGTTTGATTTTTAAAAATCTGAATTAATGTTGTTTTTCTACTTAAATGTACTTAAAAGGAGTCTCCCTCCCCGCAGTTGACACTTTCACTGTTCGTCCTGTAAAGCAGGAATGGGGAACTCTTAAGTCCCAGGGGCTACTTTGAAAATTAGTACAAACTCTGAGGGCCACATACAAGTTGAGAACCTGGGTACTTAAGAGGTGTACTCAAGACAAAAAGGGCCCAGATCATGGATTTGTGACATGTTTCTGTCACCTCTCCTTGTGCAACTTGCCATGGACCACATTTGGCCCCTGGACCTGAGGTTTCCCCACCTCTGCTGTAAAGTCATTTTATATTGGTCTCAAAATCTTTGTTCTGCTTATTTCTTTCCTTTTTATTGTAATGTGAAATGTTACTTGTAAGTAGAGAAGAAACATTTTCAGTCTTGAATGTTTCAAATTGATTTCTTTATAACATTTTACAAAGGATATCCGTACCTATCCTCTGGTAGTGAAGGATGCAAGAGAGGTGGTTATATATTTGAAATGATTTCTAATGTGAAACTTTGAACGTTAGATCTGGCTGTTGAGAGGTGCAAGGGAAAGTTAAGCGTTGTAGGCAAATGCATATTTGTATTGTGTTGCTTGTACAGTGGATTTGAAAAGTATCTTGGGACGTCCTGGGCTATTCCATTAAGGGTATACCTGCAACATCTCTGTTTTCTGTAGTATAAATTTAAGTAATAGCGAAAAGGCAAGTCAGTGGGCGATCAGGCCTTTGCTGCAGTGAACTTGCTCCCTCCAGATGTTCATCTCAGTTCCTTCCTCCTCACCTTCAAAAAGCACCTGAACACTTCTTTGTTTTCCTGGTGCCTTTAGAGGATTCACTGCTGGTTCCCCTTTCATGTGTCCCCCCCACCTCCCTTTTTCCTCCCTTCCTTCTTTTAAAATGGTTTTTAATTGATTTTATATATAGTTTTCTTTGTATTTTAAATGTTAAGCGCTCCAAGCACCATCTGGTGGAGGGCCACTATAAAAAGTTGTTGTTGATGTTTTATATTACAGTTGTGTTAATTCATCATTAAAAGTTAGTAGTTTGTAATTTTAAAAAGGTTTATCTTTACAAATGACTATACAAAATTTGACTTGTCACCTTTCCCTTTTTAGGTGCCAATATTGAAACCCATGGACCTAATGGTAGAAGCAAGTCCCCGTAGGATATTTGCCAATGCACATACATATCACATAAACTCTATTTCAGTAAACAGTGATCATGAAACATACCTTTCTGCAGATGACCTGAGAATTAACCTATGGCATTTAGAAATCACAGATAGAAGTTTTAGTATCCTTTCGGTATGAATGGTACAAGTTTTAGTATTTTTTAAATTACTAGACATGTTTATTGCTGTATCTTTTTTAAAAAAGTAAACATTGGTCAAATCAATTGGTTTGAGGGTCCTAAAAATCCTAGTTCTTGCCATTAGGATTTAGCATGTGTTCTTGAATTGACTGCAAATAAAAAGATCTAGTATTGGGTAGTTCTTTTTTCTTTTCTTTTTTTCTTCTTTTTTTTAAAGGAATGAAATTTGAGGATTGATTATAATAGAGCACTGAATTCACTCTGTAAATGAGTTTTGTGGGTATAATTTGTTCATAAATATTATGGTAATAGTTTGGTGCGATCTCCTAACCAAAAGTATGTCAGGACAGTCTTGCTGTTAGGGAATTTTACTTCTCTTTGTCAAAAGCATAAGCTACTTATAAAACAGCAGTGTTGTTGCGATTCTTGTAATATTTAGGGTTCTTTTTTAAAGCCTAAATTAATAGAATTCTCAATAAAATGATGAGGGGAAAAAATCAGTTCTCGGTCCCCCTCCATCCCCCCAAAAAGTGCTAGCCTTCATGATTGTGAAAAAGACTGGAAATGTGAGTATTGTAAACCCTAAATGTTCAGAAACTAGAAGACACAAGAACTAGACAGAAGAACTAGAAGTTTTAGTTATAACTCAGGCCAATTAGATCCTAGCAAACTTAATTTTCAGACTGAATAAAAATCTTTAGAGTTTGGAATTGCCAGGCAATGTCGATAGGCTTACAGACAATATTGAAAGTAGCAATTTCAGTATTAGTATTACATTTGCCTACCTAAGATTAAAATGTTCATTAAGTACATTTGAGATAATACAGGCAACAGCAGAAAAGCAAAGGCATCAAATATACAAACTGTTGTCATTTTATAGAAGAGCATTCGGCCCCCACCAGAACAATTCTGCAAAAATGGCAGTTTTATTTTTTTGCTTGGTGGAGTTGCAAATTTTAGAAGAGAATCAACTGGTGTGAAATCAGTAGGTCATTCAGTCGTTTGAGGTAATATGTGGCTGACAGCTTTAAATGCATTTTTATATTAGATACAAAACAAAATATTTGCCTTTACCAGCAACCTTTCAGACATCGTAGATATTAAGCCTGCTAACATGGAGGAACTGACGGAAGTGATTACTGCTGCAGAGTTCCACCCCCATCATTGTAACGTGTTTGTCTACAGTAGTAGCAAAGGAACTATACGACTCTGTGATATGCGTTCTTCAGCCCTCTGTGACAGGCATTCAAAATGTAAGTATAGTTTTATTTTGTAGATCTGTTCTTGTTTTCAATTGCATTTATCTTTCCAGAGAAATGTGTAGGTCTTTGTTCCTATAAGCAAATGTTGGGTTCTGCTTATTAGTAAAGAATTTACCACGGTGAGGGGTGGTGGTTTGGTAGAATGGAACATTTTAATTGTCTTGTTCTAGGCCTTCACCAAGCAGAAGTGTAGCATGAGACACTGGCGATGTGAATCTGCTCCCGTTTACCCATTTATGCATCATAAACTGATGGAAACAAGTGTGTTTGGCACCAGTGAGACCTGTCTTCTGTCCAAACTCAGTCTTGGTGCTTCTCAAAGGTATCTGTTTAACTAGTGCTAGTTCAAGGCAGTTTATTGACACCTACCTTTGTGCAATACGAACAGAGTAGAGACTGTCACAGCCTGTTTCATGTGTGACCATTTGCAGTATTGGAAATAGTTTTGACCATATTTATTTGTGTTGGATTTGAAGCCTAAGGTGAAAGGCCAGTGTTTTTATCCACTGAGCCACTCAGTTAAGTGACAATAGATTTCACTTGCAGCTGTTAGAAATTAGGGTTCATTTTCTGTGCCCAGATGGTTTTAGGGTATTTTCAGATGTTACGGGATCACTGTTCACCACACTGAATCACAGTGGATCCCGTGTGGTGGCAGCGATCCCGTGAACGTCTGTTTGCTCCCTGCCAGATGTTCACCACAGTGAACACCCAGCCGGCATCGAATTGAATATAGTTCTGGAGGTGAGGCCGGCCTCACCTCCAGAATCGTGGTTAGGTTGGCCACGATCCAGGATGGGGCTGGCAATGGCCACGGTGAACATCTGCTTGCCAGCCCCATCCCGGAATCGGATCCCAACCATGGGACAGGATTGGGCACTGCAGCCTCGTTGGCCGCTACGCCCGCCCATCTCTCCATGGGCAGGCGGTCGAGGGAGCGTGGGGAGGCGCGGGGCTGAGTAGTTGTGCTGCGCAGCCTGTCCTCACGCAGCCCCGCCCCCTCCCCGATCCCCTTCAGCGATCAGGCCGGCGTGTCTAAAGGACAGACGGCCTGATCATGGACCGGGATCCAAGATGGTCCCGGCCTGTCACGTCTGAAATTATCCAGAAAAGCAAGGTTTCCTGTACAGTCATATGTATTGAGATGGCCTGGAGCTGACACAAGTAGTATAGATATTTTCAGGTAAGGTTATTTATACTAATGTAGCAGACGGATGTCTTTTGTTAGGGGCGATAGTAATTGAACATTTCATCCAGAATATCAGACACTTCTTCTGGTTAACTTGGTCAACATCATAAAAAAAGCTGATTACAAATCTGATTCTTGTCACTTTTCCTTTTTTTATAAAGTACAGTAATTTACTAAAAAAGATATTGTGGGAGAAGAATTTTGGTTCAGGTATTAATCATTTGGTGATAGGCGATTTATATTTTATTGATTTGAAGACTTAGAAATAAGTGATTTTCTGTTTAAAAAACCTGTTTTAAAAAAGGGGCAAAGCAATTAAAATGTCTAAAAAGATACAATTTTAATTAGTCTGTCCAGTTTATACTCCATAAAACATTTCTTTATAACACCTTAAAACATGCAGGATACTTAATAGAAGAGTGATAAGTTGGAGCTGCTGTGACTTACTTTATAGATTCACATTAAAAACTTCTGTTTTGGCTTTATGAAAATTGGTAGGCCCACTTAGAACACAGTGATTCCTTAATTTTAGTGTTGATTTGTGTTTTTAGTCCCTGCCCCCCGCCCCTTTTCTTTGCATTCATTTCCCAACTCAAGAAACTGTGATTTTAAAGGAGAGCAGATTGGAGCTTGGCATCAAATGATCCCCACTTCCTTTATAAATAATGAACTCTGGGGTGTCTTTTTAGTTCTGAAATGCATGCTCTAAATGATTAGCCTTACTTTAAAAATGGTGTATCAAATTCAGTTTTATTTCCTATCTTCACTTCCAGTTTTTGAAGAGCCTGAAGATCCTAGCAGCAGATCATTCTTTTCAGAAATTATCTCCTCAATATCGGATGTAAAATTCAGTCACAGTGGTCGATACATGATGACAAGAGACTACCTTTCAGTTAAAGTATGGGATCTCAACATGGAAAATAGGCCTGTGGAGACATATCAGGTAAAATGTCCATACTTTTTAAAAATAAAAGCATTTTCCATTTAAAAAAACACAAACTTTCTCACACTATGCTATGCTTACATGTTTTTAAGGTTCATGAATATCTTCGAAGCAAGCTTTGCTCTCTGTATGAAAATGACTGCATCTTTGACAAGTTCGAGTGCTGCTGGAACGGTTCTGATAGGTAAGGCTGACTTAATGTGCAAATTCAGGTTAATTTTGGAGAGTTTCCTGCAAACATTACTTAAACACATGCATAAGTGTTTGCAGAATTGCTGTCAAGAATATGGACTTTGGGTTGGATTTGGCCAACATGTTTTATCTGTGACCTTGAGTCATAGCCCTCAAATGAGTGGAAACATCCACCAGAAGCAGAATTGATGTCGAAAGTCTTAATTTACAGCTTTAAATAAAAATTGACGTTTTTAGACCTCATGGTTGTGAAGAAAAATTTCTCTAAGCAAGAGCCCCCTGTGTAATCAGTGCAGTGTTACTTTCCTACATATGTGAACAGCTTTTCTCCCTGTGTTCATGAGTGAAGGGGAGACTATGTGATAGCTAGTCAGAGGGGAAGTAAATAAAACACCTTAAGGCTGGGCAGAATGTAATAACTATTGTGGGGTATGAGTAAAAGGTGGGGACAATGAATAAGGAAAGACTTGCAAGGCACTAGTCTCAAAGTTCAAGTCCCTCTGTGAATGAGTAAAATAGCTATCAGTAAGAACTTTGTGGAATGGCTTATGATGTCAGGTATCCTAATAAATATGTAAAGTATTCCCTCTGGGTTTCATTACAGTGCTATTATGACTGGCTCCTACAACAACTTCTTTAGGATGTTTGATCGAAACACACGGCGAGATATTACTTTAGAAGCATCAAGGGAGAGTAGTAAACCACGTGCCATCTTAAAGCCCCGAAAAGTGTGTACAGGTGGTAAGAGAAAGAAAGATGAGATTAGCGTCGACAGTCTGGACTTCAACAAGAAGATCCTTCATACAGCATGGCATCCCACAGAGAACATCATTGCTGTAGCTGCCACCAATAACTTGTATATATTCCAGGACAAAATGAATTAAAGATGGCTTATTTGAGGACAAAGTCGTCGTCTTGCATAGTTAAGCTCAGTTGTTTATCTGTAAAAGAGAAGGCCTTGTTGTCCTCCCAGTAAAAGAACATTGATGCACTTACTTCCCTTTATAGATAAAGGAGAGAAGCTGGCCTGGAGTTGAGTTCGTGGTGTAGTTCTGCCTTCAGTGAGGGGGAGCGTGAATTTCAGTTTTCTAAGTGAAAAAGTCCACTAGAAGCAGAATTGATGGACAATGCTCAATAAAGGCCAATATTCAAAACAAATGTATTTATTTAAGTCTGAGCCTTCCTTTCCAGTTTATAGACCAAAAATCTAACACCCAAGAAGAAAAGTTGTCATAAAAATGTAATTTCTATCTCTTGCGCGCTCTCTCTGCTGTAATATTTGGGCCTTTCAAAACATATATTGTGCTTTATGCCTGTAAACATTCCTCCTCTGGCCTTTATCTAGGCTTTAGGTGTTTTTACCTTTGAGCACATAGGTAGGTCTTGAGTTGGGTTCGTAGGCAGGTTTTTCATGTATATTTACTCACCAACTGTATCTATAACCACACCTTCTGGTGTAAACCACTTAATAAAAATAACAAACTATAAAAAGTGTTTTTAAATCTGAAAGTATGTATTCAGTCTTTTTATTTTTTTATTGCATGGATTGCGATTGTGCAAAATAATTCTAATGGGAAGATATGACAATAGTTTTGTCGCAAAATACTGATTTTTTTGACATTAAACTCTTCATGTAGGATGAACTTCCAACTCCAAATTTAGTTTCCACCAGGCTATCATCAGTTTAAGTTGTGTTGGTTTTCTGTAAAATGACTTCATATTGTATGCACAAAACAGAAAATTGAAAAGATTGGTGTGAAGACGCATACAGCCTTAATGGAAAGAGACCATCTTGCACAGAAAGGGAAAATACTGCAAAACAGTCAACAAAATTACTGCTCTCAAAAAGTCGGTTAACAGATGCCTCACAAATTACAGAGATGTACCTTATGTGCATTACTTTTTTTTACCTTTTTTAGTTAATTTTTTTGAAGAATATACTTTTATTTTAAATATTAAAAATTTGGCATTTGAATTTCACATTGCAGTTCAAGCCAGTAAATGCGATTTTAACTTGATTATGCCAAATAGGAGTGCAGCTTAACAAAATTGTATCACTTTGACATCGTGAGATCAGGCTATCTTGAGGCTTCATACTGATGTGAAATGTATTTGTGGTGTGTCTGTTTCTGTTGGCAGGAGGGGGCTAAAGAATAATTATTTTGATTCTTTGGTCCCCTACTTCTAAGAGCATAAACTCAGCCTCCCAAGTTTTCACGCCAAACCTCTGTGGATGTAAAATTGTATCCACAAATAATTCTGGGCGCTTGACAGCATCCAATACCTAGCTATTTAGCTGTGTCTGCAAGATCAGAGGCCCTCTTTAAAATTGGGTCCTTTGAGCTTCCTGCTAAGATACAGAAGTGTGGTTTACACTCCATTTTTAACAAAAATGAAGGTGTATTATGATTATTAAATCAGATATGGATATGCAAAAGCAAAACGTCTGTTCCTACCCTCTCAATTAATGTCCATAGAGTGCCACTCTTGTTCACAATAAGCTAATAAATACTAACTTTGGGGTTCTAAAAATAAAGTTTAAACAAAATCTTATACTGTATATTAGTTGTGACACTATTTGCAAATCTTGAAATGTGGAACTTACAGGTCATTTAAGCATTAGATTGACCTTGTTCCTAAAATACATAATAGAGCTAATACAATGGGATTGTATATAATTGTTCAATTATTTTGACGAAAAAGTTTAATAAATTTTAAATGTTTACCTGAATTTGCTCTCTTTATTTTGACAACTTTTAAAAACTTTTTTCCTCTGAAATTGAAATTCAAGTTGATTTCCCTAAAAGAATTAAACAAAGATTTCTCTAATAAATTAATATGCCTATTTGGAAAAACAAATAGCCAAATCTGTCAAATAATCCTGTACAGTTGTAAGACACTGGTCCTGCAAGAATTTAAGACATGGTGTGTTTACTTATTCACCTTTGTAGTTCCATTAACTTTCCTACTTCATAAAATTAAGTGTTGTTTCTTCATTAAGGCACTGATATTGCAAGTTCTACCATGCTGGATGAATGTAATACTATTGAGTTGCCTATGGTAGAGCCATTCTGACTGGGACCTAACAAAGCTTGAAATAATCCATTAGGATTAGATTGTGTAGGAGAAATAATACATGTGGAGGGACTTTTTAAAAGGGACTCTAAATAGATGCTATGGGTTAAAGCAAGATTTTCATTATGCATCTTCCCTTGAAAGTCTTGCTCCTTCCCTCGTTTTGATTGGAAGGATTCTTCCACGTCCATTTTTTGTGATGGTTGTAAAGAACATCACTTGAGATCTTTCACAAAATCAAAGGATATTCTTATATCTGAAGAAATGGATTTTAAAAAATGTATGTTTGTGACTCCACATTTCTTTTTTAATGTTGCAAAAATCTCGTTCCTGCTCCATTTGAAGTCGGTGGTAGAGCAGATTTGGTTTCTCCTTCTGCCCCCTGTCAGTGCTCCGCACGGGTAACTCTGCGTATGGCCGACAGGAGGCAGAAGAAGAAATTAGTCCTGCGCATGCGTGGAGCTGCCCTGAGTCATCAGTCTTATCTTCTGCCTTCGGCCGATAGGACATGTTTCTCGGCTTCGCCGTTCGACCTAAAAGAAAGGAAAAGAAACGAAGAAGAAGAAGAAGAGGAACGTTACAAGTTCAAACAGAAAGAAAAGAAAAGAAAAGGAAGACAAGGGAACGAGGAAGTTCCATAGTGCGCGCCCGAAGGAGACCAGGGCGCCGCACAAGCGGGCGCGGGGCTTAACTGAGACGCCCCCCCCCCACACACACACAACTCCCTAGTGTTGCCGCGCAAACGCCCGGGAACCAGGGAGCATCAAGGCGGAGAAATCCCTCGGTTGCCACGCAATGTGCCTGGGAACCAGGGAACTTTGAACAAGGATCTCGCCTGTTCCACCGGGGAATCTCAGGGACCTGAGCCCCCCCTCCCGCCTAAGCCACGGGCGCCGCGCAACGTGCCTGGCAGCCGCAGTGGCAGAGAAAAAACTGTGAGTAGAGCCCTGAAGGGCCCAGGAGTGGACCCCCTCCGCCCCACTAGCCTAACCAAGAGAGAGGTGCCTCGCAACCCCTTAAGCCAGGCTTCCCACTCTCCGGCTCTCCTGCTCAGTGCCCCGACAGCCTACAGCTCTCCCGGGACAAAGGGACAAGCGGGGGCCCCCGCAACTCCATCTCCCTCCCCCCTCCCATCCTAGCACAATGCAGGCACTCAATGAGGGAGCAACAGGGCAGGCAGACACAGCCCAGCCAGCCCCAACGCAGGGGCAATCCCCCACAGACATAGCGTCCCTCGCCTCAGCAGTGGCACGCATGCAGCAATCCCTGGATCGCCTATGGGATTTGCAGGGCAAGGGAGACGGCAGGCCTGCCCCTCCCCCTCCCACACAGCCTAAGGCGGGAAAAGCCTCAAGTAAGGCAAAGAGAAATAAGCGGCCACCAGGGGGCTCCATGGCTAGGCTGCTCAGATCTCCACACTCCTCGGCTGAGGAGAGTGGGGGGGAAGTACAAGCAAAAAGACCAAGGGAGGCCTCTCATACAGGCCTGGACTCAGAGTCTGATTGCGACTCAGGGCAGGAGTGGGAGGATATTGAGGACTCACCTCAGGAGGTGCAGGACCCTAGAGACAGGGAAAGGAAGTTCCCTCTGGCATGTAGACCTGAATTCATGTCTCAGGTCACCAAGACCCTCAAAGTAATAGAAAAACCCCTTAAAGAGGCTTCCTCGGACTCTCAGGAAGACGAGGAGCGGGAGTACCTACCATCCTGTCACGGCAAGGAAATGGGGGTGCCCCTAGATAAAGCTTTCGAAAAGCTGATCTTGGGTGAATGGAAACAACCTGAAAGAAACCAAAGGATGAATAAGACCCAAACTTCCCTTTATTCTCTATCTCGCAAGAAAGACCCCTTACTAAAAAAAACCAAGATAGACGCAGCAGCGGTCTCCTTGGCAAAGCAAACGGTATTCCCCACAGAAGGGGATTGCTTCCCAAAGGATGCCACTGACAGGGGGATAGAGTCATCCCTCAGGAGGGGTCTAGAGTATTCAGCCATCTCTATCAGAGTGGGTGTGGTATCATCTTACGTGGCTAGAGCCTTACTAGCCTGGACCCAAGAGGCCCAGAATGCTAACATCTCAGATAACAGGGCACAAATCCTTTCAGCCAGAATCAACTTGGCTACCGCATTCCTGGCAGACTCCACCACTGATGCCATGCTATGGGCTGCCAGATCGGTAGCATCGTCAGTGGCGGCCCGACGTAAGCTGTGGCTCAGGTCGTGGCAAGGGGATGCAGCAGCAAAGAACCTACTCGCAGCAGCCCCCTATAAAGGCTTTAAACTTTTTGGTATCTGCCTAGACACTGTCTTAGCAGATGCCAATGACAAAACAAAACAAAAAACCCTACAACACATGGGTAATAAAAAGAATCTTTTTCGCACCCCTACGTATAAACCTAGGGGAAGCGCTGGTACCAACTATACCATATTCAGAAGACAAGGGCAGCACAGGTTTGACCAAACTAACCGATTTAACCCCAGAAAAGGGGGCAAGCCTCAGGGATTCAGACAGCAAAGACAGAAAGTCTTTCCTCAAGCCCAAAGAAAAACAGAGGCATGACTATCTGCAACCTACAGAAGTGGGAGGCAGGCTGCAACTTTTCTTAACAACCTGGGAGCAGTCAGTCTCCGACGCCTGGGTGTTAGACTGCATAAACAACGGGTATCGCATAGAACTAAAAAGTTCCCCTGCCCAAGGCTTTATTGTGTCTCCAACATCGACGAACCATCTCAAACACTCTGCCATTCTGGGAGAGATCCAAAGGCTTCTCACAATCAGAGCCATAGAACCAGTACCCATGGATCAAAGGAAACTGGGACTATACTCCATCCTATTCCTTGTCCCCAAGAAGTCAGGCGGCTGGCGGGCGGTATTAGACCTCAAGAGGCTAAACAAGTCGGTACGATATCACCGCTTCAAGATGGAGACAGTTACATCCATCTGCCAGGCCATCAGAAACCAGGATTGGCTGGCTTCGTTAGACCTCAGGGATGCATATCTACACATTCCGATTTACCCCTCTCACCGGACGTACCTCCGATTCTGTTATCAGGGACAACACTACCAATTTCAGGCTCTCCCGTTCGGGCTATCATCCGCCCCGAGGACATTCACAAAGATCCTGGTTCCGTTAGTAGCCAACCTCCGCAAGCAAGGGATTCACCTGTATCCGTATTTAGACGATCTCCTCATACGGGCGAACTCCCAACAGAAACTTCAACAGGATCTGCACAACACCATAGTATATCTCGAGAGCCATGGGTTCCTCGTGAACACGGAAAAGAGCCACCTAGTCCCGACCAACAAGCTGGAACATCTAGGGGTAATCATAGATACTTCCTCAGGCAACGTATACATCCCGCCAGCCAGACAACAACGCATCAGACTCATGATCCACGGTCTAAAATACAAACAGCGAGCACGGCTAAAGTACCTAGCACAACTGTTGGGTCTGATGGTATCCTGCACAAAACAGGTACAGTGGGCACGCTTTCACCTTCGCCCCTTGCAACAGCTGCTCAGGCCTATGCAATTAGAGCTCACCAGAGGTCTCAATCCATGGGTCAACATCCCACGAACATTCAAAAACTCAATGTCCTGGTGGTCAGACCCAAAAACATTCAAAAAAGGAATGCCCTTGACCGAACCAAATCGGGTGACCATCACCACGGATGCCAGCCTAACCGGATGGGGAGCCCAGATGGGGTCCACATCAGTTCAGGGATTATGGTCCCAGACAGACACCTCCCAGAACATCAATGTATTGGAGCTCAGGGCAATTCGACTGGCGCTCCAACAACTGAGCCACCTCATGGGGCCGGCACACGTCCTTGTTTACACGGACAACATTTCGGCAAAGGCATACGTCAATCATCAAGGGGGATCCAAAGCCATGGCACTTCAGCGCGAAGCGGTGAAGCTGTTCAACTGGGCACAGACCAACCTTCGGTCATTGAAGGCCCTACACATCAAGGGCACCGACAACGTCCAAGCGGACTGGCTGAGTCGGCAGATCCTCCAACCACACGAGTGGCAACTTCACCCAGACGTATTTCTGTTCTTGACACAGAACTTCGGACAACCAGTGATGGACTTGTTCGCCAACAGAAACAATGCCCAACTGCCAGAGTACATGACGATGACAGCAGACGGAAGAGCGCAGGCAGTGGATGCCCTGAATCAGTCGTGGCCAGCAGGCCTCCTCTACGCCTTTCCCCCCTTTCCACTTATAGCAAGGGCAATATCCAAATTGATCAGGGAAAAGGCCCGGGCCATCTTTGTGACACCTTGGTGGCCAAGGAGACCCTGGTTCTCAGATCTCGTGCATCTGAGCCAGGTCACCCCAATACAGCTCCCACTGAGACAGGACCTACTATTACAGGGCCCCCTCCGGTGCGACAACCTGCACACCCTAAAGCTGACAGCGTGGCTCTTGAGCGCGCAGCCCTAAGGGCCCACGGTTACTCAGAAGCAGTCCTAACCACATTACAACAGGCTAGACGCCCAGCCACCAGACGGGCTTATAAAGCTACCTGGAGGACCTTTGCCACTTGGGCGGGGGAAAGACACCTAGATCCCGCTAAGGCGGGAGTGAATGTCATTCTCCAATTTCTCCAGGAGGGCTTGGAAAAAGGGCTAAGACCTAGCACGCTTGCCCGCCAATCGGCAGCGATTGCTTCAGTCTTACAAGCAACCTCTAACAAAAGAATCCTTCCACATAGACACATAACACAGTTTTTACGAGCGGCTCATAATATCAGCCCTCCAGTAATTCACCGATGCCCCTCATGGAGCCTCAGCCTGGTACTAGATGCTCTCACCAGAGCACCGTTTGAACCACTCCGCCACGTGTCATTATATATGCTCACCCTTAAGGTGGTTTTTTTGGTGGCCGTGACATCGGCCCGTAGGGTTTCCGAACTGGGAGCATTGTCTATTGATGACAACTATTGTTCTTTTGGGGACCAGACGGTGACCCTGAGGACTGATGAGGCGTTCATCCCAAAAGTAAATTCAACCTTCCATAGGTCACAAGAAATTATCCTACCCTCCTTCTGCCCCAACCCAGTTCACGCCAAAGAAAAAATATGGCACACCCTAGATGTTAGGAGAGCCTTAAAAATCTACATTAGGAGGACCCAGTCCTTAAGGTCAACTTCGGCCCTCTTTGTTAACATCAGGCCTAGCTATGGCGGTAGGAAGGCTTCAAAAGCCTTAATAGCTAAATGGCTTAAACAGGCCATCACTGAAGCCTATAAGGCAAAGAACAAGATTCCACCCTTGCAAATTTGGGCGCACTCCGTCAGGGGTGCCGCTACATCATATGCTTTTAAAGCAAGGGCGTCCTATGACGAAATATGCAGGGCGGCAACCTGGTCCTCCCTGCATACATTCGTTAAACATTATAAGTTGGATTTCTACAAGTCCGCGGATGCGGCATTTGGCAGGAGGGTCTTACAGACGGTTCTGGACGTTCCCAGAGCTGTTTGTTCCCACCCATAATTGGTGCTCGGGTACATCCCGTGCGGAGCACTGACAGGGGGCAGAAGGAGAAACAAAAATTGGTCACCTACCTCGGTGAATTTGTTTCTCTTCGTTCCACCTGTCAGTGCTCCGGCCCTCCCTGCCAAACAGCATTAGTTTAAGGGAGTCTCCCTCTAGCAGTTACCAGTTATCTTCATTATATAGTTACTAGTTAACAGTTCAATAAGCCCATTATGTCCAAGGGACGGCTCAGGATCTAATGATTGTACATAAGCCTTACAGGGTACACAAATCGACTCTCGGCTTGGCTATCGACTGGTTCAGGGCAGCTCCACGCATGCGCAGGACGAAAATTCTTCTTCTGCCTCCTGTCGGCCATATGCAGAGCTACCCGTGCGGAGCACTGACAGGTGGAACGAAGAGAAACAAATTCACCGAGGTAGGTGACCAATTTTTGTTTATTTTCTAGCTCTGGTTTTTAGGCTGCACCATGCCACTTTAGCTTTTAAAGGTGATGAGAGGCAATCCAGGCTTATGGTAGGATTTTCAGCAGAGAATATTAGTAGGTATCATATTGGTTAAATAATGTCGGCAATTTCTGCAAGAGGAAAAGAACCTTTTCTGCATTTGTTTCCTACAGTGCTTTTGTTCTTTAGGTGCGGGTGTAACTTAAATTACCTTAGGAAATCAAGAAATGCTCAAGTGACCTGAATCTGTCCAACCTGAATCTTCCTTATCCTATGCGAGGGGGAGGAAGTTATAGGACTATCTGACTCGGAGGCTCTGAGGTGATCCCCCTTTGGCCATGGTCCTGACAAACACCGCAGGTTATATTGCTCAGGCCTGGTGTAAACGGGGATTGCTGAACGCTATTTTAACTTACTGGCAAAAGTCAATTTTCCTTTCTCAGAAAGAAATCTGCTGATGTGTAGCAAGGCAGATGAATTTTACCAGTCTCACTGGAGACACTGAAGTAGCTAGAAACTCTGAACACCCTTTATACAAGTTATATTCACTGCCTATTCTTTTTATAGCCACAGCACTCTTTCATGATGATCATCTCTGCTAAAGGTTTTGCCTTAGTCTCTAGAACCTTAGTCTAGCAGTCGTCGTCCTTTCTATCTCCTCTTTTGTTATAAGGCCTGGCAACATGGGCAGAGGCTGTAGATTAATACCCAGCTATTCTGCTTCCCCTGGAGACTCAGTAATGCTTACCTGAGGATGGGAACTGGCCTCAGTCTTTCCTCACCACCTGTCCACTGAAAGGCTAGACCCTGATTCTTTCCCCAAAGGAATTAAGAGTGGGATTTGCTGCTTCAAGACCAAGTGACTAGTGACCTTCAAGAGAGAAGTTGTGTTCAGCAGTCCCCATTTACACCAGGCATGGGCAATACAACCTGTGGTGCTTATGTCAGGACCATGGCCAAAGGGGGATCGCATCTGAGCCAGATATTCATTTAACTTCCTCCCCCATTGCGTAGGGTAACCCAGTTCATGACAGATAGTGCATTGTCATAGTGCCCTCTAGCCCAAGGGTGGCCAGACTTAATGAGCTGGAGTGAAGTTTTGCCTCATCTTTTTCTGAGTGTTGCGACATCACAATGCTTGGAAAGGTGTGATTATAGCCCCTTTGCCTTTTCCCAAATGTTGAGTTCCACCCTCTCCCCTAACCATACTCCTCCACACAGTCCCAGCCCCCCATCAGATGAACAGCTGCTTCTACCACCATACCAGCATGGGAGGAGGCAGAAGCAGAGCCTTTGTGAGCATTGGAGAGGCGGGGTGTGTGTGTGTGTGTCATGTATCTCAAACACACACCGGGAGCAAAGATGGGGTAAAACTTCACCCCACCTTATTTAACCTTTGGGTTAGAGGGCACTGTGACAATGTACCATCAGGCATGTGCATTTTGCTTCAGTTCCCACTTGCCTGCTGCTTTGAGTGACTTGCACTGCTACCACCTCATCCTTCCCCTGTGCCCATTTTCGGGAGCCAGAAACAACATGCACCACCCAGAGCAGCAGTGGGGTGGTGTTGCTTCAGTGCCCCCCCCCCTCTGCTATTCGGGGCAGTGCACTATGTGTAGCCCCTGGAAGGGGTGCACATCAGAACCATGGGGATAAATCATGGTGGCATTTGGCATCTCCCATCCTGTTACTCTGGGCAAAGCACACTACTGTTGTACTTGTCCCTTGACCAAAACCAGCATACACCATCTGGAGTGGTATGGGGCGAGGAGACCAAAAGCTTCCATGATTGGCCAAGGAATTGTGTGTGACCAATGTCTTGATTTCCCCTGGTCTAACGCTTCCGGTATGTCCACTCTAGGATGCAGCAGCAAGTCCAGACGCCTTGGCCTTGGGCAGGTAGGGCTTATGGGAATGTAATCTAGTTGGTTGAGGGTGGGGGAACCAATCCTGTGTCTGTGGGACTATCAGCCCTTCACTCTGGCCATACCATTTTACCACTGGTAACCTTTAGCTGTGTGGGGTCTGCTTCATGGTGGGCATTCTTTCCAGAGAAATGGTACTTAGGTAGTTACACCTAACTACCTAAGCGTGAGAGGCAATCATATCTCTGTTCCAGCCAGGGTGTCTGAAATGGCAAGGCAATGGGCCAGAGGAGATATGTCATCTCTGCTGTGTGGCGCAGGTTTCAGTCTGGGTGGGCAGCCCAGGTTGGTGGGGGTGTCTGTCAACTTGCAAAGAATGCTCCAGGAGGGGGCAGGAGGATGTTGGGCAGCACCCCAGGTGCGTGGGGATTGGATTTATGTAGCTAGCTGAAGTCTTGCAGTGAGCTCTAGTGCATGCACACACACGCACGCCTGCCAGCAGAGTCTGAGAAAATGCTCTGACCAAAGCCAGACCTAACTACAGACAAAGCAGGCCCAAAGCACAGAAGCTTATATCTACCCTCTATGCCTGCCTCAAAGCCACCAGCAATTGGTCCTGTAAAGGTGGAAGCATGCAGTAATTGGCCACTGAATGTGTCTGTCAGTCTGTTGGACTTCTCCCCCTCCCCCCTTCCATGCCTGTCTCTGAATGGCACTGCATGTGCTATTTACCTGAATGACGAAAGTCTTCAAAATCTGTTACTTGTAAAATTTGCACCCTTTATCAAATCTTTTTTAATTTAGCAGAGATGAACTTTAAGGACTGAGATACAATCTTGCCAATGTTCATGTTAAAAGGATGGACAGAAAAAATGTTACAGACAAAAATGCATTTACAAAAAGATTGCTTATAACATTGGGACCCTTTATCCAATCCTTCTGAAATTTGGTAGAGACAGTAATCATGGGGAAGGGTGTAAGCTTGCCAAGTTTCATTCAAATCAGATGGGAGACAAAAACACTACTGTCAGGAATGTGTACAGAGTTTTGTAAAATAACAAATTTCAACTGCTTATAAAATTGGATCCTTTTATCCAATCCTGATATTTGGTACACACAGTGCTTTCCATTGGGGGTACAGTCCTGCCAGCTTTCATCCAAATTGGATAAAAAATTAAAAACATACAGCTGAAAATGTTTTTCCTATTAACTCATAACGAAACAAAATTATTTCATTATGTTTTTTTGTTTTTGTTATACCAAAAATTAAATGCACACCCATAGTTCCCTCACCTCTTGCTGGGCTATTGTGCTCACAGTGAGGCTATAAATAAAAGAGGCAGAGCACAAAGTACCTCCGTTCCTTCCAACTGCCACAGTGTTTGGCAGTTTAGGGACAGCTTTCTCTCTTCACTGAGTGGAACTGTAGTCACGGTTAGTCACCAATGCCATTCATTCCTCCTCACAAAAATAAATAAAAGACAACATGAGATCTTGTCTTCCTCAATCCCAGGCAGGGTCCAGACCCTTGAGCTGTTTCCATGGCAGATGCTGGCAAGAAAGAGGGGTGTCAAAAAATGTACCGCCTGCCCTACATTGATCCCCCCCTCAAAAACCCACACAATGCTTAGTTTGCCTCAGAGAGACTCATATTCAGAAAGATAGAGGTCTTTCAATAGGGTCAAAAGTTACCCATCAACCCATGGTCCCTTTTACACAGGCACCATCCACGCATGAACACCTAGATTTCTGGGTGTTCATGAGTGGGTGCCACCCATATAAATTCCACGGGGGAGGGGGCATACCTCCCACGCACACACATCTCCATGCACGGAGACACCAGAAAAAACGGAGCTGCCTCCATGCGTGGGGATGCATGGGGGATGGGCGTGACTGCTTGACACTCTCCCAATGGTGTGAGTGCATGGAGCCCCACTCGAAGAAAAAATGTTACTTACCTGTAACTTTGTTTCTTCGAGATGGGCTCCATCCCTCACATCGTTGGGAGCTGTACCTGTGCAGATTGGCTCTGGGAGGCTTCTTTGAGCAGTTCGCCCATTGCACTCCATGGCCCCTCTCCTCACGTCTTGGGCTCTCAGCAAGGCTATAAACAAGAGGGGCAACGCACAAAGTACCTCGGTTCCTTTCAACCTGAACTCCAGAGAATCCTACTCTTTAACTGGAGCTCTGATATAGAGGGGAAGGAGGGCTGGAGGTGTGACAGAGCCCATCTCAAAGAACCATGGGTAAGTAACCTTAGTTTTTCAGCTTCAGCTTGATTTCCATTTTTAATGAGGTTAAAGTGCATTATGATTTTTTAACCAAGGCTTATGCAAGAGCAAAGATTCTCTTTATTTACTTCAACGCAGAAGTGTTTACAAACCACAAATAAGCACTGTGTGGTAATTCACCATGGATTGTCTATATGGTTTTGCAGGCTTTACCACTTGAAATCATGATGTTTTAAGATGTTTGACATGTCTTTTAACTCCTGAGTGTAAAGAAGAGTGGACCCCAAGGGGGCCTCCAATATCATAGAACTGGAAGGGATCTCAAGAGCCATCTAGTCCAGGTCCCTGCCGGGATGCAGAATGACTACATCTGCAACATTCCTGACCCATGGTTGTCCAGCCTTTTTTCTTTTACAAATCTCCCACCGATGGATGCCGCCTTAAGGTAGCTCACTCCATTGTCACACAGCTCTAAATGTTAGGATGTTTTTCTTGATATTAAATCGAAATGTACTTTCCTGTAACTTGAGCCTACCCTCTGTAACCATGAAGAACAGTTCCTTGCCAAGTTCTTGGTGGAAGCCCTTTAGCTATTTAAAGACTTGTATCATGTCCCCCCTCTCCCCCCCCGTCTTCTCTTTGCTAGGCTAAACATACTCCATAGAGATGTGCGAACGCGGTTAAGACGTTTGGTGTTCGGCCCGAACTTGGCTCATGTGGACGGCTGAACCGAACGCCAGAACAGTTTGGCCACGTTCAGGCAGGAAAAATGCGGCTGGCAGGCCTGAGGGGGTGTCAGATGAGGAGCAGACTTCCTGGCGCCAGGGGTGAAGAGGCTTGGACTAGCAGCCAGCCTGCCCAATCACCATCCATCTTTTCCTCAGACCACTGGCTTTGCAATCTGCAATTGGCCACAGGCTAGGCTGTGTGGAGCCAATGGGGCTTGTGGTAAGGCAGGCGCAGCAAGTAACAAAAGTCATTGCCCTCCCCCCTTCCAACTCCTTCTGAGCTAGCGCTACTGATCCTGTCAGCAGGCGTTTTCAGAAGTCTCCCTCTCCCAGCAGTTTGTGTTCCTAATCCATTGCCATCCTCCTCCTATTTCACCCCTTCCCACATGTTTAGCTCCATAGTTTCATTTATTTAGATTAGATAGATTTAGGTGGTGGTATTATTTTTTACCCCCTCCCTGTGTTGTTTCTCCCTACCCTCCATTGAATCCTCCTGCTCCTCTTTGTATATATTCCATCCCTGATTCCCTTCCCCTGTTTTTGGATTTATTTAGAGTAGCATTAGATTGATTTAGGTTTCATTTCAGTTTTGTACCCCTCCCTGTGTTGTTCGTTGTGAACTGTCTGTGTTTTCCTCCCCCCATCCCTGTGTATACGTATATATAAATAGATATTAGATAGTTACTATAGCTCGATAGTTGTAGGAATTAGCTTAGTTATAGAGATAGATAGAGGTAGTGTGTAGTGATTCAGTTTTAATATTTTATAGTGTTATAGACCTTTATAGATATTAGATAATATTCCATTTAGTTCCATAGGTTTTAGAATAGTTAAGAGCAGTTAGAGTTAGTGTAGTAGATATATAGAATATTCAAATTCTGAATAAATAAATAAAAAAAATATAAAATCTTCCTCCGCATAATTTGGAAAGGAAAAATGGAGAAGGGAAGCAAGAGAGGCCAGTCTGCTGGCCGTAAAGCAGGCAATGGGGCACGTGGTAGAGGTGGCAGGGGCCGTGCCAGCAGGCA
>QEPC01004236.1:2722867-2741218 GCA_003113815.1 Sphenodon punctatus | reverse complement strand
GGATGAGTTCAGGGGCAGGAAAAACGTCTTTCCAGGGCCAAAAATTAGGTTTTGGTTTCGATTTCGTTTCAGTTTCGCTATTTTTGAATGTTCGGCCAAACCGAACTTGGCTGAACCGAACCATCGAACCCGAACTCAGATTTCAAACCGAACGACCAAACATCTGAACCTCGTTCTGTTCGCCCATCCCTAAAAATTATCATTCGGGTGTGTAGCTAATTAAAGTTGGAACGGTGGGCTGTTTTTAAATATCCTGTCATACCGCTTCACTGCTTTTTATTAAGAGAAGCTCGTCACACTTGGAAAAAGAGCTCTCAAGAATATTTCTCTGGTGTCTGTTTAAATAACAAGTGGGTGAGTTTAAAATATGCCTTTCCTTAATTACTGTGGCTGTACTAACAGTTCTTTCCTTCTAGATGCACTAGTTGAGCATTGGGTACTTGAGTATTTCTAGATTTATGTTCTAGGCTTGTATAAATGAATTGGTGCCTATGGGTTGTGTTTTGAAATCTATATAGAAATTGCTATACACAGAAGCAATTTATTGTTTGACCACAAGATAGAGCTAGTCTAGTACTTCACTTCATACAGTATTTCAGCATAGTAATACTAATATCTATCGTTAATACTGGACTGCTAATGTGATTCTACCCACTTTGCCTTTTTTTCTATAATTTTTTTTCCTCTCTGGTCCTATGAAGCCTTATTCAGCCTTTGTTTCTCATTAATAGGACACATTTCAAGCAACACTAGATTTTAAATGGAGCTACTGGCCTTGGCAATTGAGCAGTATATATATATTTCTTTTAACAATTACAGATGGAAATGACCTATTGGAGTTCTCTACTCATGCAGGATTATTTCCTACAGTGGGTGTAATCACGAGATGGGGTCCCACATTGGCCCCCCTTTGCCCCAGATGCACTTGCCTGACTGAACAATGGCCACCAGATGTTTGCCTTGGATTGGTGGTCAGGACAGCTCTGCATGGCATCATCCCCAGAAATGCAGAGTACGCCATGCAGGTTAACTGAGCCCAACCTGGGGAAACTGACTCCCGCAGGGCATCTCCTGTGTGAAAGGCCCCCAGCAGCCCCGCCCACATACAGGTCCACCAGCACCATGGAGGCCACAGTGACAGAAAGGATTGGGCCCATGGAGGAAGCTGCTGCCAGCCACCTGTCAGCACTCGGAGCGGTGGGCTGTGTGTGTGTACATGCACATCCAACCCATCAGCTGTTGGAGTGAACCCCGGGGAGGAAGAGAAACAGCTGAAACAGTGGAAGGAACCCGGGGGGTGGGGGGGGAAGGAGGAAGATCAGTCCCAGTGTCTCTGGCTGGAGTGGTGATGCTCCTCCTCCCTGGCGTCTGCTCCATCAGCTGATGGGCAGATGGCCAGGGTGCACATTCCTCTCCACCCCCACCCCCGGGTCTCCAACTGGCAGCAACTTCCTCTGGGGGTCCAATCCTGCTGCGGCCACCGCGGCGTCCTCCCCATGTGTTGGTCTTCCCGGGTTACACCAGAGCAACAGGGTTGCATGGCAGCTGCCTGTGCACTCTGGGACCTATGTGTGGGTCTTCCAACTGCTTAAAGGACTCGCCGTGCTGTCCCCACAGGTGGCCCCATGGAGCAGCTCTGGCCTCTCTGCCTGTGTGAAAACACCCAGTGTGTGTTTTTACAGGTGACTCTCACTTCCATAGCAGAGATGCCCAAACCACCTTACTTAGTAATACGTGGTTGTAGCCTCTGGCACCAGTTTTTGCCCGACTCCACCCACCACTTATTGAGTAGTCTGACTGAAAGCTAGTATCATGGCAATTTTGCTGCCACAGCAACCCCCCTTCACACAACGCCTTCCTCCCTAGACACGGCAGCATGGGGGGTGCCCCATGTTACCTCACACATGCGTTCTTCCCACCTCTTGCCAGGTGCATCAGATAACCATCTTTTGTTTAGATCAGCTCTTCAAGGCCTCTTTGACATTGTGCCTCAGCATCCACCATCTGCTGTCTCTTTTTTGGGCTTCTGACTTTTTAAAAAACCCTTTAGGAAGTAGTTTACCTACTTTACAATTCTTGATCCTTCCACTCATTCATCACAACTGAACTATTTCAATCTTCTCAACTCTTATACATGAGACTTTATGCTGTTTTGTACTAGTTTTTGCTCCTCATTCTTCAAATACTCTTGCCCCCCGAGCTGAAATAAGTACATTAAAAAAATGGGCAACCCTGTTGAATATACCTTACCATTGCTGGTTTGGGTAGTAACCGATATGGTTTATACTCAGATGGATACCCATTCTGGCTTTAAAGTGTGTACATGTAAATGCCACTTATGTTACAAGGCAGCTGCCAGGAAGGTTGGTAGGGGTGCACAGAGGGAGGAACAGAACCCAGCTGTAGCTACCCCAAAGCAGTGAGACATGCTGTAAGTGCCCCTTTTAGGACCTAGCCAACAGCACTTGGTGATCAGTATGCCAGTCTATTCTCCAAGACTAAATTAAAAGGGTGAGGTTGGAGTTATTCAAGTTGCTGTGGTGATAAAGCCTTGAAAAGAAAATGGGAAGATAATGTGGTCAATCAATCAACCAATTTATTATTGGCAAGGCTTCTGCCATATGCCACAGTCACAGAGCCATAATTACATAATGCGGTCAAGGCTGCTTTAGGTAGGGTAGCAGTATGTAGACCCAAGAGAATCTACCATACAGGAAAAAAGCCTTTTTGTTGGGTTTTTGGTTTTAAAAAAAGCACTTATGCAAGAAATTACACCTTTACTCTACCACAAAATCCAGATTTGAACCCAGTTCTACCACTAGAGCTACTAAAGGTAGGGGTGGCTGCTGTGTTTAGTTCAGCTACAAGGAGTCTGCATAACGGAACTAGTACAGAATGNGTGGGTGAGTTTAAAATATGCCTTTCCTTAATTACTGTGGCTGTACTAACAGTTCTTTCCTTCTAGATGCACTAGTTGAGCATTGGGTACTTGAGTATTTCTAGATTTATGTTCTAGGCTTGTATAAATGAATTGGTGCCTATGGGTTGTGTTTTGAAATCTATATAGAAATTGCTATACACAGAAGCAATTTATTGTTTGACCACAAGATAGAGCTAGTCTAGTACTTCACTTCATACAGTATTTCAGCATAGTAATACTAATATCTATCGTTAATACTGGACTGCTAATGTGATTCTACCCACTTTGCCTTTTTTTCTATAATTTTTTTTCCTCTCTGGTCCTATGAAGCCTTATTCAGCCTTTGTTTCTCATTAATAGGACACATTTCAAGCAACACTAGATTTTAAATGGAGCTACTGGCCTTGGCAATTGAGCAGTATATATATATTTCTTTTAACAATTACAGATGGAAATGACCTATTGGAGTTCTCTACTCATGCAGGATTATTTCCTACAGTGGGTGTAATCACGAGATGGGGTCCCACATTGGCCCCCCTTTGCCCCAGATGCACTTGCCTGACTGAACAATGGCCACCAGATGTTTGCCTTGGATTGGTGGTCAGGACAGCTCTGCATGGCATCATCCCCAGAAATGCAGAGTACGCCATGCAGGTTAACTGAGCCCAACCTGGGGAAACTGACTCCCGCAGGGCATCTCCTGTGTGAAAGGCCCCCAGCAGCCCCGCCCACATACAGGTCCACCAGCACCATGGAGGCCACAGTGACAGAAAGGATTGGGCCCATGGAGGAAGCTGCTGCCAGCCACCTGTCAGCACTCGGAGCGGTGGGCTGTGTGTGTGTACATGCACATCCAACCCATCAGCTGTTGGAGTGAACCCCGGGGAGGAAGAGAAACAGCTGAAACAGTGGAAGGAACCCGGGGGGTGGGGGGGGAAGGAGGAAGATCAGTCCCAGTGTCTCTGGCTGGAGTGGTGATGCTCCTCCTCCCTGGCGTCTGCTCCATCAGCTGATGGGCAGATGGCCAGGGTGCACATTCCTCTCCACCCCCACCCCCGGGTCTCCAACTGGCAGCAACTTCCTCTGGGGGTCCAATCCTGCTGCGGCCACCGCGGCGTCCTCCCCATGTGTTGGTCTTCCTGGGTTACACCAGAGCAACAGGGTTGCATGGCAGCTGCCTGTGCACTCTGGGACCTATGTGTGGGTCTTCCAACTGCTTAAAGGACTCGCCGTGCTGTCCCCACAGGTGGCCCCATGGAGCAGCTCTGGCCTCTCTGCCTGTGTGAAAACACCCAGTGTGTGTTTTTACAGGTGACTCTCACTTCCATAGCAGAGATGCCCAAACCACCTTACTTAGTAATACATGGTTGTAGCCTCTGGCACCAGTTTTTGCCCGACTCCACCCACCACTTATTGAGTAGTCTGACTGAAAGCTAGTATCATGGCAATTTTGCTCAGGCTTGCTGCCACAGCAACCCCCCTTCACACAACGCCTTCCTCCCTAGACACGGCAGCATGGGGGGTGCCCCATGTTACCTCACACATGCGTTCTTCCCACCTCTTGCCAGGTGCATCAGATAACCATCTTTTGTTATTTAGATCAGCTCTTCAAGGCCTCTTTGACATTGTGCCTCAGCATCCACCATCTGCTGTCTCTTTTTTGGGCTTCTGACTTTTAAAAAAAACCTTTAGGAAGTAGTTTACCTACTTTACAATTCTTGATCCTTCCACTCATTCATCACAACTGAACTATTTCACTCTTCTCAACTCTTATACATGAGACTTTATGCTGTTTTGTACTAGTTTTTGCTCCTCATTCTTCAAATACTCTTGCCCCCCGAGCTGAAATAAGTACATTAAAAAAATGGGCAAGCCTGTTGAATATACCTTACCATTGCTGGTTTGGGTAGTAACCGATATGGTTTATACTCAGATGGATACCCATTCTGGCTTTAAAGTGTGTACATGTAAATGCCACTTATGTTACAAGGCAGCTGGCAGGAAGGTTGGTAGGGGTGCACAGAGGGAGGAACAGAACCCAGCTGTAGCTACCCCAAAGCAGTGAGACATGCTGTAAGTGCCCCTTTTAGGACCTAGCCAACAGCACTTGGTGATCAGTATGCCAGTCTATTCTCCATGACTAAATTAAAAGGGTGAGGTTGGAGTTATTCAAGTTGCTGTGGTGATAAAGCCTTGAAAAGAAAATGGGAAGATAATGTGGTCAATCAATCAACCAATTTATTATTGGCAAGGCTTCCGCCATATGCCACAGTCACAGAGCCATAATTACATAATGCGGTCAAGGCTGCTTTAGGTAGGGTAGCAGTATGTAGACCCAAGAGAATCTACCATACAGGAAAAAAGCCTTTTTGTTGGGTTTTTGGTTTTAAAAAAAGCACTTATGCAAGAAATTACACCTTTACTCTACCACAAAATCCACATTTGAACCCAGTTCTACCACTAGAGCTACTAAAGGTAGGGGTGGCTGCTGTGTTTAGTTCAGCTACCAGGAGTCTGCATAACGGAACTAGTACAGAATGGGCACGCTGCCTCTTCACAAGCGTGGGTTGGCTGGAACACAATCATTATATCTGTGCTCTAGGTTCTGTACTTGCTTCCAATAGCCTTCAGGGCCCAACATAAGGTACTGTTTATGAACTATAAAGCACTAAACTGTATGGGCCCAACCAACATACCTTAGGGATCACTTCCTCCCCTATGTCCCAGTGTGCTTTTTTGGTCAGCCAAGAGCATCCTTCAGGCCATGCCCTCAGCATGCTAAATACAGACATTAAGAGCATAGGCATTTTTGGTAGCTGTTCCCCAGCTATGGAATTCTGTCATCCCCCCTCCCCCCACCACCACCACCTTTGAGGTTCAAAGCTCAAATCGATGCATGTTCTGAAAGTGTGGAGCATTTTGTTTATAGATCCAAGGGATGGGCATATTTTAATTTTTTTCTCTTTTAGCATCTTAGGCATATCTGTTTTTAATATCTAGTGTAACCCATCCTAAGCCTGCTTTAGGTCTAGGATAGAAACAGGAATGAATCAAAGCGTCCAACAAACTAGATATTTATATGTAAGGTTGCTGTAGCAGCACTAGCAGCGTGGCTGGGTAGCTAAGCTTTGTAACAGTTATGGCAGAGGTCTAATCCACAGTCAAGATACAGTGGTAGATCTATAGCTATCAAGCTTGTTTTTGCTTCTATCATTACATGAAAAAAGAATCAAGACTTATTTCCTCACTTTATTAATTGCTGGAAATCTTCATAGTATTGTTACACATTCTTCAACTAAGCATGTCTAATGGTATCATTCTCTAAGGTGTTTCATAGTTTGTCTTAAATTTTAAAATATTACTCTTATGCCAGAAGAGAGTAATGTGTTTAATATTAGAGCAGTGAAGACACTCTAGTTTAATAACATGAATGCTGTCTTCATCCTCATTATATGAAAACATCCCATGTTCTTATATATAATGGCTACTAGAAGTTTACATGAGCATTAGCTTGCTCATTACAAATAACACTAGTATTGTCTTTTAGGCTCTTTTCAAATGGGCATGCACCCAACTCCACACCTGGAGCAACCGACATTGGAGCCTGTTGCTCCATGTGTTGCCAGCACACAGCAGCTCCACCGCAGGCGCCGTTCCTACAAGTGCCCACCCATCCCCTCTGCACCTGCCATGGCATTCACGCACACACCCCTCCCCTCCCCACACACACACACGTGTGCAGGGGGGGCACGGGTGCCCATGTGAGAAGGCCCTGAGACACACAATTCTTCAAGGAGCAAAATAAAATTTGTTTTGTTTATTTTTTGGCAGGAAAGGGATTGAGAGCTGATGAATAAGATGCAGCAGGTTTTTTTAGCTTACGTCTTTAGCTCCTGATCCTGGAATGATCTCATGAAGGCAAGAGTCTGCCCACACCAAGCTGAGTTAGGGCTATAATTAATGAAATGGTGTCACTAACACTAGGCTCCAAATTGCACTTTTTTCTGCAAAATTCTGTGAGAAAGAATTTAGAAACTAAGGAAGTTGTTGAAATCTATATTCAAGGAATTAAAAAACACCACCATCATAATCAGTACAAAGATTAGGCCTTGAGCCTGAAAAGTTAAACAAGCTTTATGTACATGTTGCAATCTTGCTGGATGAGCAGGAGTACTCCTGAGCCTCAGTGTTTTCAGGTTTTGGGCTATAGTGTTTACTGCACCTGGCAGGCTTAGCAGCCAATTATTTATAGAGTAGTAGTACAGGAGCGCACGGTGCTACTGTACACAGTAAATAGAGATGCTATAAATGGCCATATTGGTTTTACTTCTATTCCAAGCATGATTAAAAAAACATTTGCCAAATAATAAGGACAAAATTAATGTGGAAATCAAGTTTATTTTTAAACTTATTGGGCTATTAAAGACAAAGGCCATAAGTATACAGATACCAAGTGTGAGCATGTGCATATAATAGATAATACCTTCCAGCTATTCCTACCAGGGAGTTGCTATTCATCAGCTAGTCATTTCAATTGGATTCAGCACAACCCATACAATCGTGAGTAAAACCATCATTGCACTATTATCTTCATCAACGATGAATTGGCTGGGAAAAAGTGTTTTAAGAGGTAGCGATATCATAAAAAACAGCAACACCCTATGCAAGATTTGGTTTTCAAAAATAGTTTTTGAACAGTTTATCGGATGGGAACACTGCAGCCACAGCTATTTTAAAATATTTTTTTTGAAAAATACATAAAATCTTCCAAGAAGTTTCTCTTTCCCTTCCCCTTATTAGAAGAAGCTAGGTAGCCCCTCAATTCAAAGAGGTTCTCCTGATACATATAAATAAGCCAGTATTCCCCATACTTTATATGGGAGTCAGGTAGTGCAGACTATACAACTACATGGGGCCCATTGATACATGTGGTCAAATAATAAACTGGAAATAATCTGTGCATAACCAGCACTGGTATAAATTAGAGCCTCAAAACATAGAAAGCCCTAGTCGCTGAAGCACCCTGGCAACTCAGAAGCTTCCCCCATACATGGGGCCCCGGGCTAAGACCTGCAGTACCACGTATGCATGGATGCCTCAGCCCTGAGATGTTGTGTGTAATTGAACATCAGAAATTTCTTTTTCTAGTAGGTGACTCAGGGCACATTCACAGGAGATGAAAAATCTAGCATAATAAGCTGTTTCCTTGGCAATTTTCTTACCCATGTGAATAGATTAGCTTGCAGGATCCTGTGCTACTAATTTGTAAAATAACCTGTAATTGTTAGCGCAATAACTGAGGTTTAAGAAGGATGCTAAATTGCTCTTGCCCGTTTCTTATAATGCGGGAAGAACAGTAAGACACAACCGTTACCTCCTGCAGGACATTAAAGCAGTGGAAGAGGAGATTTGTGTGAATGCATCCTTATTGTAGGTCTGTCAAACATTCCTATGTGAAGAGGGGGCACAAAGTTCCTGGCTTCAGCACTGGAGTTTAGGGCACTCTAAGGTGGAAATGCACTTTTCAGACAAATCAAAACTGTCTTAAGGAATAAATATTATGAAGCAACTTAAAAGCAACAAAAAGCCTCTGCAAAAGGAAATCACTCACTAAGGTCCAGTTTATACTCTAGACGTGTAGGCCACATCCTGAGTTGGTGTAAATTCATATAGCTCTACTGCAGTCATGTTCAGCATCACTTTTATTATTATTATTTATTCTTATTACGTATTAATATAGCTCCAGCAATGTACCTGGCACTTTACAACTGTTAAAAATGGATAGGGTCCCTGCCCCAGTGGGCTTACAATCTAAAAGAGATGAGGGGTAGGGGCAACAGTGGGAGAGGCGAGGATACATTCATGAAGGCATGAGGTTGCAGGTACACATGCTTAGCTTAGTTACATAGGGGAAGGTCATATTGGAAAAATCAGGACGACTAAGGAACTAGAGAAGGACCAGCCGAAGAGGTAGGTTTTCAGGAGGGATTTGAAGGTTGGGAGGGAGGGAAGAGGAGTTAATGTATTCAGGGGAGGAGTTCCAGACATGGGGGGCAGCAAGGGAGAACAGGCAAATACACTTTGTGGAGCACCAGAGCCATGAGCAAGCAAGGGTGGTGGAAGAGGAGGAGCAGAGCTTTTGGACAGGAGCATAGCGGGAGATGAGTGGAAAGAGAAGGGTGGGCAAGGCCATGAATAGACTTATAGGTAAAGGCAAGATGTTTGTGCTGAATGTGTTTGGGTAGAAGGAACCAATGGAGAGAGGAACTGCACTGTGCACATGGATCAGAGCAGCAGGCAAGGTGGTTGATGTTGGCAGCAGAGCAGTAGATGAGAGGGGTGACATGGTGAGAGCAGGGAAGGCCTGTGAAGAGGAGGTTGCAATAGTCAAGGAGGGAGAGAACCAGAGCATGGACTAGGGTTTTAGCAGTGGAGACAGTGAGAAAAAGGATGGATCTTGGTGACGTTGCTCAGGAAGAGATGATCGGATTTAGCAGCAGATTTGATTTGTGGTTTAAAGCGAGGGAGAAGTCAAAGATCAACCCCAGACTACATGCCTGAGGGACAGGTGGAAACTAAGAAGGAAAAGGGAGAGAGGGCTTGGGGAGAGGGGAGGAGAGGAGTTTAGTTTTGCCTCTTACAAAAAAATTCTTGAATATGTATTTGTAATGCATCTCAGTCTTTCATCTTATATATAAACGGATTTTATTTAGTTATCTTGAATTAAGCGATGTGTTGCTTCAGCTCCAGTAAGAGAAGTCTCTAAGATACCATCCATAAGGCCACATGTTATTTTGAACCAATCATGTCTCATCATGATTAATAGTGACCATATTGGCTACTATATAAAGTACCAAGAAACGAAGGGTTATATGAATTCCTAGCTACACCACCATTGGGATATGAAAGCCAAGGTGACCTACTTTCTACATTTTCAATGATAACTTCACTATCAAGCATTAAAACCAATGTTAACCAGTCTATAACAAGCTTTATGCATTGATCCAAAGAAATCCATACATAAGAATTGCTTGCCTTCAATGTCGCTTCTCCCACTCTACAAATCAGCAACACAGCATTTATAGAAGGAAAAAACTATATCTATCTATATACACAGTCCATGTAGTAATCACAAGCGCAGGAGTTTTTCTTCACCATTTTGCATGCCCCAGCTGAGTATTCTCACTCCTTTGAGGAGACCTATTCCCTTTTATAAGAAGCTGCTTGAAGTTGTGGTCGTCAGTCTTCTCCCTATGTAAATCCTTGGGGGAAAGAGAACAATGGGCAGTAAGTTTCACATTGTATTTGAAACAAATGAATGTGTCCTTTTTTTTTTCTCCCCAGTTATGTATACACGATAAACCAATTTTCAGCTACCCATCATAGCCTTACATAAACTCCTCTCGTAATGCACACCAGCTCCTAAAAGACTGAACGTCTTCAGCCTGTTGAGTTGTGTTACACATTTAGCTTAAGAATGTAAAATGCAGTAAGTGTGCTGTAAAAGAGGTCAAAGGACTCCAGAAGCAATTAACACCTCTCACTCTTGAACAGTTTCTCTTCTTTGCTCTTGGTTACTGAAGACAGTTTATTTTTTTTAAAAAAGTAAAATTTCACTCCGCGCAGCCACACCAGACAGACTGGGAAGGGTGCCACTCTTTAGGTAGCCTTACCCCTCCCTGGGCAAAACGAGCCACGCAATGCAGCGGCTCGTGCATCCAGAGCGTGCCTGATGTTTGCCCCACCACAGAGGGGCAGGCAGCCAGCTGCTCTAGGAGCACGTGGAGCACGGCCCATTGCTCACAGCCACATTACAGTCAGGACCTGGCTCTCAGGGGGCGGGGCAGGGTCAGGCAGCAGCTCCTAAGGGCGGTACTTCAGCTCCAAGATGGGTCGAGCTGCTTGGCTCCTCCATGCTCATGTGCCCAGCTCTGCAGTGTGGTGGGGCCAATTGCCTGCCCCAGGGCCATGCAGGGATTGGGCCC
Source organism: Sphenodon punctatus (assembly GCA_003113815.1). NCBI lineage: Eukaryota > Metazoa > Chordata > Lepidosauria > Sphenodontia > Sphenodontidae > Sphenodon > Sphenodon punctatus. Next base: position 2,730,313 of record QEPC01004236.1, on the reverse strand, counting down.
ATGCAGCTCATCTGGCTACACCCACTGTCTTTATACTCAGTTACTTTTCATAACTCGAGATGCTTCGTTTCTAAATAAAACCCGTTATGGTACTTAACATAGCAGGATTCGAATTATGAAGATCGTACAACATGTGCCTGTTTTAGCCAAGCTAAGCAAATTAGAAGGTTCCCAAGTCAGACGTGCTGTAAACAAATAAAGCATACAAAATAATATTTACTAGGAAGGACAACTCCAGAGTGTGTGTCCCCCCCTTATAAAATCTTGTCTTTTTTCTTTTGGGATTTTATTCATTCTGTAACTGTCTATGCAGTCACATTTAATATTTTCAAATAAATATCAACATGTATTTAATATTTTGAGAAAAGGCTTGTATTAGATTTCCCTTTATTTAGGTGGAACCTTCTAGTGTCCAGAAGTGTATATCCTTCTTAATTGCTTCTTGTTTATCTGCAGCCTGATTATCTAAGTTTATCAAGTCATTGGGCTGTATGGGAACAGAAAGCCCCCAAAATAGTTTGTGCAAAATTGAACACAAGCTAGCAAGTTTAACATGAATCTTGCATGCGTTAGTGCAATTTTGGACACTAGATTCCCATTCCACGTGCACCACTTTTATTCGGGTTTAACCATTCATTTAATTTCAGTTACTGCTAAGATCAGAATCAGACCTTGCGTGGAATAAGGAAGCATGATCTTTTGTTTGTCTCTGGGTCTTTTCACACAGGCGTCCCCTCCCCCCCACGTGTGTCGTGGGGAGGCGCCCGTGCAAACGCCATCTGTGGTGAGTGGTGTGGTCGAGGGGGTATCTGTAGGAATGGCGCACGTGGTGGGTGTGCGGTGGAGGGGGCGTGTGCACTCCCATGCTCCACCCATCACCCACACATGGAGCAACGGGCTCCAACGCCGGTTGCTCAGTACGTGGAGATGGGTGTGCGCCCATGGGAACGGGCGCACGCCCACCTCCACCCACCACAGGTGCACCCCCCACCACCACCACCTGTCTGTCCTGCTCCCTGTACTGGCCCTGAACTGTGGCAGCAGCAATTGCCTGCCACGGGCCATGCAGGAATAGAGCCTGCTGCAGCTCGTATAAAGGCACCCATCCTCTTGGCAAAAGGTTTCTGCTAAGATTAAATGATCAGTAATCTCTTCCTCTGGCACAGGTTCGCCCATGTCATGGGAACCTGAACCATTCCACTGTACTACAGGAACAGATAAGACCTTTCTAGAACATACAGCACTGGTTCTTAGCCGGGGGGTGGGGGGTGAGGAAAATAGGAGAGCACGATGAGGAGCACAATTGGACTGGCACCTAGCTCTATTTGTTGGGCGAGATCATCCAAAGGTTTGGCATGAGGGATCAATATGCCGACGACACCCAGATTTACCTCTGTTTTTCATCCGACCCAGGTTCTGCAGTCTCGGTGCTTACAGTTGGAGACTGGATGAGAATGAGCCAATTGAGGCTGAATCCTAACAAGACTGAAGTGATGATGGTAGGCCGGCCCCATAGCTTGGAGGGAATTGGGACTCCTGTTATTGAGGAGATCCAGCCCCCTCTGGGGCCTTGCAATGCTTCTGGGCCAGGAGCGCTTTTCACCACCGTCATCTGGTGATGAGGGTGTGGCCTTTTCTTTCAGATTCGACCTCAGCGCTGCCATCCAAGCTTTCATCGCTTTGAGGCTAGACGACTGCACTGCACTCTACAGGAGGCTGCCCTTGATGACTGTTTGGAAGCTTGAGTTGGTACAGAATGCATCGGCCCAGCTCCTTTCGGGACAGGTCGCTAGGAGCACATGACACCAGTGTCATGTGCTAAGCTTTCTGGGCCCAATTCAAGGCGCTGCTTTTGACCTTTAAAACCCTGAACAACTTGGGATCCACATATCTGAACGCTCTCCTGTCCTACCACGCTCTGTTGCAGCCTCTGCAATCAGTCAGCAGCATGCTCCTGTGAGTTCCACCACTCTTGTCTATGGGATGGGGATGTGCAGGGGAGTGTTCTCACATGCTGCCCTGGTTCTGTGGAACTCCCTGCCCACAGAGGTTTGGTTGAGGCCAAGACTGGGCATCTTCCGGAGGCAGCGTAAAACGTTTCTAGTTGGTAAGGCATTTGGGCTTGAAGGTTATGTGCGTTTGTGGGTTGGGGGAGCGTGCGGTCAGGGAAGGTTTTGGAGGGGGGTTCTAGGGGCAGGGTTTCTCGAGAGGGAATTAGGAGTTTTAGGAGCATTTATCAATTGTGAGCCACCCTGATCCGTTATGGAAAGGGTGGCATAGAAGTTTAAAAATGTATTTAATTAAATAAATACTCTGGACGAGCAGGGGGGAACTTTAAAATAATGGGGGAAGCAACAAGAGGGCAGCAAGGGAGAGGGAACAAGTGTGTGATGGGGGAGGGGCCCCAGCTACCACAGACAAGGAGAAGGGAGAGAAGGGCACAGTTTAAAATTTGGCAACCACTGCAATAGCAAAAGTAAAGACCCTTCCACAATACCTCCAAAACAGAGCAGGCCTACCTAGGTTCCCTTCTGTGATATAGTAAGTACTGTAATTAGCTATTAGTAAATATTGATCTATAGTGGTTTTACATTTGAAATTGTGCTATATAAATAGTCTATTTATAGTAGTAACAGTTCCACCATTTAAGCGTTAAGCAAATGAAGATAAGGAAGCTGGAAGCCATGTTCTTCAGATAAGAGATGCAAGAAAGTTACAGTGCACGGAAACCCTTACCCTAGTCCAATGGCAAGCAAATGAGAGAGGAGAAGCGATGGAAGGAAAACCTTCAAAAATTCAGCTGAGAATATACCTCCCTTCTTCATCACACTTGTGTTTCTCATGCTGAGGGTGGCTGTACGCTTGGGGTGTTTAAAAAGAAACTCCCTAGTTCAGGGAAAAAAAACAAAAAGACACAACACACTTTAGGGCATACTTCCTTACTACCCAGAGGTTTTTGTTTTGTTTTGTTTTTTTAAACTAACACAAAATAAATAAAATAAAATAAAATTCAGCACCAAGTTGGTAACAAGCAATGAGGAGGCTCACTTGGGTGGGATGTTCTCAGGTCTACTGGACCAATCCCATATCCAGTCTGAATTTTTCTTCAGAAGTCTTTCTATTTCTCTCCTCCTTTCAATAAAGTCTTCTTCAGACTAAAAGACAGACAGACATAAACAAAGATCTTTATAGTTCACACCGACAATCTTTCTCCAAAAATGGAACAACTTTTTGGAACAAAATACATTCCCTATAAGGAGTTTGACTTTGCCTACCCTGGGTCTAAACAGTGATTATGGTATTGGGAGCTGGAAGAGGAGCATTAGTGGAAATGTACACTTTTTCCCCCCTCGGAGTACGTGTCCAAGTACATAACCCTCTGGGGCACAAGGAATGGACATTGCATGCTGACTCCTGGCCGTGTGCCAAAAAGTGACACCATTAGTGCTTCTGAAAAATTTGACTTTTATTCTGGTTCTCAAAAGCTCTTTTCTAAAATTTGTTCAACATTTTGGATGTGGAGCCCTCTAAAACATGGTCCATGATCATGGAGTACTGTGTGTGGCTGAGCTAGGAACTAAAAGGATCGAGTCCCATTTTGGTGACCCATCCACACTCTTTTTCTCAGCAGAGTCAGTTCTCAAGAGAAATGTTTTTATTTCCATGGCTGATGAGGTAAGTGCCCCAACTCCTATGGACTTTCAGGGAGGGAGGCACCAACTTGTCTTGAAAATCCCTGGCCATCAGTTTAATAAAGTTTCTAGGTAGAGCAATTAGAACTGTCCATACATAAGACACGAACCTGCTAAGATTTAAGAACCTAACGCAAGTGAACAGTCTTCAAAGAAATTATTCACATGAGTCAAGTTACTCAGAATGTGAACAGAGCCCTGAACAAATTTAAATAACTATATATGTTTGCATGATGCTTTGGAAATGTTAAGAGCAGGGAGCCATTGGGTCACCTGGTCCTTTAAATCAGACCAGCTGTGGTTTCCTGGTGGCTGTTACTGATGTGACCCGCTGCCAGGGATATACTGACCTGGGATGCAGAAGCAGTAGGTGGGAGGACTCTGTTTCCTGCCAGTGTGCAAATTCCAGCCTCATCACCTCCTCAGCCAGGCATAGGTTGGGACTGGAGCTTGCATGGCAGACAGACGGCTGCTGCTTCCTACTGAACAGCTGAGGCGTGGCAAGACTCTTCCTTCACCATTTTTTTTTTTATTTTTTTTTAAAAGCTGCAACCCAGTGGTGAACTTTAAATTGTCAATGGTGTCCCACAAGCAAAACGGCTCCTCACCACTGTGTTAGAATCACAGAAACATGAGGAAAAGGAGCACCAGGGTTTTAGCTTTTACCTGAGAGCTATTCTTTTCTCCACTGGCATGGCTTTCTATTTCGGAAGCTCTGAGAACATCCAAAGGGGTCTGGGAACGAGGAGGGCTTTGTAAAAGAGAAGCACAAAAAGGGGAAATGTCTCAAGATCTGTCATGCTGATATTCTGTACAGCATGAACTTGAAGTTTGAAATTCAAAATTATTATTAAGGACACCAGCTACTCGCCGTTGTCCGACCGCATAATACAAAACAAAATACAGCTATCCTAAAACAATTACAAGAAATAACTCTTTAACATACAATAATTCTAGCTAAAAACCGGTAAACCACAGATAAAATTTATATTATTCACCCACAATAAATAAAAGCATAAGGGAACGCCCATTGTTCATGCTAACATATCAATTTTTAAAACTATTCAACCCATTTACTGCGTAGTTTTGTTGCTAAAAGGGCAAATATTGCCACTGGCTTAATAACTAATTCCGACAAAGATGTCATTCATATTTTAAATGGGTTGAATAATATACCTTTCCGACCAGCAACAGAGTAATCAATTGCTGCCTTATTTCTTCATTAATTAAGCAATCTAAAACTATGTGTTCCAGACTTTCAATCTCTCCAGTTTTACATGGACATAAACGTTGAATATAGGGTCTCTGCTCATATCTACCTTGAGTTATGACTGAATCAAACATTTGGAAATGCAGTAATGTATAACTCCTGTGCAAACTGAGATCGATTAATATCTCTAGATAGTCTTCAGACCTTAAGACGGTCTTAAGTCTGGTATACCACGAGGCCTCTCCAGGTAGCCACAGTAGTCAGATCTTCTTGAAACAAGATATATTTCATCCTTAAGTTAATCAAAGTCTTTTATTGGGCTGGTATTTTTTCCCATAAAAATTGAATGGAGAGCCTTGTCCTGGCTAGATATCTGATCAATCCAAAAATACCTCTGGGTACGTTGGTGCTCAAGTTACTCTGTTAAACACGTATGGAGTATAGGTCTTGTACTCAAAAAGAGATTAACCCAGTACCTTAGGATAGCGGCAGCACTCAAACAGTATATCTAATCTAGCCCGACTTCCGCTTGTGTCACAGCACCAGGGACACTGCGGAACTGCCAACAATTTTCTCAAAAATTTATTTTGAACAATTTCTAGAGCATCATTCATGAAGAGGGACAAAATTTCTGCTCCATATATTAACTGTGCTTGTGTCTTAGCCTTATGGTTACTTGCACCCAACTGTTTTTGGCAGGATGCAACATTACTGCTCACAATTGGAAGTCCAATGGTACCACTCAGATATTGAGGGAGGCCTAACGGGTCTGGATGGTGATAACCATGGAAAAGGTTCTTGCTGATGCCGGGGGAGATTTGGAGGGGATTTTTGGCACTTGGTCAAAGTGTTTCAAGTGTCTTAAGAACTTGGGACAGGTTGGAGAGCCTTAGGATCCAATCCTCCGGAGAGACTTATGCGAGGATGGAGCTTGTTTCGGAAGGCATACTGCCCATTGGTCTGAATGCTCCCTAGACTCTATTGTAGGTTACTCCAGCAGGTCCAAAGTGTTTTTTTGTTTGTTTTAAAAGATACATTTGATTGTTTGCTTATTGATTTGTGGTACAGTGGTTTTGTTTTTAAGGGTTGGGGTGGGGCTTGGGTTTGAGTTTGATATGCTATGCAACTTTGCATGTTGTGCTTGTTCTGGTGATAACTGTACAAGAGTCCAACGCTGGACCTAGGAACTCTGTGTTCTTTGTAACCTCTACTGTTTGTTATGACTTGCTCAACTAAATACATTTCAATTTTAAAAAATAAATATATCCATATGGTTACAGATATTTTAGAAATGGCTGATGTTGCTGTCAATTTCAAGATTCCCTTTGAGGAGCAGAGTACCTTTAGGGATATTTGCTTCCTATGTCTAGTCCATTGACCAGTATTTGTAAAGGTGATGCCCAAATAGACGTAAGAGGAAAGTTGTTGCAGATGGTTATCATTTAATTTCCAGTCATGGCTATGGATTTTCTTCCCTACCACCATAATCTGTGATTTATTATAATTCATTTCTAGCCTGTTGCTTGTACAGTAATCACTGAACTTCTCCAGCAATCTTTGGAGTCCCTTCTTTGTCAGGGACAACAGGACTATATTGTCGGCATGAAGATATCGGGTGACTCTTTGCCTTCAGGGCCCAGTACTCTACTGTTTGTATTACATCACACAGATACAAGTTAAAGAGTCAGGACGCTAATAAACCACCCTGTCGCATTCTGTCAGTTAAGTTAAAAGGGGCCGAGAGCTTATTATCTGGTCCATATCTTATTCTAGCTCTATTATTGCTATGTAGAAAAATTATGAGCTTAAGTAGGTGGTCATTAATGCTTATTGCTTTTAATTTAGTCCACAATAGGCCTCGTCCTACTGAGTCAAATGATTTCTTTAAGTCGACGAAAGATAAAAATAAACTCCTTTTCCTTAAACGTGTGTATAGATAATTTGAATATAAGCACAACCTCTACACAATTCCAGAAAGGAGATCCAAAGATCTTATCACTAACAAAGCGGGAGAAAGCTTCATTAGTTTGTTGCAGAAATGTGAAGTGACAGTGTTAAATGGCAGGAGTCCAGAAGATGTAGATGGGGAATTTAGGTTAGATCGCAGTGCCAATTACAACCTGGGAGCAATTTCAAAATTTTAAGATACTGCCCAGGCCAGAGAGTGAACATATGGCCTTAACAGTTTGGGTAAGAGCTGCCCTAGTTCAACTGGTCAAATGATCATTAAATCCAACAGGAAGAAGGGGCGAGCATGCCTCAAAACAAAAGTGAGAGAGGTCAAGTGAAATGGTCAACTGCACTTGCAACCAACATTTTTGAGGAAATGGCAGGTGCAGAAATGTTAAGTCTGAGCAAGATCTGTCCTCTGAGATATTAGTCAGACAGACTACTGGGAAGAGCTACTAAGATTTGATTAATTTACTGAGTAATAGTGCCACAATCCCACACAGGACACAACAAGGAGGCCACTGTAGAAAACAGATTAGGTGTAGGTGGTATGACTAGGACTGTAGACAGGCTTTGGGTGATTTCAGACGTGAC
>QEPC01004236.1:2700406-2713793 GCA_003113815.1 Sphenodon punctatus | reverse complement strand
GACTACAAAAATACCTTTTCTTTCATTTCTACTTTTTCTGTGGTGGGCACGAGATCCTAAGCTGCCTCAGAAGATTCATTCTCAAGGTTGAGGTTAGCGCAGTTGTGGCCTGTACTCTTGGCCTCTGCACTTCTAGCAGTTTTGAACCATCAGCTGCAAGTTCCATCTTGCCCTGCTTTTCTCCCAAGTTGCCTCTTCCCCTAGCTTCATTTTCTGCTCTTCCATTTACTGCGTGTAAGACATGAAAGTTTTACCTGGGCTTAAGCTGAAAAGTCCTTCGTTAGGATTTCCATGCCTGTTTGTGCACTGTCTTAACAGAAAAAAATAGCACCTTACTGGGTGAGGAGTGTTAGTATAACTGCCCTTCATTATACACTACACATTTCGGGTTTTTACATGGATGCAGGGGTGCTCATCCCTGGAGCAGGTCTGAGGGTTCACCCCCATATCTGCCCACTTGCAGCCCCACCCGGGTCTGTTTTAAATGAACCCAACAACTGCCGCAGCCCACGGTCTCCCTGCGCAGCACCCCCTTGCCCACACCCCCCCCTCGCACCATAGAGCTGCGGGCAGATCACCCAACATTCTGGTCTGCCACCAGCAACTCCATGGTGTTGCCCGGAGCAACCCCCAGCAAAAGTGGAGCTGTATCAGCTGTCTGCTGAGCAGACAAGACAGCAGGCCTGCTTCCAGTTTGCGCTACCCGCTCTGCTGGCAGTGCTCCTGGAGGTTCTGGAGCACCTAGAGCAGGCACAGCCTGCCCCGCCTCTGCTCTGTTTGCACATCTGGCACATCTGCCTGTAAACAGACGGTGGCCCACCCAGGGGTGAGGCGGCGGAGCAGAGATGTGGGTGCTGTCCATCTGAAGACACCCATTATGCTTACATACAGCAGTCCTAATGGTGAAACTACCTTAACTCCAGTCTTTAAAATTGAAAAGAGCCAAATCTTTGCTTTTTGTGAGCATGTCAAAAAAAACAAACCAAAACAAAATCTGGAAAAATATAAAATAATTTTTGTAACCCATTTACACCCGAAAAAATAATAATATTTTTTGTTGACGTTCAATGACCATAGAGGATATTTACCTTAGCTGTTGAAAGCTTTATGTTAATAAGAGTCTTTATATGCTCAAGTTCTGTGAGCTATGTAATCATTTTTTTTTTGGGCAATAACTTTCTTTGATTATTTAAATAGTGCTTAAGGAACTTGAGCTTGAAGACTTATCTAAATGCTAGGTTAGCTTCCAGAATGGTAATCATGTTTCTTTTAATCATAGTAATTACCCTGCATTTTAGCTTTGATTGCAAATGGCTACTAATTTTCTCACGTCTGCAATGTCAGAATATTTACACAACAAAATAAGAGGGGGGAAAAAACAGTAATAAAGTGCGCCTGCAGCTAGTTGTAAAATTTTGAAGCATTTCTGTATATCTGTAATAAGTAAATATGCACAATAATATCTGTTCAACCAGCACAAGTCTTATATTCATTCTAATGTATTCTGCATACATCACTTAAGCATAGGATAGATCCCTTCCCCTTTGGTCCCAAGACATCCATAGCCAAAACTGGAGTCTCAAGGTCAAACTGCAAGAAGGGAAAACTCTGCCATACATGCTATGACAGACCTCTCTTGGGACCAAGCAAATGGTTCATAACAGTAAAAGGGGTATGTACTGTATAGTGAGGGGAGGAACCACCATCCTAGCAAATGGTTCATTGTAGCACAGGATATTACAAGAGGGGTGCTCTGTACTGTTTTTATTCTTAACAGCAGCTTTTCAGACCACTCTGTGGACAACTGTTGATGAGTCCCATCATAAAACCATTCAATATAAACACATTTCTATCCTTCCTACTTGTCCAAGGAAGGACACTGAGGTCCAAAAGCATGTACATTTCCACCAGCAACAGTTGGTCCAATAAAAGAAATAATCCAAACTACTTTATCCCAAGTGACAGAGATGGACACAAACACAGCAACCACACTCTCTCTGGATTAGTCATGAGTAGAAGAGTTCACATTATACTTTTATTGGTATCAGAACATTCAAGAGGCCTGGCGTGTACGTGAAGTAGAGATTGGATGATTAATTACTGCTGTTCCTGGTAACAGTGTTAAGGGTTTCAGCTCTCAAACCTATTATTACCCATCTGTGGAGTGCTGTAGGTGTGCCCTGGTGTTATATACAGCAAAATAAAGAAGGCCCCTCCTTAAAAACTAATTCAGGCATGTGACAAGAAGGTTATGGCAGTAAGAGATCAGGAGTTGATTGTTAAACATCTTATTAGTGCTTTTTTCTTTTCCTTTATGGAAGTTAGGGCAATAGGTAGATACCGGAAGTAAAATGTCAGAACAATTATTTGATACTACAGGTTTATGTTCAGGGTCAAAATTTAATGAAGGGTCCAAGGAAGAATTTGAAAGAGAGCTTGATGCACAAGATCAGGGAGGATCTTGCAAGAGTAGGAGCGGACATGAGAAAAGTCACAGAGAAAGTTGGGGGAAATTGCTGGATTTGGAATGCTTTTTAGTACAGGGCTTTCAAAGGGCATTAAGCAAGACGATTGCCTGCTGCAGTCAGTGTTTCATCCGTGAAGTTCCCACTTAGTCCCCACTCACATGTTTAGCATGTCCACCCTAGTAAACGGGTAGCCCACTGCATTTATTTCATGTGCTTGTGGGCAGCCCCCACTTCTACCAGTGAGAGCAAGAACAAGAGTAGAGAGAGGGGCAGGAAGCAGTTGTTCCTCAGAAGCTCTAGGAGTTCTGCCCATGACTCAATGGTGCACTGCTGGTGGACCTGTAAGCGCAGAGGAACTGCACACAACCTAAATGACAGGACGCAGACACATTGGAGCATATTAGCTAGCATTCACCCATACAGCAGGCTCTACATTATTTGAGACTTCAGCATGACTGGGGGCTGCAAATCTGGTGTGTGGAGGCCAATTGGCCAAAGTGGGAAAACACCTAATAAATGGGAGGTGGACCTGGTGGGCCAACATCTCATTTGTTAACACCCAAAGTTAAAACATGCCGTAGAATGCCTACACCTAATTCTGATCCTGGAAATTAAAAGCATTATTTAAGGCAAACCTTTCTTCACAGCGAAGCATCACCCTCCCCAGACAGCCTCTTCACCCAGCCAATAAACTCCATCATGCTGCCACAATCTATAACCACATAGAGTAACTGCTGGCTGTGTGCAGTCTAACTGCAGGAGAGTCAATGGGAATTTGCCACTGGCTTTGGTCTAGCTTGGTTTCACATGAATTTAGTGCTATGTGTTTTTCCAATGGCAAATGTATTCACCTACCAAAACATGTATATGTCTCGTGAGAATATCAAAGTTAGCTTTGGAAGGAGATATGATTACATGGCCAGATTTCAGTGCTTTTGGTCCTGTTATATCATCTTAAGGATTTTTCCTCTCCATTAACAGTAGGATATTGAGTCAGGCCAGACTTTCCACTAAACAATGGTCTCTTCATATCTCCTCTGAAAATTTACAGCAATAAGACAAAAATAAAAAATCCAGGTCCATAGACTAAGCTGTATATCACCAAGAAAATGTGGTGTTCTAACACCAACTGGATTTATCAGATGAACTTTTTCCATTGTTCCATACTAGTTGTAGCATTCATGTAAACGTTTTGCTTGTACCTTTTAATATTACTACCTTAACAGGGAGGAGAGTGGGAGACATAACAAGGACTAGTCCCTCTGCCACACAGCATAGTCAATGACACAAAGGGTGTGTTAACACTAGTGATTGTGGATTGCCTCCATCACAACTTGATCCAGAGCAGGAAGCAGCTGGCAACCCGGTCAGGATTGGGTCTTGCCACAGAACAAGCATCTCCAGAATCACAGCCCAGGTGAACCACTAACACACTAACCACCAACGTGTCTCTGCATGTACAGGTCCTGGGAGACTTTCCAGAGAAAACATCTGGAAGGGCTCCAACAAATGTGATGGTGGCCTGCAGGCCAAAGTGAACCACAGAGGGCCTAGGCAGGCCACCACTCTGTTTGTTAACACCCAAACACAAGTGCTTTTAAAGAATAAAAACATTTTGTGGCTCTAAGTTATGAAACACCCTTTTGTGGGTTTGCCAACTGCATAACAACTAAATGAAGGAAACACAGGCAACTCAAGTAAGCCAGGTCTCTTATTCAAGAGGCATAAAGAAGTCTCACAGAAGACTAGAGAATATACACTAAATGAGACTCCCAGTTCTTATTTCCAAATCTTCTGTAAAGTTATTTGAATTTTTAGAATATAACATTCAGCCAGGGCTCTGCCTGCCTATCTCAAAAAACAAACTCCCAAATTTGACCACAAAGGGACCACCCATGAACATGTATGTGCAGGACAGAAATATCCAATTCCCCCAAATTAAAATGAGACACTAGATTTTACATTTTCTGCAAATGGAGTTCTGTATTTCTCAGGGAAAAGATACAGTTGATAAAAGCCCCGTAGCTATTCTCTAAAATATAGATTTTGAAATAAAAAGGTGTACCAATGGCTGGTGGTTGTTTCAAGTGAGTGGAAGTATGAAGACTCATTAGTTAAAAGGAATGTCTTTAATATTCCAGGTAGATGAGTATGTGTATATATAATAAATAAAATATAAAAACACATTCTTTTTAACTAATGAGTCTTCATACTTCCACTCACTTGAAACGAACACCAACCATTGGTACATCTTTTTATTTCAAAGTTGTATGCCATATTCCAAAGTGCATCTCAGCAGTATGGGCTATTGGTGCTAGCAGAACCTGAGCCATTGCGATTTAGGTCTCCAAGCCACATTCTGTTTCAATGAGAATTTGGAGTCTAAACTCCCTTAGCTTCCTTTGTCAACAAGGCCTAAATAAGTATTGGGAGTGTTGTAACATCTCTTCAAAGGTACAGAACACATGTACCATATACTTTGCAAGAGAGATGCAAAGTATATGACAGAGGACGTAATGTTTGGCAAAGCCATTGCACAAGAGAACAAGTGACAGCTGCTGCTCTTTATATTTATAAGCCTTAGCATAACCTTGCAGAGATCGAGATTAAGCTCTAATGGCATAAAACATAGTTTTATTTCTTGGTAAACACCATAATAAAAAGGGTCATGCTTTCTGAAGGCAATTTTGTGTACGCCCAAGTACTGTGCCAAGTCTTGGGAATAGATTTAACAACTCATGAAAGCAAAGGTGCAACATACAACATCCTGGGATACAGCATGCCAATATTCCAAATGTAACATCCTCACAGGGGTTGGCAAGAGGTTTTCCTTGCTCAGATACAGTTATACAGCAATCTCCCTCCTCCCCTTGCAATTTAGCCAAGCACATTCTCCTGCAGCTCCATGAATGTATCCATATAATGTATCCTGTCTCCCTATGCTCCTCCTCTCCATTATCCAAGCACATCACGGATACTTTACAATTAATAATACTTAATGACTCTTGTCATGTTAGCAGTTCTCTCAATTGTTGCAAATAGCAGCAACCTCAGTACAACATGAATGGGGCTAGTCTTACCCTCAATCTGCCATGTAAAAATGAGTGCAGACAGATGGGCATGTTACCTCCAGAATTTGATAGACCTCATCTTAGTTTTGTCCCTCAGGAACCAGGCAGAGGGGGGCAAAACTGAAGGCATTTGTCCCCCTGCACTCCAAATGCAAGAGGGCACAGCTCTCCTCTGCCTCCCTTTACTCTGTTTTTATTCCCTGGTAGGGGTGCTGTTGGCAGAAGGAAAGTGGAACTAATCCATCATCCAGTGACTGTACGACTCCCCAGTTTCAGATTGTCAGCAGTACTGCATATTGCTGGAACAGATCAGAAGAGCATATGCATGATCAGGCCTGAGAAAAAAAATAGCTAAAGTATTAGGGCATGGGTTCCCAAACTTTTGCCCTGTGGGACCCCTGTTTTGTGATTTAAATATAATTCCCCTCCCCAACAGCCATAGAGAGACGCTCAGTATATGAAATACCAAGAGGGACCGCGACACTGGCATGGATAAGGTCAAAATCCAGTAAAATGCAGGTCCAACATCTTAAATGCCTGATGAAGGGCCAAAAGCTTGTGTACTATTTCCCCAAAACAGGATTTAGCCCAACAAAATATATCACCATCTCTTCCATTTGGGGCCAACTTTTATTTACCAATTTACATTGGTAAATGAAATGGTTACCAATGAAAGAAGGTGTTGAAGATACTAAGTATACTATTATTATTATTATTATTTAATTATTATTAAGACTGTTGCCGAATTCTTTTTAAATTCGCACTCTCCAGTCTGCAGTAGAGGGCAGTGATCTCTCTCTCTCTCTCTCACTCACACACAGACACTTAACTCTGCCCCCATGTGTTTTCTATAATTCTGCAGGCCACTTATGAAACATACATGTTCCAGGGCCTGCACTGGCAGCACCTATGGCACCAATGCAGGCCCTGCAACATATATTTTTCATAAGTGGCCTAGAAAAATATACCTAGGTGGCAACTCTACCCCACTTCGGGCAAGCCAACATGCTTAGCCTCGGACTCGGGAAAGCGCCACAGGCTAAACCCAGAACCGAGGGAGAGCAGCCTCGCAAGCCCGAAAGGCGAGTGAAGTTTGCCGGGAACGGAGGCGCCGCTCGGCCAAGACCCAAGAGTCCTTACCCTGCAAATTCTCCTGCTGCGCGCTGAGTGCCTGGCGCTGCGACATTGCGGGGAAGGCGCCGGGCTATTGCCAGGCTCCGCGGCTGGGCTGGCAGGAGCAGCTGCGGCTGTTGACTCCAGCCCAGTAAACACAGCTGACCGGGGGGGGGAGACACTCTGTTATTGTTGGGGCTGCTGCAGGGTCCAGGCTTTGTTTGGCTTTATGACGTTTCAGAGGAGCCAGCTACTCTGATTGGCTGCCATCACCGTTTTGCCCGGCTGCCTGAGCTCCTGGTTGGCTAAGAGCGCGGCAACAACCACCACAACTTTGCATTGCACTCGGAGTCAGCGTGGCCGGGCGCCTTCCGATTGGAGGAGGAGCGGGGCAGGGGCTCCTCGGCGTCACCCACCCACTCACTCGTGTGAATTGTTCCGCACGGTGAGTGAGCACCTGTTCCAGCGCTAAGCTTTGCAACACCGCCTCCTCCGCCTGCCCCGCAGCTTGTTGGTTTGATCTAGAAGAGGAAATGCCAATCCTTTCTCTGCTATTGCAATGGCCTGGAGCGGTTGCCAGGTGCTTAGAAAAGAGTTTCCTTCTCCAGTCTGGATTGTAAGCCCCTTCGGGGCAGGGACCTGTCTCCAGTCACTCATTTATTTATTAAAATGTCTACCCCTTCCTTTCCCGAAGGCTCGGGGCTATTCGACCTGTGTGCGAGAGGGGCAGGGTACAAATAGAAGAAATAAAATATTTCAATCATCTGCAGATAGGTTCCCTATTCTAGTCAATCTCTGATATATTTTGCATGGCTTTGTTGAGACATGAGACTATATATTTAAATCTCAAAATGGGGCCACACAAGCAAAAAGTTGGGGAACCACCAGTTTAAGTTCTGAAGGGCCCCAGTCAAATCTCAGGGCTCATATCACCCATGATGGTTAGCAGAAGTTTTGCCGTTGACTTCAGTGGGTGCAGGATTACAGCCACAGTCCTCCTATAAATGTATTGTGTTCTCATGAGTTTCCCCAATCAGTGTTGGCTATTCTGGATTAATAGCCTTGAACCACTCTTCTGATGAGTCATATAAAAACCCTGTCTAGCCAAACTTTAGCAATAGGA
The DNA here is from genome assembly GCA_003113815.1 of Sphenodon punctatus. Classification (NCBI taxonomy): domain Eukaryota; kingdom Metazoa; phylum Chordata; class Lepidosauria; order Sphenodontia; family Sphenodontidae; genus Sphenodon; species Sphenodon punctatus. The sequence goes on along the minus strand of QEPC01004236.1, from coordinate 2,706,018 downwards.
TGGTTAAAATGTGCTAAGAGGTTGTTAATCTGGCAATGCTAGTCAGAGGCCCTTTTTACACGGGCAGGGGTGCGTGGGTGGATGGGTGTGCTGCTGCGGTGGGTGTGCATTCCCACAGGCACAAACTCACCTCCATCTCCACCCACGGAACCTTCTCTGGTTTGCCGGATGACTCCATGGGTGGAGATGGGTGTGCGTCAGAAGTGTACACGTACCACTGTTCAGTGCCCATGCTCTTCGCATGGACAAACACCCATCNGCGTCAGAAGTGTACACGTACCACTGTTCAGTGCCCATGCTCCTCGCATGGACAAACACCCATCTCCCCCACCCCCTGCTGCGGCATGTACACGGATGCCCCCCCCCCCATTGCACACTCGCCTGCACACCCAGTGGGGTCGGGGGGGGGGCTCTGTAAAAATGGCCGGAAACACAATCTATGACTCAGATCTGGCATCTTGTTTAGGAAAAATACTTCATAGATTTTTACTGTCTCAAAGACCCATTGGCAGTAAAGAAGGTTTGTAAGTACGGGATTGCAACACCACATGTACCTAGTGTATTTCCTGACCAAATGAAATGTGACTATACTCAGGCCAACACTTGGGCTAGTTAGAAGAATTAGATCCACATGCAAGCCTTTTACTTAAATTCAGAGCTGCTTTACCATTCCTTTTACACTTGTCTGGAAACGTTACCAGAAGTTCCAGGAACTGTTACAAAGCAACTGGGCTTTCAATTAAAGTGTATGCCTTGTCTTAAGATGATGATTTTTTTTTTAAAAAAAAGGTTTCAATTTTGGATCTCAATTTTTTTAAAAAAATTAAAAAACGTTTTTAAAACTCCCCCCACGTCTTATTTTAGCAAAGATTTCAGAAATTATGGTAGCAATGATTTTTTGATTTTTTTTTAAAAAGAAAAGTTAGTGCCACCTATGGGAAAGTTCTATAGAACTGAACTGAAATCCAGCCTAGGTGAAAACAAATGAGACACTAGTCCACATTAACCTGCATTAGCTCAGGAGTCACCTGTTCAAGTTAGGTCACCACCAGATGTTCATCCAGCGATCTGGGGATTGTTATACAGCTTCTGGAGGCCTGCGGAGATCAGATTTTAGCAATGTTACCTGCGAGTTCACCCAGAATGTTTACATGTGTTTTCAATGAAGACCTAATAAGCACTTCAAGGTCACTTTTAAAGAGGTGACTTCAAGGTCACTTCAAGGTCACTTTTAAACCTCACCCCCCGCATCTCTGGGTATGGTCCTGTTCTCATTGAAGTCAATGGTTCATCTCCCGTTGAGGTTAATGATGAAGGATTACACCCTCTAATTTAACTCAGTAATTTTATAGCACCAGCAATGTGTCTGGTGCTGAACAATCAAGATTCGAGGCAGATCCCTGTCCCAAAGGATTTACAATCTAAGATAGACCACGAAAGGGAGACAAAGGGAAGAGGAAGTCGCAGGGATACATTCAATAAATTGAGAAATTGCAAGTGCACATGCCTAGCTTAGTTATAGAAGAGGAAATTCATTAAATTAATCTTTTACTTTCATTCATATTACATCAAATGGACAGTGTTACCTAGGTAGATAGCCCTGGCAGTAGCACTTGTCATGGACATAATTTCCATTCATTTCAGTGGGATGGTGCCTGTGCTGTTAGCACCAGTACTAGTCACTCAGAGGATCAGGCCCATAATGTGCTTCTTTAACTTCACACTGAAGTCATTATGCACCACTTGCCCAAATTATCCCTAAAAGTTTAATCTAGTTCTAAACACATCAAGCACTGAGGCTTCACCGGTTTTACTGGAAGCCCTTTCGCAGACTCCAGGAAAGTTCACCTGAATTTTAGCTCATCATCTTATTTCCACTCATCCCCCCTAAATAAATATACCCATTTACTGGGGTATATAAATCCTCCCCTTTCCTGCTAATTATCACTTTCTCCAGCACCCTAACCACTCCAACTGAGTCATTCTTTCCTGAGCTCTCTCTGAGTTCTCATTTATTTTTTTGTCAATGAGGTCCTTATGAACTGAATATGAGGTTCTGGCTAATGCTGCATCATTGCTATGCAGAAAGGGACTCTTACCTCACTGTTTTGCCCATGGAACATCCATATATATGCATCTGAAAGCTGCACTGGCTTTTTGAAGACATAATTAGATGATAACTCACGGTTACGAAGAGTGCAATTCTCTATCTATTAAAATCAATGCCTCAGCTCCCATTAAATTTAGTGTCAGAGGATTCAGCTGCAATCTCTTGCCTCAGTACTGGTTCCTAGGTTTTCTCCTACTGGCTGACTGTCGCCAGTTTGCAGCACAATCTGCTGAGCAGACAGGGTATTTTTAAACGAGCAAGGCTGGGGTGGGATGGGGGGTCAGTGGCCACTGTGTGGCACAGTTGTGGAGCAGTCACTCAGGTAGAGTCCATGGAGAGGGAATCTAGTGGGCAGTTCCCAGTGTGGCTACCATGGCAGCCACCACACACTCCCCCTGCCATGGACCATGGTGGAGGGGGGGAGGCGTGCTGGACTGGCCTTTGAAATTGACATGTTCCGGCTGTGAGCAATGGGGAACTGCTCCCCCCCCCCTCCCCCACCACACACACAGTGCTCGTGGCCAGTTCCTGTGACTTGCAATGGCCGTGTCCCCTGCCTACAGTACCTGTGAGTTGTGGACCTCTGCTAGTGTGCCCCAGCTCATGTGGGCAGGGGATACATGAGCGCCCATTGCCACACACTTTTTTGGCTTGTCCCACACAGCACACTCTGGATTTCTTGACAATGTGCCCTGAGTGGGTGCTGTGTGGCTCATAGGAGTGTGCATCCCTCGCAACACTTCTAGATGGGCAGTCAGCTGCATGACTCCTGCATGGCCATGTATGGTAGCATCTCATTTAAAAATATCCATAATGCTGGCACAAATCCCACAAGCACTGTGCCCCCCCACCCCCCTGCCCAGACTTGTGCTTAGCATGGGCACATCCCATTCACACCAAGTACTAACACCAGTGTTGCCTGCTCAGAGGAATTGGGCCCTTAGTTTATCTTCACCCAGATAGACCCTCTTGCATTTTTCCACATTCTCTATTTTTATGCCCATGTCTCTAAACATCTGTTTTCTTGTCCTCAGAGGTGGTCACAACTTCTTCCACTATTGCCCAGGCACTGATTGGGAGTTTCACTCCACAAGAGAAACAACCATTGTAATGCTAAACCCTTTAGTCAGTGTGGAAACACCCATTTACTTTATTGGGGAAGGATTACACCCAAAGGCAGGAGAAGGCTCCAAACCAGGGGCATATCTACTTTAGATTCAGCAAGTGCAGCTGCCCCAGGGTGCACAAGTCTGCGGGGAGGGCAGAATACATGTGGAATTTGTGTGCATCTCATATGGGGGGAGGGGGGGATTGGGGCAGGATGGAGGGGGGGGCATTGCACCAGGGCCCATTCTAATCTAGCTACTACACCCCTGCTCCAAACGTCCAATACCAAATAGAAAGGATCTGGATTTGAGGAAAAATTCTCAAAGAAGATGAGAATTAAATCAACTCTAGGCTGAAAGGGCTAATTGTGACGAGTCAGCAATAATCACGTCTTGGATGCCGTTTGCACACAAGGCTGGGGAGTGGGACTGCTGTGAGCGGAAATCACGTAAGGTAGATCATGTGAAGCTGCACTTGTGTGTGTGTGCGGGGGGGGGGGTGGGTTTTCACGCAATTAGCCCATTTCCACTATGATTTCAGTGACAGGAGGCAGGGCTAAAAATCCAGCCCTGTCACTGAAATCACAGTGGAAATGGGCGAAATGCCACTGCACATGAGTGATCCCCCCTGATGTGATTTCGGCTTACAGCAGTTCCCCTCTCCTGTCTCATGTGCAGGCTGCCTTAGACTGCATGAAAATTACTAATTCAAATAGGCAATAGAGACCAAGTAGTACAGGGATATCTTTTATTGGGCCAACTCCAGTTGGTGGAGGTATGCAAGCTTTTGGACCTCACAGCGTCTTTCGTCAGGCAGGTCTGGGGTTACAAAATGAAGAAACAAAGCAAAGCAGAGGTATATACGCCTGTATCCACTGAATTCAGAGGGAGAGGAGAAGTGGGGAGATGACAATACAAAAGGGGAAATACAGCAATGAAGTAGCTATTAATAGTAAATAACTCAAAGTTGCCTGTAGCAGTGGCCAGTGACAGGATAAACAAATGCTATTATTTAATGCTACTTAGTACAACCACTGCAACTGAAATGCTTGCTATTTTATTTAGCCTGTGCCTTTTACCTTGACTCTACCTGACTCAGAGCGATGAGCTTTTTTTGTGACTTCAGAGTGCGTGGAGTCTTATTTTTTTCCACAAAGTGGATAAGCGAGGTAGTATCACTGAGTAGTTATCTACTACTCAGTAGAGTGTGTATATGAACAGGACAACTGTAATTCCCTTGCAGTGGAATGGTCTATGTTCTTTGACAGCACATCATCACCACCATTTGGAGATTTCCTTAATTTAATTTCTTTTCTTGAAAGAAATGAATACTTGGATTTAATTTGTGAATACAAAAGCACTAGTTTTAGGCTGTGTGTGAACCCTAATCTTACAAGCTCTACCGATGAGCCTAAAGATGAGTCAGAGTAAGTGGTTTGTAGATCACAGGCCTCATTCTAAAAGCCCTAGTCGAGCTCTATTCAAAAAGTAGTTTTAAACCTACCCCCGTAATTTAATTTGAATTACTACTTAGTCACTGGGTGAGGATGACCTTAGTTGTTTTAAATCTGCTAAACAGATTGGGTGGCCAAACAAGTAACATTCTCTCAGGATGGCTTAGGAAAAGAGAATAAAGATTAATTGTACAGACACTGCTGCACCTTTGCCGCAAAGAACATGCTGTTATTTTTGTTAGAGGTAAAATCTCTGTCTCAAAAGGGAAACAGTTATGTGCATCTCAGAGGGGTTTTAACATCAGACTTCCAAAGGTCATCTAGGCTCATCTTTTACTGTCATCCGCTAATCTCTGTTAGTCATAGTCAATTGATAGCTAGTATCTCCACACCCACCTTACTCTGGAAGTTGGACAGCACTGTCCTACATGGAGGGTTTGCTTGTTTGCTAACTGTACTGACAATTTAGTTTGCCTCTGAGAGACCTTGTAGGCTTTAATAAGAGAGGCTTTACAGATAGCTATTAATGTTGGATTGAGCAACAGTCACAAGTAAAAGCCCATTGCAAGCCCAGCAAACTTAATATGGGGCTTGTCCAGTAGGGGGAGGGTCAGGGAACAAAACAGTTTTTTCCTCCTTGTCTCCTCTCTTCTCCTCTCTCTCTCCTCCATATTGTCCCATGCAGTCTGTACAGTATGGAAGCATGTCGTCTGAGTTCTTAGTAAAGTTCTGTTTTGAAGAAACGTCTGCTGTGTGTTATTCAACAGAAAGCTAACTCTACAAAAGGTTATGAGCCCAGGACATCTTCAAGGTAATTTTGAAGAGTAGAAGCAGCCCAGAAGGAGTGCAGACTGTGAAAGAAAACTCCCAGACAGAGAGGCCTACTGACTGCGAGTAAGAAGGCTTAAATCCCAGAAGGGGAAAGGGAGGGAAGCAAGTATG
>QEPC01004236.1:2625803-2693492 GCA_003113815.1 Sphenodon punctatus | reverse complement strand
GCAAACAGAAAGAATCAACCCCAGAACCAAGCACATTGATGTAAAATACAATTTCCTGAAAGACTCACAGGAACAAGGACTCAGATATCTGCAATACTGTCCTACAGAGGATATGACAGCGGATGTGTTCACAAAGCCACTAGCAGGGGAACGCCATCGCAAGCTATTAAGAAGAATGAACCTAGTGGGTTTGACTAGTGACTGTTGAGAAGGGGTTAGGGTTAGGGTTAGGGTAACCCTAAAAGCCCATTGCAAGCCCTGCAAACTTAATATGGGGCTTGTCCAGGGGATGAAACAGGTTTTTTTTTCTCCTTGTCTCGTCTCTTCTCTCATCTTGTCCCATGCAGTCTGTACAGTATGGAAGCTTGACTTCTGAGTTCTTAGTAAAGTTCTGTTTTGAAGAAACTTCTGCTGTGTGTTATTCAATAGAAAGCTCGCTCTACAAAAATTAAAACATAAAAAGATGGGGTGGAGGGAGAGGGGGGAGTTCTAAACCCATTCTAGAAATGCAGGAGGCGAGGATGTCTTGTGTTTATTCTGTAGAATCTGTCTGGTTGACTTCAGGACAACTGAACCTTATTTTGACTGCAAGAGTTAAGAAAGACCTCTCATATCTCAGACAAAGAAGCAAGCTCCCAATCAATAAAGGGCCATGAATAAATTTGATACCGTTGATCATGAGTTGCTGGTCACTCGCCGGTTGCGGAATCGAGCCAGAGTGGATTGAACTGTCCTTAAATGCTGCCACTCCTTCCTGGCCGGGAGAACTCAACGTGTGGTGCTGGGTTCATCTTTTCCCTGGGGCCTCACGTGTGGAGTCCTGCAAGGTTCCATCTTATCCCCTCTCTTGTTCAACGTGTATATGCAGCCTTTGAGGGAGGTCGTCAGAGAGTTTGGTGTCAATGTCATCAATATGCTGATGATACCCAACTGTATCTCTTTTTTTCATCAGACTCAGGCCCACCAGTCTCGGTGTTTGTCAGCTGGTGTTTGTCAGCTGTGGGGGACTGGATGAGGACGAGCTGCCTGAAGCTGAATCCCGACAAGACAGATGTGATGGTTGTGAGGAAAGTCCAGGGAGTGATGGCCCGCATCATTGATGGGGTTCGTCCTTCCCTGGTATCTCAGATCCATAGTCTGGGGGTGCTCCTAGACCCGTAGCTTTGCCTGGATACCCAGGTGGCAGTTGTGGCAAAGTGTTTTTCGCCAATTGCATCTGGCACGATGGCTTAAGCCATATGCCTCAAACTCGGACCTTGCCACCATCATCCATGCTTTTATTACCTCAAGATTGGACTAGTGTAACGCACTTTATGTGGGGCTACCCTTGGTGACAGTCTGGAGACTTCAGCTGGTGCAGAATGCGGCGGCCCATCTCCTTAGGGGGATGAGTTGTCACAAGCACATTATTCCAGTGCTCCGTTCTTTGCACTGGCTGTCAATAGTCTTCTGGGCCCAATTCAAGGTGTTGGTTTTAACCTTTAAGGCCCTGAACATGCTGGGCCCACTTATCTGGATCAGCCTCTGTGGTCGGCAGGGGACGCCCTCCTTGAGGTCCACCAGGTTTCCTGGGTGTCGACCATGAGCAGGGCATACTCGGTGGCTGTGAAACTCCCTCCTATTGAAGGTCCACCTGGCCTTAGACCTCCCCTCTTTCCATAGAAAGTGTAAGACCTGGCTGTTACATCAGGTCTTTGCTGAGGGTGATGGGTGGGTTGGGTTAGGGTGGGAGCTCTTTCTTGTTTGGGTTATTTTAATGTTTTATATTTTGTTATATTTGTTTTGATGATGTTGTTAGCCACCCCGAGATGCATAACAGGAGGGGGCAGCATAAAAGTAGGATTAAAATAAATAAATAAATACATACATACATACATACATAAATGTTAGCATGTCTCATTAGCAATAACTTTTTGAATTAAGGACAAGATCATCCTGTGCATTTGTACATGTCCTATTATAGTGATACAATGATTGGGGCCTTTGGATATTAATACAAATTATTTATTATAATTTAAATTAATAATAATAATAATAATAATAATAATAATAATAATAATCTGATCCTCCAGAATTAGAAGCTGGTTCCAAGCTCTCTGAAGTCAAAGAAAGTCAAAAGGCTTTCGGATCATGCCCTAATACCTCTAACCCCCCACCCCACCCCACCCCAAGGGGACTAACAAAATACTCAACATTGGCTGCAATCCGATGCCCTGTGGTTTATGTGTGTGCAATTTCCACAGGGCACAATGTGCCCGCGATGCGGATCCATGCAGTTTGCATGTGCACAATCCACAAGGCATCAGATTGATCCCATTGTTATTTATTATTATTATTATTATTATTATTATTATTTATTTATAGGGTTCCAGCAAAATGCCTGGTGCAGAACAGTTGTGATAAGAGACAAACTCCTCCCTGGAGAAGTTTACAATCTAGAAAAGACAAGGGAAGGGGCACATAGGGAGAGGTGTTACTCAGATGTCCACCCTTCTAAACAGAGGATGTTAAGAAATGAGACACTAACCCACTGCAGTTTGGGTTCAGTCTGTGCAGCCCACACTCACATGTTTAGTGTGTCCAGACTAATAAACAAGCAGCCCCCTGCATGTACTTCATGCACTTGCGGACAGCCCCCATTTGCAATACTAGTGAAAGTGAGAGTGGAGAGAGGGGCAGGAAGTGATCGCTCCTCGGATGCTCTAGGATTTCTGCCCATGACTTTATAGTGCTGGTGGACATTGTATGCATGGAGGCACTGAATGTATGGGACACAGACATATGGGAACACATTAGCCTGCCATGAGTGGGGGCTGTGTGTCCGGTGGGGGCAAACATCTAATAAACGTGAAGGTGGACAACCAGCTTGTGTGGGCTAATGTGGGCTACCATCTTGTTTGTTACCAACCAGACATGCAAACAGAAAGCCATTCAAAAGCCCTCACCTGGGCCACATTACGTGGTCAATGAACCATGAGTGTTGTTCAAGTTGCCCAGTGCACAATTGATCCATCAGGCACATACGCTTTGGAAACAAGTCACTAGGACCGTGACATATTTCCCATCTTTTTAAAGGCTTGAGATCCACGTGTCCCCTTTGATATTAATGATACTGCTAGAGTTCAGATAGGAACAAATTTCCTGAAGGAGATCATCCTCTCAGGAATATTTAAGGCAAACAGACATCCAAGCGCACCAAATAAAACTCTTTTTCTTGTGAAAGAAACCCTTATGGCTTCTAACACTGGACCAGTGCACCTGTGCTGGACTCAGGCCACTTCCAGGCATGCCCCCCTCCCCCCACGCATATTCTGGCTGTGGGGGAAAATGCGCAGCCAGAATATGTGCAGGGATCAGCTGGTCTGAAAGCCCCACCTCCCACGTGGCTTTGCCAGCAGAGATGTGCAGGGATGCAGAATTCATTTTCCTACTCTGAATCCCTGCGCATCTCTGCCAGCAAAGCCGTGTGTGTGTGTGCATGCTTTCGGACCAGCTGATCCCCATGCAATATCTGGCTGCACATTCCCCGCATAGCCAGAATATGCCAGGGGGGAGTGGGAGGGGGGCATGTCTGGAAGTGGCCTCAGATGCAACTCTGGACAAGAGATCAGAGGCCAGTGATACTTCTACCACCATTTTCACTCCTATGTGTGAATCTGCCTTCCCTGGCTTTAGATTACTTTGTGCTAGAAGTACTGACAGCTTCCCTGAGCTTTGCCCTCATTGGCATTTGATAAAGCTGCCCTGTTAGCAAATCTTTCAGCAGGGGAAAAACAAACCAACCTCAAACCCTAGAGTCGACAGTCTTAAGCGTCTGGAGCCATTATCTAAAATAGACCCTTATAATGATGCAACTCGTCTCATCTGGCTTTAGCACTCTGACATGCTCTATAAACCCTACCAGGTGAACAAGAGTAGCCCCCACTCCAGACACCGGTCAATAACCTCTTGTTACCTAAGGCTCCCCAAGTCAGTTTGCTTTAACAATAGGAAGAACTGGTGTTGCAATTTTGCTGACTGTCCTCAAAGGGGAAGCACATTTTTCTGAAACCCTCAACAATAGCCTTTATATCCTTAAATAGCAATTCTGTAGAACTCTCTAACACAAACATTAACAAGAATAATGGAACTTACATCCGCAGTAAACGGCTACAATCACACTGTAGAAGACCGCAGGCCAGATTGTCACAGCTGGTAGCAATGCACCCATGCTCTTTACAGTTGATAATCGTCTGGCCCATCTTTAATCTGCTAGAGTAATAGCTGTTAGTTGCATCTAACTAAAAATATTAACATATCTAACAAATGCAACAGTCTAAAAGTTATGGATTAAGGCACCTCCTGTGCAGTTTATAGGAAGTTTCCTTTTAGACTCCATATGCCAACCCCCCTTTGTTTTAGACAACTTCTTTGCAAAGGAGGAGGGGGCAAATTTTGGCAGAGGGAGCTGACCCACCCACCCGGCTATGAGCCTGCATCATATTCCTTCCTTTCATGTTCCATCTAACCTCTTGTCTTCCCTGGGTGTTACTAGATGTAATGCTAGTCATCTGATTGGGTGTTAAACACACCTTCACCTATTGTGTCTGTGCAAACACGCTTTGTGCCATTCACTTAACAGGTTTTCTGATCCCAGAAAGCATGGCCATAGAATTCACAGAGCTGTTGTTTGTACACAGCTGCTGTTCCATGTGGATAAGCCTGCTGCTCCACTTCTAGTCTGTGGTCACACAAGATACCAATGAGATTCCTTGCATCAAGAGACAGATTCCAGCCAACACGTGGTAGGAGGAGATTATTGGGTAGTCGTGAAAACATACATCTGCATAACAGTCTGTAAAATCAGCCATGTCAGAAATTTCAATACACAGTCGATTTCCATGGATTTAGTGTTGTAGTGTTTAGGTGAGAAGGGGCTTGGCAGTCCATGGGCTGTTTTCCTCTCACAGAAGCTTGATTGATTGAGGATTGAAATTTGATACCATCTGCATTCCCTCTCATGTACTTTAAAGGAGAAGATCAAGCTGCCTGGTAGCTGCAGTCATCAGGCAGTAGCTGAAGGGCGCCGGCCATCCTCAGGTCATTTGTGGCCATAGTCACAAAGCTGTCCTGTCCTGAAAGATTTACCATCTTATTGCTACTGCTTTTAGTCTCTCTTGCCCAACCCCCCATCCTTATATTATAGGTCTTGTTTTTGCATGTATTTTTATGGGATAAGTTGTTTGTATTTTATGGGGATGTGTTGTGGGTAGGGAGCATGGGAGGGCTGGGTGTGTAGGGTAGTTTGGGCAGACTCCCTGGCATGATCGATGGGAGTGGGTAGGGGAGAGGTTGAGCAGCTCCTCAATTTAGCCATGGCCACTTTGAGCGGGAGGGTTGGTCCTAGGATAGGGGAGGAAATTTGTTCAAGTGAGAGTTGGAAGAGTGGGATGGATGGGCTGGTGGGGATTGGGAGGTGAGGGAATATATTTTATACGTATTTTTGTACTGATGATGCATTTTAAAATGTAAGTAGGGGTGTGAATTTTTTATATATTATAACAACAAAAACAAAAGGAGGCTCTTTATTTTTGTTATTGAATAACTAAAACAACAGAACATAATAATGAAATAACAAAATAATTTCATTTCGTTAATAAGAGTTAATAGGACAATTTTGAAAAACATGTTTTCAGCTGTAACATTTTTGTTATATATCTGATTTGAATGACACTTGGAAGAATTGTACCCACAATGGAGGGCATTATGGATGCCAAATTGTGGAAGGATTGGATATAGAAATCTGATTTTATAAAAAGTTAAAATTTGTTATTTTACAAAAATCTGTGTACACATTCCTGGCTGTAACGTCTTTGTCTCCCATCTGATTTGGATGAAACTTGGAAGATTTCTACCCCTTCTCAAGGCTACTATCTCAGCCAAACTTCAGAAGTATTGAATGAAGGGTCCTAATGTTACAATCAATTTAATTGTAAATGCATTTCTGGATGTAACATTTTGTTTGTTTATCTATTTTACATGAACTTTGGCAGAAGTATATATCAGACCTTCAGTATCATCTCTGCCACATTGTAGAAAGATTTAATAAAGGGTCCACATTTTATAAGCAATGGAATTTTCCCTCTTGAAGACTTTCATTATTTGGGTAAATAGCACATGCAGTGCCAGTCAGCGACAAGCATGATGGGGGGAGGGGACTGTAGAAGGGAGCGGGAGCAGCAAAACAGACTGACGAACACATTCGCTGGCCAATTACTACATGATTTACAGGACCAATCAGTGGTGTCTTCAAGGTGGGCATAGAGGGTAGATATAAGCTCCCAACAGAAGTTCATCCCGTAAGCTACTTGGTTAATAGTCATTAATGGACCTACTCTCCAAGAACTTATCCAGTCCTTTTTTAAACCCAGCTATACTACTGGCCTTGACAACATCCTCTGGCAACAAATTCCATAAGTTAATCATTGAATGAAAAAGTACTTCCTTTTATTTGTTTTAAATCTGCCAGCAGCTAGTTTTATGGAATGTCCCCTAGTTCTAGTACTATTTGAGAGGGTAAATAACTGTTCCCTATCTACTTGTTCCACACCACTCAAGACTTGATAAACCGCTATCGTCTCAGTCTTCTCTAAGCTGAAAAGACCCAGCTTGTCAAGCCTCTCTTTGTACGGAAGCCGTTCCATACCCTTTATCATTCTTGTTGCCCTGCCCTACCTTTTCTAGTTCAGCTAGGTCTTTTTTGAGATGGGGCAACCAGAACAGCACACAATATTCCAGGTGTGGTCGCACCGTTGATTTGTATAGAGGCATTATGACATCCTCAGTTTTATTCTCTATCCCTTTGCGAATAAATCCTAACATTCTGTTTGCTTTTTTTAATGTTGATGCATGCTGGGCTGAGGATTTCAGTGTATTGTCCACAATCACTTCCAGATCCTTTTTCTGAGTGGTAACGCCTAGCTTAGTAGCCAGCACTGTGTTCTCTATTTTGGATTATTTTTCCCTATGTGCATCACTTTGCACTTGTCCACATTAATCTCATCTGCCATGTAGATGCCCAGGCACCCAGTCTCGTAAGTTCCTGTCGCAGTTCTTCACAGTCTGTTCATGTTTTAACTACCTTGAATAACTTGGTGTCATCTGCAAATTTGATCAGAGCAGGGGGATAGCATTCCAGCAAACAAGAGACATGGTTCACACATCCAGGCTGGCCAATTGTCATCACAATAACATCCTGCAGCACTGTGACAAAGGACATAAGAGAATCTCTTATTGGCTCTTTCCTAAGCAGATGCTTCCAACTTTCAGACATTACAGCCAGGAATGTGTATGCAGAATTTTGTAAAATAATGAATTTCAACTGCTTATAAAATCTGATCTATTTACTCAATATTTCTGCAAGCATAATGCCCTCTGCTGGGGGTACGATCCAGCAAAGTTTAATCCATATTGGATGAAAAATAAAAAAGTTACAGCCAATGTGTTTTCCATTGAAAACCATGGAAGTTAAAAACCAAAGTAAAAATGAAAACTAAACAAAGACAAATGAAATATTATGAAAATTAATGATATTTTAATAATTTAAAAAAAGAAGTAAGAATGAAAATGAAAGAGTTACTGTACACATCCCTAGTTGTAAACCTCTCTGAGCCCTTTTGGGGATGGGGCAGGGTATTAATCAAATTATTATTATTTATTGTTTGGTAACACCCAATGTTCTCTTATCCTAACACAGACATAATAAAACAAAGCCTATAACTTCTATTAATATCAAAGAAGTGCTATGACATTTAACAGCCACCACACTGCTCATCTGATTGTAGGTGGAATTCTTTTCCCTTCCTCCAGGTCCATGTTATTATATGTTTAGACTCTAAGCTCTTTGGGGCAGAGACTGCCTGTTACTTTGTCTAGTTAAATAGATCACCAAGCTCTTTTGTGGTTCTCTGGCAACTGTGACAAAGGTTTTGGGGGTTCCCTCTATCTGGTTGTCACCCCAGCTGCCTCAAGACCATCCATGACTCAGGGTGCGTCCAGGTCCGCTGAGTGGTATGACCGCAGAGCGCTCCTGCATGTGGAGTGAGTGGGGAGGAGTTTTATCGGGTGGCTTCCTGGGTGGCCACCACAGGCAGCCTCCACCCACTCCTGCAGCCACTGACTGGCCCCTGAAGCAACTCACTTTAAGAGCTCGGGGCGACTTACAATATATAAAAATATAAAAATACACAAACAACAAGCATAAAACATCTAGTAAAGGTGAAGAGGAAAAAAGGGGGAGAATATCCCCCCCCCGGGAAAAGAGAAGGGAGGGATCCATGCGTGGGTCAGGTTCATCCCAGTATAAAACATGAGCATTTCCCCAGACTATTAGCATTCAGTTTCAGTAATGCACAGACATCAGTTTATGATAAGGAAGTTTATTAAAAAAGTTTAAGATTATCAATATAGGATCAGAGGCAAGCTTATACAGCAGTTGCATAAGAGAAAAACAACAGTAAATTCATGCAGTGCTGACTTGACCTAGTAGTTATTTTGCCTCATAACCTTAGTCTAAAAGGTATAGAGTTCAGAGTCCATGATCTAGACCTTGACCATTCCAGGTCAGGCTGAAATCTTAGAGTCCAAAGTGAGTGATGCTCTCACACCAGACAAATCAGGACGTCTCCATCTCTCTGTCTGAGATGCTGGCAAATCAGCCTCTTATAAGATTTACAGTCCCTCTTTGGGTATTTTCAGACATGATGGCGGGAGGTGGCTACCACACTCGGCCCCGATCGGGGGAAAGGTCACTACCCTGGGCCAGTCTAGCTGCAGGACCATCATATGGGCACATCCCTACCCCCACAGATCCGTCACGAACAGTCAACCCAGCATAATGGATAGATGGGTTCCCAGGGCCACTTGGCATCCCCTAACAGGACTATATGTGTGTAGTGAAAAGATTGCGAAAAGATATTTGTACACTGGACGAGCCAGATTAGTGGGCATTTATACATCTTATTTTGGCCTGTATATGCTATAGAATCCATCTTGATTGACATGTGTGTAAAAACATATAAATTGAGAACTGGCAACTTATTTCATGCAATGGATGTGTCTTATGTAAGCCTCTTTGGCAACTTTCTTGTTTTGTATAAGTTGTTGTTTAGAATGTCATGGCCAAGTAACTAAATGTTATGGGAAGCCCTTATCAGTAGTGAGTTTAATTGAGGAGCTGGGAATGACCCAGGCCAGCTGCAGCCCATAAATCTAGCACATGTGCAGTGGGTTGCATAGTGGATTATATAATTGGTCACACATGCACATGATTGGTAGAGTGAATGTGTACATCAGAATACTATAAAGTAAAGTGACTGAGGTCCCATTGGGGCAGATGCAGATGCAGGCGCAGACGAACTTCTCTGCTGGCTACTTGAGAGACATGCTAGAGTGGGCGTAGCAGAACCTGGGGCCCACCAAAGGATCCTCCTGCAGCTGTCATTGGAGTTTCCGGCTTGCACAAAGGGATGTGAGAGAGCTTGCTTTTATTGTTTGTATTTACTTTTATGCTTTGTATATAATAAATCAGCTTTCTTGACCCCATTTGTCTGAGTTATCACTGAATTGATCCAAAGAACAAACAATTTCAATACAATGTGCACCAATAAACACCTAACATTGAATGAACACTGTCTGTACCTCCATCTCTGCTGCTCCTGAAGCTACCCAGGGAACCCTGCAACCCCCAATAAGGCACGGCGTGGAGTGGTGGGATGGTTGCATATGCAGTCAAGGGGAACATTGGGGGGGGGGTTTGGTCATGTTGTGGGGTGTGGGTGGTTGGGTGCTCCTCACTCATTGAGGGCACAATGATGTGGATTGCCATGGGTCTACCTCAGTGTGGCCCAGGATGGCTGGGTGGGGCTTGAGGGGCCTGGGCTGCTGTCCCTCTCAGGGAGTGCATCCCATATGACCTCAGACATGTTCAAAGGGAGAGTCCTCTGTCCTGTAGGTCAACAGAAGCATTGGGAGTCAGGCTGGTAGCATGGCTGCCCAGGGGGACCCATGGTAGGGTGGGACATCAGCCCTTGCACGAGCAGGCATGGTGTACCTGTGCTGGCCCATCACTCGTTTTGACAGGACACCACGGGGCAGCCCCACAGAATGCAGTTTGGCATTGCATTTGGGTATGACCGTTAGGAGAGAGGTGTGCCTACCAAGCATAGCTTTTTGGACAGTGATTGACCTGTTGGGACTGCCCTGTCTTCATGAAGCATCAGGGAATGTTGAGAAGGAATCCAAAACATCTATTTACAGGTCTGTTTATTTACAACACTACAGGTTATCTGTCCCTGCCCCCACCCTGATGCCCCTTGATCGTCTTGGGCCGCCCCCTCTTCCAGGGTGGTGGTGTTTCCGGGGGCAAGGTGTTCCGTGCCTCAGACCCTTGTTGTGATCCTCCCTCCTGCTGGTTCCCGTATGGGGCAGGTATTGGTGACAGGGCTGGCCCGTGGGTGCCCAGATGACTGGTGGAGGTGCAGAGGGGGGGCTGCTTCACCGTGCCTGGTGCAGGGAAACTGACCCAAAGGCTCCAGGCCTGCTGAAGTGGCACCGGGGGGTGGGGGAGATGGGATCCAGGGGGGCAACTTGAGGTGCCACATGGAGAGGTACGAGACCAGAGAATTATGGCCCTGCAGCTGCGATGGAGGAGTTTGCAGCACCAGCATGGATCATGAGGACCTGTCCAATGTTAAGGGACTCATCCATATGCTCCTGATTGAGCTGGCCCTCCCTCACCATGATGTCCTTGAACTCCTCCACCGGCCTCAGGTGCCGGGTCCAGTCCCGCCTCTCCAACCGCCGGTCCATTCTTATTTTGGCTAGCAGGTTGTGGTGGTGGGAGGCAACCCGCAGCATGGACCATTTGTGTGACCCCTCCATTTGCTGAATGGCATCCTGAATCTCCTCTGACTGGTATGTCTCCACCCATAGTAGGTCCTCAACTAGGTCCTCCCTGCGCCGGTGCACCCTGGGATGGTGCTTCCGCATTTGCTGGGCACCTGGTACCGGTCCTGCTGAGCCCTCTTCCTCCTGGGCCAGATGATCTGTGGAGTGAGAGACATGACATACTGTAGGTCAGGACATCCTCCCAGTATGGACTCAGTCCTGACCTCCAGGGGGGAGGGGGGCTGCACCCCATTTCATCTGTACGGCCCTGCGTTCTCATTGCACTGTGCACTGTGCTCTTGTGCCCTTCCCTGGGTGTCTGAAAAGGGATGGGGCTCATGCTCTCCCACCTTTGGTGGCCTGTGTATGGAACATGCTACTCCAGTTCTCTTGGGTGCTGTAACTGGTGCAACCAGGGAGTGGGGTAGAAGCTCCACCTCCCCCCCCATGGACAGCTGTGCAGCCATGCCCTCCATTCCCTTGTGTTCCCATTAACTAGCTGCATCAGGAGGGGGACCCTCTCTGGGCTGAAGCACATCTCCCTGGGGCTGTTGACCATCTGTGTGTGAGGGGTTGCAGGCATTAGAGTTGTGGTCCACCATGTCCAGCCCCCACTCCCTCCCTCCCAGGTAGCCTGCTCTTGACCTTCCCATTCTGCTCCCCATTGCCCATTGTCCTTTCATTGCCTACCTTCCTGGGCCTCAGGGGAAACTTCCCTGGCTCCCCATCATCCTCCTCCTCCCAGACACCTGTGGATGTGGATGTGGAACATTGGCAGGTCTGTATTAGCTGCCCCTCGGTGTTATCTATCATCCCATTTTTGAGAGCAAAGTTTTATCGATTGAAGCAAAGATGGAAACTTTGGCTGTAGCCTCTGAGACAAAGCTGATTAAAGCTACTGCTCTATTCCTCATACTAGGGAAGAAAAGGATGAAGGCAGTCTAGCCCATACCAGTAGGAGGAATAAGTATGGTTAGTAAAAGAAATCAATACTTAGGAAGGAAATCCCTGTGTCTCTGTGGTCTGATATATATTTTGATATACTTTGTATGATCAGGAGAGTTTCCCTATCTCTTTTACTCGGATGTAACTATTTTATCTATTTTATATATGTGTATTAATATTGTTTCATTTATATTATCCGATACCAAAAATAAAATCTTTGTTTGAAATGGTAGCAATATCAATAATGATAACAGATATCGATATCAATACCGATAACAAAAATGATATAAAAATGATACAAAAAATGATAACAAAAACAATAACAACGAAAATGAAAATTACATTGTCGTTAATAATGTTTGAAAAAACAGCTCCAGATGACATCACCTTTTGCACCAACAAACCCTAATGACCACTAGGGGCATTTGGGAGTAGAGATAGTGAGTTAGTGTGAGTGTCACTTTAACCTTTCCTGATCTCTGCTTCTAAGCCCCCCTCCCAGGTGGGATGTGCCCAGGAAGTTCCTATTTGGACTTCCTCCTTCTTCCTGACCATTCTCCATCATTCCTAAATTCTCTCTCTGACCTTCAACATGTCTGGCCACCATGCTGGTGGCACCTAGCTAGTAAGACTAGGGATAGGCCTTTCCTATCACAATGTACTTCTCAATAAAGTAGTTTACTTTAACCTAGAAACAATCTCCAAGGTGTTGATTACTACTAAGCTGTTGCTACTAACAATTCAAGCTGCTTTTGGGGTTTTGTTTTTCTAACCATTAATAAAAATTCCCAACATAGGGTTATGGGCCCAGAATCCTCCTGAAGATCCTAACAGATTTTTTGGAATTCGAATTGAATCTCGTTGGAGAAAAGCACAGCTTATTTTTGTACCTGGTTTTTGTTTTGGAACAAGACAAGCAGCATGGAGAAAACTCAAGGGAACTTCAACATTCCAAAGCTGGAAGGAGCGAATTTCAAAGAGTGGAGTTTCCTCATGCAATCTTGCTTGAAGAGTCAAGGTCTTTATGAGGTGCTAACAACAGAAAGACCAACGGCTGCAGGAGCTGAACAAAAGCATTGGGACAGACAAAATGAAAAAGCTCTTGGGATTCTAGGAATCAATGTAAGTCCTAAGCTGTTTATACATTTTGAAAATGTTACTTTAGCCAGTGAAATCTGGAAAAGGCTGGAAACTCTTTATAACAGAAAGAGCCCCAGCGAAGCCATCTCTATAATACAGAGACTGTGCAATATGAAACTCAGAGAAAATGAAAATCCTACTGAGCATATAAGTGAAATACAATGCCTAGCAAGAAGACTGAAGGTTTTGGGAATAGATATTGGAGACACTGGGATTGTGGCTTTTGTCTTGAACTCTTTACCAGCTTCTTATGAATATTTGAAAACTGCTATAGATATTTCAGATAAAGTTATTGAATTGGACTATCTATCTAGCAAGTTGCATGAATGCTTTATCAAAAGGGCAAAGCAAACCTCTACAGATCAAGTTACAGCCTTTAGCTCAAAGAAAGGAGTAAAGAAAGGATGTTTTTCCTGTGGTAGTGAAACACACCTACGTGTTAATTGCCCAAGTGCCAAGACAATGGGGAAATCTAAAGCACCCATTAAGAGCCAGACAGAGAGCCTGGAGAAAACTGCTAGCTCTAAACAGAAGGAGAAAGAGAAAATTAAAGGTTTTAACGCCATGTCAAAAGTAAAAGATGATGTGATCTATATTGATTCTGGAGCAACTGAAAATCTCCTCAAGGATATAGAAATGTTTTCAGAAATTGAATTGGATCACAAAGTACCTATTTCTCTAGCAGATGGGAGAAAGGTCTTTTCAGAAGGGCGTGGTCAAGCAAAAATATTTTGTAAGCTCCCAGATGGTGAAATTGAACAAGTAATCATACATAAGGCTCTGTATGTGCCCTCGTTGAAAAACAATTTAATTTCTGTGAAATATGGAGTGAAAAATGGCTGCAAGTTTGAATTCATGGATGATCATTGCCTTGTAACAAGAGATGGTGACTCAATCCTGTATGCATCTCTGGGAGATAGTGAGCTCTTTGAAGTCCATAGTGTCAGTGAAAATGCAAATTTAGCAAGCAATCTCAAGTGCACCCACAGAGACTGTGATAAAACTTGGCATCGCAGAATGGGACATAGAGATGTTAATTCAATTCGCCAACTTGAGAAGAGGAATTTAATTAAAGACTTTAAACTGAAACTGTGTACTGAGAACTTAGACAAATGTGGATGTTGCATTTCTGCAAAAAGTGTTAAGCCAGCTTTCCACAAGCTAGAGGAGAGAAAGTCTCAGCGCCCTCTAGAGTTGATTCACAGTGATGTATCAGGTCCTCTGCAAAGGAGCATTGGAGGAAACCTGTACATAGTTACTTTTATTGATGATTTCTCAAGATTTGCCTATGTTTACACTTTGAGAGAGAAAAGTCAAGTGTTTGAAAAGTTTAAAGAGTATGTTGCATTGGTCAGCAACAAGTTTGGGAGAAAGCCTCAGAGACTAAGGTCAGACAATGGAGGCGAATACACCTCAAACGAAATGAAATCCTTTCTGAGAGAACAGGGAATTGAGCATGAGACTACAGCCCCATACTCTCCTGAGCAGAATGGTGTTGCAGAAAGGAAAAATAGAACCCTAATGGAGATGGCAAGATGTATGTTGAAAGATGCAAGTTTGCCAAGCAAGTTCTGGGGAGAAGCAGTGATGACTGCCAGCTATCTGCAGAACAGATTGCCAACTAAAGCCATAGAGAAAACTCCATTTGAACTGTGGTTTGGACACAAGCCTAGCCTAAATCACATCAGAGTTTTTGGTTGTGATGTGTATGCATATATACCAAAGGCAAAGAGAAACAAGTTGAATTGCAGAAGCAAGAAAGGAGTTTTATGTGGATATGTTTTAGGAGGCAAAGGATACAGAATTCTTGATGTTGAAACTGGTAATATTGAAATTTGCAATGTTGTGTACTTTGATGAAAGACACAGACCAACCAAAGGTGAATTACCAGACCTGGAGCCAAGGATCCAGATGCAAGAGGAACCAAGTGAGCAGGCCTTCAGCTACCAAATGCCAATCTGTGAACCAGAACCAGCTGCAGATTCAGAAGGGGTTACAGAAGCTGCAGATTCAGAAGGGGTCACAGAAGCTGAGCCAGAACCCAGGCGCTCACAGAGGTCCAACAAAGGAGTTCCACCCTTGAAATACTCCTACCTCACCACAAGTGCAGAGCTGCAAGAACCCAGCACATGGAAGGATGTTGACAGGATGCCAACCCATGAAGCTGAAAAATGGAGGAAAGCAGCAAAGGAAGAGATTGAATCTCTACACAAGAACAAAACCTGGACACTTATGGAACTACCTGCTGGAAGAAAACCTGTAGGTTGCAAATGGGTCTTCAAAATCAAGCAAGATGCAGAAGGGGATGTACAGCGCTACAAAGCCAGACTAGTAGCCAAGGGATACTCCCAAATATATGGAGAAGACTATGATGAAACATTTGCACCAGTTGTCAAGCACACTTCCATCAGAACACTACTTAGCATAGCAGCTTCCAGAAAGATGCATGTTAACCATTTAGATGTCAAAACTGCATTCCTGAATGGAGAACTTGAGGAAGACATCTATATGCAGCAGCCACCAGGCTTCGAGCAACCTGGAAGGGAGAAGCTTGTATGCAAACTCCAGAAGAGCATTTATGGCTTGAAGCAAGCAGCTAGAGCATGGAATGAGAAACTGAATCAGCTACTGCTTAAGGAAGGGTTCACGCAAGGAAAAGCTGACCCCTGCCTGTACTCAAGATTCAGAGACAATAAGTGGACTTATATCCTGACTTATGTTGATGATCTGATCATCTGTTGTGAACAGGAGCAAGACAGTCACGAGATTGTTGAGCACCTAAACAAGGAAGTAGAGGTGAAGGAACTTGGAAGCATCTCACACTACCTTGGCATTCAAATAGAAAAAGAAGAAGATGGAAGTTATCTTCTCAACCAGAAAGCAAAGATCAAGGATCTTTTGGAATGTCTGGGACTGACAGATGCCAATGAGGCCAGAACACCAATGGATGTCAATTTCCTGAAACAAAGGGAAGATGATGAGCCTCTGGCAGGCAACAACCAGTACAGAAAAGCGATTGGCAAGCTTTTGTACATAGCCACAGTGACAAGGCCAGATATTGCCACAGCGGTGGGAATCTTAAGCAGGAAAGTAAGTGCCCCAACCAAGAATGACTGGACTGCAGTCAAGAGACTGGGGAGATACCTGAAGGGTACCGTGCACTACGCATTGAAGATTCCAGTAAGCAGCAACCCTAGACTGGTGGGATACATGGATGCAGATTGGGCTGAAGACATAGCTGATCGCAAGTCCACCAGTGGACACCTGTTTCTCTATGGAGATGGAGCCATAAGTTGGACTAGCAGGAAGCAGTCACTTGTTACACTCTCATCAACAGAAGCAGAATACATATCAGCTAGTGAAGCATGCAGGGAAGCTGTGTGGATACACAAGCTGCTGTTGGACTTTGGAATTGAAGAGCCAAAGCCTACCACGATGTTTGAGGACAACCAGAGTTGCATTAAGCTCTCACAAATGGAGAAGTCCAAGTCTCGAACGAAGCACATTGACATAAAGTACCACTATGTTCGAGAGGCACAGGAAGAAGGGCTAATTGAGTTGAAGTATTGCCCAACTGAAGAAATGGTGGCAGATGGACTGACCAAGCCACTACCAAGGGATCGATTCCAGATGCTACGTGAGCGAATGGGAGTCGTGAGCCGGTGCGACAGGCGATGAGAAGGGGTGTTGGAAAAACAGCTCCAGATGACATCACCTTTTGCACCAACAAACCCTAATGACCACTAGGGGCATTTGGGAGTAGAGATAGTGAGTTAGTGTGAGTGTCACTTTAACCTTTCCTGATCTCTGCTTCTAAGCCCCCCTCCCAGGTGGGATGTGTCCAGGAAGTTCCTACTGGACTTCCTCCTTCTTCCTGACCTTTTGCCATTCCTATCTTCTCTCTCTGACCTTCAACATGTCTGGCCATCATGCTGGTGGCAGCTAGCTAGTAAGACTAGGGATAAGCCTTTCCTATCACAATGTACTTCTCAATAAAGTAGTTTATTTTAATCCAGAAACAATCTCCAAGGTGTTGATTACTACTAAGCTGTTGCTACTAACAGTTCAAGCTGCTTTTTGGGGTTTTGTTTTTCTGACCATTAACAAAAATCCCAACAAATAACAATAACGAAAATGACATTTTTGAACAGCGAAAATGAAAACCAAAAACTACATGGGGACCTGGTGCACACCCCTATTGAGCACCCATATGTTCTGGTGGGACACGAGTAGCTCCCTTTGGGTCTCCTCATCCCCCAGAAGCAGATGAAGGCCAGGGTCTCCTGGTGGCCCCAGGAGTCCCCTCATAATTGGCGGCAAGTGGCTGGTTCCCGGGCAGGAGCCTGTGGGGCGTCCTGGCAGCTGTGAGTCTCTCTGTGAAAATAAGGAGCACTTGTGAACCTCTGCCGGCTTCTCTCCTACCCCCTCCCCCCTGGACTGATGTCTTACCCGAACAGGTGGTTGTTGCTGCTGCTGCAGGGCCAAGGCTGGGGCTGGCTGTTGTGACTGGCTGTGGTTGTGGCTGCTGAAGCTCCATCTCTGTGATGGTGTAGCTCCGGTGCCATCCCCTTGTGAGCTGATTCCTTTAAATCTCCTGCCGTGGTTGGGTTGCTGTGGTGTTGCTCAGTAACCACGTTCGGCATGCTCACCCACCCTTCCGGGCAGGGCTAACTGACCATGGATTGTATCAGGCTGAACTGATGTGATGGCGTGCCTTACCATGCTTTGCCCCGACCATGGAAACAGTTACCATGGGCTGCCCCTGCCCAATTTTCTGACTTATAAACCCATGGTTAGCGCTACCACAGTCCAGAGTGTCAATGGGGTAGACCGTGGTGAACATCTGGATGCCAGAAAACATACGTGATTGCGCGAGGGGGGGGGGAAGTGTGGCAAAGTGTGTAGGGCCAGCCCCAGGATTTGCAGGGCCATGTGCAAAGTCTTGGTGTGGGGCCTAATTTGCATAATTTAAATAATTTGCTGGCGCTACCACCACCAGGTGCAGGGCCTATGCTGGCGCGGGGCTATGTGTGACTGCATATGTTGAACATGCCTAGGGCTGGGCTTGAAAACGTGGCATTGTCACATTTGAAAATACCCTGTGTCTTGGGCTTAGGTAACTTTCCACTGGCAAAGGTGTTAAGCCTGTTCTTCTGGAGACACTCCATGTAGCATTCCCACTGAAGGAGCTATATCGTATGTAAATTTACCAATTGTTCTTCCGGTGGGTGGCTTGTTTATTAGGTGTTTTCCCACACTGCCCACTTGTCCCCCACCCATCTGACATGCATCCCCCACTCATGGTAGGGTCCCAGAGCATGTGAAGCCCTCCATGCAGGGAAATGCACCTATGTGTCCGTCCGCATCCTGTCAGTTATACAGCGGGGAAGAACACCTGCACGTGCATTAGGTTTATCATACTAAACCCGTGAGTGCGGGCTGCCTGTTTAATGGGCTGTGCATGTTAAGCATGTCAGTGGGGGGCTGTATGGACTAAACATGGATTCCAGCAGACTATCATCTCATTGGTTTACACCCTATGAGGATGCATTTTGACTTGATAGCTTTTGCTAGCTAGGATGCAGTCATCTTGAATTACCTTCTAATAAAATTTTATACTTTACCATAACTTTTTCAATAGCTCATACAATTAATATTTGTCCACCATGATGTATAAGATTTTAGGCAGATCATAGAGACATCAAATACCTTTAAGTTTCATAAAACAGTTTCAGAGATGCATCAATGGTGAGCTTACATACATTCATACCATATTATAATTCATAACCCATAGTCCCATGTGAGAGCAGCTCTATAATAAACATGATAAATGATTGCTTACTTGGTTCTGTTTGCTATGCTGTATTCTCAGCTGTTTTTTGGCCATATGGAAACAGATGGTAGGAAGTTAATTCTTGGATTTCAAAACTATTATAGATCTATCTGAGGGCAAAAGCAAGTTTCTGGCCTCAAAAGCCATCCACAGCAACCCTGAGATAACCTGGTATGAGGAGCCTTAAAACAGTCAAACAATATTATCTTTTCAAATATTGTCTGAGAGAGTAATATCATCAGTCTTGAAAATGAGCACTCTCTAAAGATAGGAGAGCACTAATTGAAAAGGAGTGCTGCCATCTGTGAGTAAATTTGCTTTTGTGAATTAATCCCACCCCACTTAATAGGTTTTAAAGGTTCATAAGTGTTTTCTGTAACAGGGGAAGGTTTGACCATCTTAAACAATCTGAGGACACAGAGGTTAATTAATCATAGGTGAAAATCACCTCTGATTGGCATTCTGCCTTGGACATTGAGGAAATCATAGGCAACTTTTGAGGGCAACAAGGGTCATGTTTTCAGAAGCCCTACAGAACCTCTGCCCAGACCCCACTCCTGTGCCCCCCCCCCCCACTTATCAACAGTTGCCGGTCACCTATGGAGGAAATAGTTCTACAGGCAAGCTAAATGTCACTGATGCACTTGTTTGGGTGCATTCACCCAGCCTGTGACCTTTCTTTCTTCTGCAAGAAGGCTCACCTCTCCAAATGGACAATCAGTGAGTGTCATGCCATGACAGAGCAGGATCATGGCCTTAGGAGTTGGTCTGTTGCATGTGGCCTGAAACACACACCTACAGACGGCAATGCAGATCTTTCTGTAAAGTATCAAATTTCAGTTACTGCCAGAAAAAGCAGGTTGTTCTAAAGAAGGAAAGAAAAGAAAAGGGAGAGAATGCTGGACTAATTAGACCAATGTGAGAAATTCTCAGAGTTCAGTTCTCAGCTGCATTTAGCAAGGCAGCCTTAGATTTTGCAGGACTGGGCTTATTTTCCAATGAGTTCTCATTGAAAAGTTTTGTGGTCTTTTGTTTTTATGTAAATCTGGAAATACATGCACACCTTCTCTGGGTATGGAGTAATGGGGATATATTCAGTTTCTCTGTTTGGAGAAACAGGCAAGAGGTTTTGACTTTTGGATGGGTTTTTTTAAGTGTTGACATTGAGCTGAAATGAGCACCCACCTCCTCATCTCCCTCCACCCCCCAAAAATGGCTAAACCCATCAAATACATTTATTTAAATGTATTATCTCACCCTATCCCGAGAGTTCCGGGCAGGTTACAATACAATATCATAAGTACCTTTATACTTCCCCAAACTGAGGGTAAAAACAGACGTATGGCCAGTGCAGTGACGCCTCATTCCAGGGCGAGAAACCTCAGCTGGCATGGCCCGGGCTGTGTTGGGGCAAACGTGTCCGTGACCAGAGAGCCGTCCCGCCACCCGCACGGCCTGGGTTGGGCTGGGAGCTCAACAAACATACAGGCATCCAGTCCCATTTTTGCCCTGTTCCCAGCAACCTGCCCCCACCATAACAGACAGCCATGGTGGCCAATGATGGGCAGCCATGGCAGCTGGCCATGGTGCTCCACGACCCACGGCAGGTAAGGAGGAGCAGAACAGACATACTGGCCCATTGTGACCCACGTTGGCCTGCGTGGGCGGTTCTTAGCCAAGGCTGTGAGTCAGAGATTTTCCAAGGGTACAGTTCAGGTTAGCCACCTACCTGCCCTGGAATAGTCCCAAGCTAACATCTGGCGATGCCACAACAGACATGTTGATGACTACCGGGCCACTGTCATATCTGTTTTTACCCTGAGAATGGTAGTTCAGATAACAACGGATATGTTTACACTTCATCAGGTATTCATTTTGGGCTGTTTCCCTCCCCCTCATTATTATTTTGGGGGCGGGGGGTTGCTTTGGTTATTTTTTGACTACATTGGGTTATATCCAAATGAGGGCTTGATTCAGCCAGGGTGGCCCCGCCCCATATGGAGCATAATATTCTCTAGGGCTGCGACTCTGGGCAAAATTTCAGTTTTGGTTACTTTCGGTTTCGGTTGTCATGTATTTCTGTTATCGTTTCGGAATCTGTTGTATCAGACTTGGTATTTGGATTTTGGATTTTTTAGCATTGCAGTTTGTCCCATTGAAGTCAGTGGGGACAAACCTCAGTGTTAAAAATCTTAAACAAAAATCAATGCAAAAGATCCAAAATGACCAATACTGAAAAATAAACAAAAATGTTTATTAATCCAAAATGGCCATTATCGAGTACTTTCAGTTCTATCCAAAACTGAAATTCCCATCCCTAGTATTCTCTAACCTCTTTTTGAGGAGGTCCTACAGTCTATGTCACAAAGGCATTCCATAGCGGGTGGGTCCTCCCTGGCTGGGGAACTTAGCCCAGCTTAAGATGAAAGGGCTCAGGTGAGTAGTGCACCTGATCCAACCCAACCTGGTCCTGGCAGAATTGATCTGGATCTCTAGTTTAGGCATCTTTTTGCACATGCTTTGGTTTTTGCAGGGGCGTAGCTACCATGGATTGAGAGGGCTCAGTTAAGCCCAGGTCCTGGACTCTAGGGAGCCCCTTTGCAAGTGGCCTGAGCACTGCTAAGAAATGTTCAGAGTGGGTAGAGAGAAGAGCAAGCTCAAAACTTTGCCCCCACCCACTCTAAAAATTTCATAGCACTGCTCAGGCCACTTGCAAAGGGGCCTGCCAAGAAGGAAATTTTCAGAGTGGGTTGGGGCTGGAGTGCCTGCCCTGCCCACACCCACTCTTAAAACACCGTTCCTAGTGAGGTTACTGCCACTTGCAATTAGGGGGGAGGGGCTTGGTGGGAGCCAGGGTAGCACCACCCTACCTTGTGGGGGGAGAGGCTGAGACTTGTTGGGAACTCCTCTGTGAGGACCACCATTAAGGAAGACCCTGCCCCCTCACCCCTATGGGGGCCCAATCAGGCCATGAGCCCAGGCCGTCTGCAACATTGCTATGCCGCTGGGTTTTTGGACTATTTGTAACAACTGGTGTTTAGTGATCTGTTGTGCAGCATAGGCATGTACACCTCCTAGGTTTCTCTTTCAGTTTTGCAAAGAATAATGTGTGGCAATTCTCCCCCTCCACCCTTGCTTGTATTAATTAATGAATTAATTAATTAATTAACCTGTTGAGATTTCTATCCCACCCTTCTCCAAAGGCTCAGAATGGCTAACAGTATAACACAACAATGCACGTGTAAAATGTCAAAACCGAGCAAAATATAAGCTATACAAAAATCCAGTTAAAGCAAATCCCCAGACTACTTTTGTTTTGAATCTTTTGAGCAGCAGTATATTTTCTTTCTTCCTTGGTGTATTCTCTCTTTTGTATTTGTACAGTTTTAAGTTTGTATATAATGAACCAAATGAATTAATGTAGAGAGTGCCTACTTTCAACCAATAGCTCTCTATCTCCCTCTGCTGACCAATCGCTGGGATATCTACGTTTAGATGGAAACAACATTCTAGAGAAACTGAACATCAAGAAGGCCAGAGCATGGATATAAAGTGTGTATTTAAAAAAAATCATACAAAAACTAGATCACAAAAAGACATGACCGAGTCCTGTCTAAATACATCAAGAGAGTTGCATGTCTCTGAATGGTTTTGTCATTACAGAGAGGCCAGAGGCTAAATGGGATAGTAATGGGCTTTCGCTTGTTAAGTTCCAGGGACATCATATAACTGCTTAATCTTTAAATCTTTTCATTCCTTACCCCTTCTGATAAGTCTATGGGCAGCAAACATAGATTTCATCTGTTTATTTTCAGTGACAGCCAACCTCTGCAGTGCTCCGCAAGCAAAATCTTACCAGTAAGCAATTAACTGACTTTTGGATGCAAATCGGTGTAGAAAAATTAAATGGAAATTTACTCTAAAGAATTCATAAATCTGTCTAAAAAAATCTCAGATAAATGTTTTCCATCTTGGTGCAAGTACAATACAAAGTGTGTTCTGTGCAGAATATGGCACGCAGAATGGGAATGCTTAAACGAGCAAGACTTGGGGGGTGGGGAGTCCGTGGCTGTTGAGTGGCACAGCGTGGAATGAGTGGGGAGGCATTCTAACAGGTCAACGTGGTCACGCAGCAGCCTCCACACACTCCCGCTACCACGGACCGGTCCTGCAAACAACTCACAAAGGGTATTTTCAAACGTAATGGTGCTAGTCACCGCTACACTTTGACCCTGCCCAGGGTGAGAGCAGGAAATCTCTCACCCTGGGCAGGGTCTCGCCCCACTGCTGAATAAATGTGATGGCAGCCAGAACTGGGAGATGGCAGGGGGGACATGAGGATGTGGTCCGTGTGGCCCTGCCCCCGGCGCTGCTTAGCTCAACTCGGTCCCTTCCCTGACAGGTAGAGGCACACCCACCTGGAAAAGCTCCAGCCACTGGCTGGAGTTAGGTAGAGCACGCCATCATACGTGATGACCTGCTCTACCCGGTCCGGGGATGGCTTCCCAGGACCATGGTAGGGCTAACTCTGGATTGTGAGTTGGCAGGGAGCCCAGCTCACAACCCGGAGCTAATCCTGCCACAGTCTTGGAACTGTTTGCTTCCACCCGCGGTAAACATCTGGTGGGTGGGAACAAACATGACACCACCATGGGAGGGGCCATGCTGGGGTACAGCATGGCCACCCGTGGTGGCATCATATCTGAAAAATGCCCACAGGCAACCATTCCCCCTCCCCCCCCAGCAATACCCCCAAGGGCCATTCATCTTCCTGCCCTCTGCCATGACACACGCTGCAGTCACTATGAAAACAGGAAGCCACAGCAGCCAGTAACCCCTTCCTGCCTAGGAGCCTCTGTAGCTGCTGCCAGTCCTGGACAGCAACGGAGGTACATACTGGGCAGGACACGCAGGAAGCTGGTGTCCTCCATGGCATTGACTCCTCTCTCATGCATTGCGGGGAGGAGTTTTGTTGTGCTTTGAGCCAATGCATTGTTTTATTTCATGTACATGTCCTTTAGAGAGCTCCTGACAGAGCTGTGGGTGGGACTGGGGAAGTGGCCATCATCCACAGACCTGTCTTCTGGCATTGGTGGGTACCCCGATTCATACGGGCAGGGGACGCATGTGTGCCTGTACCCACACACTTTTCTGGCTTCCCCCACCTGGCACACACTGACTTTTAGGCAGTGCTCCATACGTGGACATGACTGGGTGTTCCGTGGCTCACGGGAGTGCACCTCCACCCATGCCAACCTTCACATGGGCATTCAGATGACTGGTTGATGAATGGACATGCATGGTAGGGGTCTGAACCAGGGCTCCATTACTGAATTTGTAATAAATTTTGTAATTATTTTGTAACTATTTTGTCTTGGAATTTGTAATATATCATTGTTATATCATTTCATTTTCATGCTTGAATTTTTTTCCTCCATTGATTTCTAAGGGAAAATTGATGTCTGGCTGTAAATTCTTAATTCTTTATCTGATTTGAATGAAATTTGGATGTATTGTACCCCTCTTCAAAGGGATCATCTCGGTTCCCGATTCTGCAAGCACTTGAAATGTTGTAGTTTACGCACACATTTGTGGGAGCAATGTCTTTGTTTTCCATATAAATTGAATGAAATTTGTACTCATACCCATCCTAAAGGGGATAATCATTGACAACTTTCAGGAAGATGGATAAAGGGTACTGATTGAATTACCAATTTTATCATTTCATGGTTTGTACACGCATTTCCAGGGGTTGTATCTTTTTTCCCCCATTCAGTTTGGATGAACGTTGGACAGGTTGTTCTCCTCACTCAAGGGAGCATCCCTGAAACATTTCAGAAGGATTGGATAAAGGATCCAAACTGTATAAACAATATCATTTTCATGATTTTAACAGAATTTGTAAATTAAGGAATTTGTAAATTTCCTTAAATCACTTGCAGTGATCTACTTGTAGTAATTTAAGGAGAGTAGGGTCATTTTTATATGGACGCCTCCCTCATGCTCTGTGTTCCGGTGGGTGTGAGGGGGGGGACATCTGTGTATACGGCCGGTGGTGGGTGGGAGGATGGGTGTCCGCTTGTGTTCGTCCGTGTGAACACTGAGCAGGATGGGTAGGGGTGCGTGTGTGCGTGCTCCCACGCAACACCCACCTCCACCCATCTCCACTCATGGAGCCCTCTGGAAACCTGGAGGAGGCTCCATGGGTGGAGGTCTGTGTGTGTCTGTTTACATGGACACCCACCCACTGCGGCAAAAAACCCATCTCCCCACCCATCTCTGTCCATGTAAAAAGGGCCTAGGTGCAGAGTTCTGCTTTTTTGGGCACTTACAGTGAGACTGAAAACTACAGCACAGTCATTCACACACAGAGAGCACAGAGCCAGCCTATGAGCCACAAAAGATCTAGCTATGGAGGGGGCTGTGCAACTTTTCAGAAGCTTGTATTTGCTCTCCAGTGCCCACCCCCAAGCCTCCCTGATTGCAGTTATTGAGTACTGGCAAGTTGGATGAGCCTATACTAGAGATTCTTTTATGTTTGTGTCAGTGGTAAAAAGGTGGGTACGTGATGCCAATTGGCCAGCAGAAATGTCAATCATGTATCCTCATTCTGTGCTGTGCCCATTCCAAGCCCCCCCTGCTTGTTACTAGGAAGTTGGAAGCATCTGCTTAGGAAAGAGCCAATAAGAGATTCTCTCATGGCCTCTGTCACAGTGCTGTAGGGTGTGTTTGGGATGCCTTTTAGTCATCCTGGATGTGTCAATCATGTCTCTTGATTTCTGGAATGCTTCCCCCTTCCCTCTGCTTTTCTGCCTAAAGTCTCTCTCATGTCCTGAAATTTTCATTTTTGTCCCAAAATTTTCAGGACTTGTATTTGCATGACTTCTCTTAAAATCATAAATCTTGAATTGCTTTTAAATTTGGTCCCTTTATCCAATATTTCTGAAATTTGTAAGAGGGCTCCCTTGCATAAGAGGTACACAGTCCAAATTTCATCCATATTGGATGGACAACAAAGTTTCTACAGCTGTAAATATGTGCACAAACCACAAAATATTAATTGCTTATAGAATTTGAACCTTTTATCTAATATTTCTGAAATTTGGTACAGATGATCCCTTATGTTAGGGGTACGTCAAATCCAAGTTTAGTCCATTTTGTATTGGTGTAAAGGACATTACAGCCATAAATGCATTCACACCATAGTGCTTGTAAAATCTGAAACCTACATCCAATTCTTCTGAAATGTGGCATGCCCATTCCCTTGGATGTGATGTACATCCTGAACAAATTAAATTAAAATCAGATGGAAAAAAAGTTAAAGTCTAAGATATGTGTCTCACAGTCAAAAATAATGAAATAATTACAAATCCCAAATCATTATTATTTCAGAATTATTACATTCATTTTCATATTGAAATTACAATAAATGAATGAATGTTTATTATTAAAGGAACTGGCCTTTGCCATAGCCCAACACATTAATACATAAACTAAAAAGTTATGAATATTATCCTGCTGAATAGGGGGAGCTTTATTGTTACCAGATTTTATTGACAGCCTCTTTTTCCAGGCCAAACAAACAAAAGATGCTATTGAGCAGATTTCCTCACTAGAAGATAACATAAGAAGTTGTTTAAAACTATCTGAGGCCTGGGTAGCCTGATTCCTAATCAGGGGGGCTATCCATACAGCTCTAAGGCTTCGGTAATAAACACACCTTAAAAGAAAGTGCTCTGTAGTCTCAACCTCATCCAGGCCACAGGAACATCAGCGCAAATCATATAATTCCCCAGCATATCTGCCTTCAACCACTGCGGTCTAGACGAGTTGAAACCTCAACAGGGTGTAAGATCTACGAAGCATCTTATTAGTTTTAATATCCGGATAATGTTCAAACATGACAGTGCTTTTAATACTCCCTAGCCACGGTGCCACTTTCCATCCAGCAACCATCGCAATAGCCTCTTGGGTAGTTATATCCGTCAGTCTGATCTGAATTTCCGCCTTAATAGTACTAAGATGCTTCCCCCCAAAAAAAGACAGGGAAAAACCCATATGCTTAAGGAGGAAAACCAGATACTGAACCCAGGGATATACTCTAGAGCCCATGTGCTCAAATTCCTCCATTAGCATTGCACCTGGATAGACTCCTCATAGTGAACCATTAATCTTATTCAGAATCTAAGAAAGGCCAATTTCCCACGTGATCCTATAGAGGGCGAGCCCGTTTCTGCGCGTTTCTCCAGGTACACTGTCACCTACCATAAGTAGTCGACGAAGAAAATATGATTGCACCTTCTCAAACGCATCCACCACAGGAAATGGAATAATTTCCAGGCCAAAGGTTGCTGAGGGATATACCTTCAGTTGGAAAGTGTGAACCAGTGAAGAAATTGGGACCCCCCTGGACAGTTTAACTGTCCTCAGAAAACAGCAGGCAGATCTAGCAGCCTGGATAGACCTATTATGAATGTAAGGTACAGAATCCCCCCTCCCTGACCCCACAAGGTCCTTACCTGTGATAGGCAGATGTGACCCCTTCATGAACTCAGCTGACTGAGCTGAACCAATCAGCATAGGTGTCATCATCCTAGCCCACCCTGTTTTGGAGCAAAGTAGCCCAATAGGGTGGCATTTCAAGGGTAGGATGACTTGCAGAAATGGGGCCATGTGAGGATTCAAACTACTCAGGAATGTGAGCTGAACCAAACAGCAAAGGTTTCATCATTCTAACCTGCCCCGTTGCTGAGATGTGACCTAGGACGTGAAAGGGGTGTGTGCGTAGTTGGGATTGGCCGAAGCGGGTCATGTGAGGTCTCAAACCGCTCACCACGCCACCGACAACCAATCAGAAAGGTTTGTGGAGTTGTATACCCACCTCTAGGGGTATGAAAAAGGGGGCTGCCATTTTCTGACAGAGAGAGATGGGAGTCTATCACTACCACTTACACAGAAAACTGAAATAGCTTACCGTTGGGTGCTACTCCCTTTGATCTTGTAAAAAGACTCTATACAGGAAAGAAAATGGCTGAAACCTCAGAGACA
Source organism: Sphenodon punctatus (assembly GCA_003113815.1). NCBI lineage: Eukaryota > Metazoa > Chordata > Lepidosauria > Sphenodontia > Sphenodontidae > Sphenodon > Sphenodon punctatus. The sequence continues at coordinate 2,665,600 of QEPC01004236.1, read as the reverse complement.
GACCTCAGAGTCAATGGACACACAACAGGCTGAAGACCCTGTGGTAGGATGCACTGAATTGGTTGGGCTGAGGGAGAAGGGAATAAGCATGAGGAAAAGAAGAAAAAACAGACACAGGAGCTGATTTGGGTTTTTAATCTTTTCTTTCAGAAGGCATGGTGCGCAGTTGAGAGCGCCAGGGGCAATGCCCCTGCTGTGCCCTCTTGACCCACTCCTGTGCCCCCATGCATCCTGCTGCTCTGCAGGGGGGCACAGGAGCAGGGAATTATTAGCTAGTAACTTACCCTGAGCTCTCTGGTCCAGCGCTGCCACTCTCCGTCGCTCAGAACTTTTCAGGGGCCCCCAGCAGCAGCCACTGCTTATTTTCTGTGAGGAGGGGTCCCCGGTGCAAGGGAGGAGAAGAATCTAGGCAAGGAGTCCCATAAGGGACAAACCAGTGCAGAATGTGCTTGGGCGGCTGGAGGAAACAGTCCAAGTAAATAGAATGGAAAACTGTAGTTTCCCATTCTATCCACCAGGGAATGAGGAACTCAGTGAGCCCATAGGGCTCTATGATAGAGCCATACAGGCTCACTTTTTATATGGTACCTGGGCACCCGCATAGACACCCAGGTGACATGTGCAGTGGAGAGGAGGGTCACTCATCATGCATGAATGCAGAGCGGAGTATCCCCTCCTGTGTCCTCCCCTCAGAGGGGAGGAGGCAGGAGGGGGCACTCTGGCACGTGCTGCTGAGACTTGGTGGTCTCCTGATTCCTAAGTTACTAGCTAACTTACTTCAACAGGTGAGTAAATTTCTTGAGGGGGTGGGGAGGGGTTGCACTGAGAGACATGGGGAGGGAAGTGGGGTGCACTGGGGGGCATGGGGGGTGGGGAGAGTGGGGACTTGTGGAGTCTGGATGGGCAATGAGGTAGTGGGAGTGGAGGAAGGGGGTGCACTGGGAGATGGGGAGTGGGATGCACTGGGAGACATGGGTGAGGGGGGACTCAGGGAGTCTGGCTGGGCAACAGGGTAGGGGGAGTGGGGTAGTGGGTGCACTGGGAGACATGGGGGAGGGGTGGGTGGAGTGGGTGCACTGGGAGACATGGGGAAGTGGGGGGACTCAGGGAGTCTGGCTGGGCAATGGTGTAGGGGGAGTGGGTGCACTGGGAGACATGGGGGCGGGGGTGCAATGGATGTGAAGTGAACCATGTTTTGGGGGACAAGTGGAACTCCTCGCTGCTGCTGGTGTGGTGTGTTGAGGATAATATGGTTTCAGTGATTTGCTTTTGCTTATTGTGTGTTTGCCAGTGCACTGCTGGTTCCCCACCCCCTCCACCCCCCCATGCATGTGCAAAGGCCATGGCCATGGTTACTCGGTTAAAATTGGTCCCTGTTTTACACATAAATTGTCTGCTTTCTGTTTTCTGGATGGGGTACCTAGGGGCTTGGATTGGATGGAGGAAGGGTTTCCAGTCCAATGTTTGCTGCAATGTTCCTTGCAATTTAAAATGGCCCTGCCTTTTGCAGTTTGTTGGGATGTTGTGAGTAGAGAAAAGATGGCCTCCACCTCTCTATCAGAGAGACCATTTTGTGAATTTGTGGGTCTACTGGTCGTGGATACTCTTTTTTAAAATGGTCCCTCCCTTCGCTGTTTCACTGCTGCTGGAAAGTAGTTTGCTTGCAATGCATACCTGCACCAGGAAAACTTTTTTTAAAAGATGTGTTTGCTTGGACAGGAGTTTGGCTGTTGGGGATAGGGTGTAGCTACTAGGGATGCTGGTCTGAATGTGCCTGGTTTGGTGGTAATGCAGCCCTGGAACTGGCCTAATTTTTTTTAAAAGGCCTGTGTGCTTGACCAGGCATTTGGCTGCTGGGAATAGGGTATAGCTACTAAGGATGCTGATCTGGATGGGCCTGGTTTGGTGGCAATGCAGCCCTGAAACTGGCCAAACTTTTTAAAAAAGGTCTGTTTGCTTAGACAGGTTTTGACTGTTGGCAATAAGGTGTAGCTACTAGGAATGCTGGTCTGGATGTGCCTGGTTTGCTTGCAATGCAGCTCTGAAACTGGCCAATTTTTTTTAAAAAGGCCTATGTGCTTGGACAGGTGTTTGGCTGCCAGGGATAGGGTTCAGCTACTAGGGATGCTGGTCTGGATGTGCCTGGTTTGGTGGCAATGCAGCCCTGAAACTGGTCAATTTTTTTAAAAAGGCCTGTTTGTTTGGACAGGCATTTGGCTGCTGGGGATACAGTGTAGGTACTCTGTATAGTGTAGGAGAAGTTTGTTTGGACAGGCATTTGGCTGCTGGGGATACAGTGTAGGTACTCGGTACAGTGTAGGTACAGTGTAGGAGAAAGTTGTGAACAGAGGAGAAAGTAGGTAGGAGCATGGCAGAAGAGAAGACTGCAGAAAACAAGGAGATCCCTTTCCCCTGTCCGCCAATGAACCCATCTTTCCCCCTTCCTCTTCTCATGCACCAAAACCAAACTGTTTCTCTCCTACTCCTCTGTCCTGTCCTTCTCTTCCCCTTCATTCTCTTCTGATTCGGCTTGTTTCAGGACAGGGAGCTAACTCAGTCCTCCCAGTTCTCCAAGCCAGAAGGAAGGCTTGTCCCAAAGCCTACACCTTCAGAAGGCTACAGGTGGCCAAGGATGCCATGAAAATTGAGAATTCGAGGGTTCAGGATAAAGGTAGGCAACGGTAACATGATCTATTTTTTAAACCTACTATGGTTAATTTGGACCTGGTGGGAAAGAGAGAGTGGACAGGACCCCAGTAAGAGAGCTCTCTATCATACAGCAGCATTCCCAACATTAACTAATGTAATGTCAATCCAATGTTAACCCTGGGAACTCGTTGCTGCTGGGTTATGCCACGCCATTGGCTTACCATTGCCCTGGTTCCACCTACTGTTTCCCTGACTCCATCTCTATGCCAGGCTCCAGCCCTAGGCCTGGCAGCAGGTTCAACCCACCCACTGCCCCACCAGCCTTCAAATCCACCAGCCACTCCTGTGTTTCAGGTGAACTCTGACTTTCAAAAGACTTGAAAACCTGATGTTGAGAGATCCTGTGGGGGTAAACGTATCTTGTGTTTCCTGCTTTTGCAAGTGTTCAAGAGGAGGTGACCAGATAGATTGCTGTAAAAAGAAACTAGTAACACCAGAAGAATAAAAACTTTATTTGAAATGTCTTTGGTTGTCATTGGTGTTTTTTAGCAGGACTTTTAGGACTTGCTAAAAGAGATCTACTACACACCTGGAGAGGTTAGAAGTTTTGAAGGGGTGAACCCTCTTTTTCAGGCTGCTAAAAAAATGCAGTCTAAATCTGCCTAAGAAAGAGGTGGTTTCATGGCTTTTGGACCAGGATGCGTATACCCATATGAAAGTATTTTACAATAAACAAAACTATCGTGTCAGGTATGGATGCACAGTGGCAGGCTGATTTGGTGGATATGCAAGTGTTCAAGTACAACGGGGACATCAAGTACATCTTGACCATCGTAGACATCCTGTATAAGTATGCCTGGGCCTTAGGTCTGAAAGACAAGACAGGTGGTGAAGTGGCTAAGGCCTTTGCAGCCATTTTCAGGGAAGGGAGGATACCCCAAAAATTACAAACAGATATGGGGAAAGAATTTTTAAATAAGGCATACCAAAATTTGCTCAGGCAGCAGGGGGTGTACCATTGTGTGACCAACAACCATGTGAAGGCAGGGGTGGTGGAGCGCTTTAACAGAACTTTAAAATCAAAGATGTGGTGGTGGTATTTCATAGCTCGCAATACCTTTTGCTATATTGATGTCCTGCCTCAGCTCAGAAAGAGCTATAATCACAGTTACCACAGATCCATACACATCAGGCCTGTATATGTAAACTCCACAAATGCTCTGAGGGTGTGGAAAACGCTTTACGGGGATGAGCTGGGAGTAAGAAAGAAGGTAGCCTGTTTTAGAAAAGGAGACCATGTAAGGATCTCCAAGTTCAAGGGTAAATTTGAGAAAGATTATGAGCAAACCTTTATGGGGGAAATATTCATAGTAGAAGCAGTGCTTAACAAAGCACGGAGACCTGTGTACAGACTGAGTGATTACAACAGTGAAGCAATCATTGGGACCTTCTACCCTGAAGAACAAAATGCAGCCCTAAACAGGACAAAGTTTACAGGATTGAAAAAGTGATAGCCACAAAGGGGAAAGGGAGAAACAAGCAGTGTCTGGTGAAGTGGATAGGCTGGCTTTCTAAATTTAACAGTTGGGTAGCTGCTTCTCAGCTCAGTAAGGCTTAAGCATGAGTGATTTTTACATCTGCCTCCCGCACAATGTCTGCAGTAGTGTTTTTCTGCAGAACATTAGTTCTAATTTTATCATACAGTTAGTAAAACCCCTGGACTTCCTGGGGCCTGGGAAGTGGGGTTGTCTGAAATACAGTACCCACGCACACCTGGGACATGGTTACTGCACCTTCGGCCTTTGAAATCACAGCTCCCGACAGAAGATGAAGCTACCTTCTACCCTGGGGGTATTATTCAAATATCCACAACCTATTGAACAATATTAACAAAATTATAGCCGCATGTCCCGACTCACCCAAAGTGTCCTTGCTCTATGACTTTGAAGGGAGAAAACTCAGACTTGTAACTCAAGAGAATCATAAGTTTTCCACAGCAGGCCAACTAGCCTATATTTTAGGCCTGGTCCCTGACTACCCTGTTCAGAATTTCCCCTATCCTGCTGACATTACAGGGGGCTTTAACTCTTTGTATCTTTACACCAATATCGTAGAGCATCAGATCGTGTGCGAGTTTTATGTCCCACTACTGCACTGTATTCCTGCATGTGGGGAGTTCAGTAAGTTTGTGACCATCATATACGACAAACCTCACTATGTGCCAGTGAGTAAACACCACATTGACACTATCACCATTGAAATAAAGACAGACCAGAACAATTACATCTCATTTCGTTTTGGAAAGGTGGTTGTGAAACTACATCTTCACCCTTGGAAAACATGCAGTTGTTAAGATGATAATTGTAAAAAATTATGGGGACCCCCAGGTCTACACCAACTATTGCAAAGCTCAAGTCAGATATGCCCTCCCTGGATTTCAAGGCACCCCTGTGATGTATGGGACTGGCATTGGGGGGATATTTTGCAGTCTATTTAAAAAAGCTGTTCCTCTTTTAAGAAGGGGCTTTGAGTTGATTAAACCCCATGCCAAAACAGCCACCCAAAATATAGTCAAGGATGTGATTGGGCACATCTTTTGTGTGGTTATGGAGAAAGTTGCCCCCTCTGATAAGCAGGAGGAGTCTGGGCTTATGTATATACAGAGAAAAAGAGGGGTTAAGAGAAAGAGATCACAAGCACAACAGGTGGGGCCCCCTAGAGCCCATAAAAGGAAGGTTTTGCAGAGGGGACATCACCAGAAGTGGAGGAAGGCTGTACGAAAGAGGAGACGGGCTAGTACGAGCAAGGGTGATATCTTTTAAACATCATGGCTTTCATTCACTGTGGATCTGAGGAATGCACCAAATCTGAACTAGAACTGTTTCAAATATCTCCCCACAGACCAGCATAGAGAAAAGCATGTACACAGAAATCCCACCTCTCTCGGCTGTGGGACAGATGGCACCTCTTGATTTTTTCATAGCTGGAAATGGAATAGACTGTTTGGATATGAAAAATACGTTACTCTACCTCACCTGTAAGATTGTCAAGGAAAACTGCACCAATCTCGATGCAGACACGGAGGTGGGTTTGGTGAACTTCCCTGTGGCCTCCATGTTCAGCCAGCCAGCTGGATGTAACACTGGGGGATTGCCTCATTAGCCAGAGCAACGACTACTACCCTTATTGGGGGTTCATAGAGTCTGTACTCAATTATGGCAGAGATGCCCTATCCACCCAGTTTTCTGCAGGTCTCTTTTACAAAGATGCTGCAGGGCAGCACAAAGCAACAGATTTGGAGGCGGGTAGCGATGGGTTTATAAAAAGGGTTAATTTAACCAGAGAGAGCAGAAAGGTTGAGCTGCTGGGGCCCCTCCACAGCGACCTGTTTTTTCAAGAAAAACTGCTTTTGAATGGGGTGGATGTGAAAATTAAATTGACTAAGAGCAAAGATTCTTCTGCCTCATGAGCAATGACCCAGTCAGGCGGTACAAGCGGCAGCTTCTAAACACATCGCTTTTTGTGAAAAAAGTGCATGTGGCACCAGGAGTTCACCCAAGACATGCCGAGGCCCTGCTGATCTCCAGTGCTAAATACCCAGTGGACCTGGTGGGGATAATTCCCACAGGCAGTCATGTCAGTAACCAGGAGAACTTGTTTCTGGACCAGCTCCCCAAATGTTTGGTTCTGGGTATGGTTGATAATGATGCGTTTTCAGGGCATTATGCAAAAAATCCATTTCACTTTAAACATTTCAATATTAATTTTGTGGCGCTCTATGTGGATGGACAGCAGATCCCGGCCAAACCCTTGCAACCAGACTTTTCAACAGGGAACTGCATCAGGGAATACATGAACCTTGTGCAAACGGCTGGGAAGCACATGAAAGATTATTCCCTCCTCATCAATCATGAGGAGTTTGCCTAGGGTTACACACTGTTTGCCTTCGATCTGTCTCCTGATCAGGAAGGTGGAAATCATTACTCTCTGATTAAAAATGGAACCTGGGGGCACAAATACATTTTGCTGTGGCCTTACCCTTCACTGTCAACATGATTATATACGTAGTTTTTGACAACATGATAGAGATAAATCAAAGGAGAAACATACTGTTTGACTATATGTAACATGGACACCATACGGTTACTACGTGTTTTATAATCAGACCCTTACACAAGAAAGACTTTCTTGGTTGTGTTCCAAAGCGACTGGTTTCCTAAAGGGAGATTAGCGCAAAGGCCTGAAGACCTGGTGGTCAACACCTCCCCCCCTCCCATACTCAGCCCGGAGAACACTGGCTCACATTCTACCTGACAGAACACAAACAGGGCAAGTTTCTTTACTCTTATGGACACCCCTGACAGCGTTCTGTTTCCTAGAAGTATTTTAAAACTTTTGAACAAGAATGGCTGTAGGAATGTATTTCAACGCAGACCCTACCTTGGAGGCCTGTGGTTTTCATTTTGTCTTTTTTCTCCATCACCGGTGCAAAGGTTTATCCTTTGAACAAATTTTAGAAATGTATTATGATAATTTAGCAGAAAGTGATCAAATGGTGACTTGTTTTGTAAAAAATAAAAAGTACTGTTTGGACAGGCCCAGGATTATGCCAGGCATGTTTTAACATGTCCAGACTTGTGTCTCCTGTACTGAATTTCATAACCTTGTTTTTCAATAAAGTTTCCCCTTTGGGGAGATTTAAAAGTAACCATGATGGTTGTTCTTTTTTTTATGAGGGCGTAAAAAGTAATAGACAGGACAGAGTAATTCTTTTTTTTTTTTTTAAAAAAAGAAAAATTAACCGTTTTTTGAAAAGTACAAATACAGTAGACATTATTTCAAAAAATCACTATAATTTTATATATTAAATTTTATATATAATTTTTTAAAAAAATAATGTCTACTGTATTTGCACTTTTCAATAAACGGTTATTTTTTAAAAAAAATTGAAAAAAAGAATTACTCTGTCCTGTCTATTACTTTTTAATAGACAGGTGACGTCCATTGCTCGGTGGGTGGTGTCCGTTGCTCTGTGGGTGGGTATGGGCGGAGATGGGTGTTGGCCGGGAACAAACACTCACCAACACCCACCGGAAGTGGCATTTACACAGACACCTGCACCCATCTCCACCCAGGGAAATGCTCCCCACCCACTCCACCCAGACCCACTCCCCACCCACTCCCACTCCACCCACTGCACCCATCTCCACCCAGGGAAATGCTCCCCACCCATCTCCACCCAGAGGAACCAGGTGGATGCATCATGTGGGCACAGGGCCTGTGGTGATTGGCTGCAGTGGTGCCCTGCAACATGTATAATTAAATACAACACCCACAAAATAGGTGTTACATTTTATTATACATGTTGCAGGGCACCACTGCAGCCAATCACCACAGGCCCTGTGCCCACATGATGCATCCACCCGGTTCCTCTTAGAGCGTCTGTGTAAAAAGGGCCATAGTGTTCTTTGTTAGCAGCATTTCTTATTAGAGAGGATGGAACAGAAGAGGCAGGTTTCTCTGCAGCCAAGCCAACATGCTGACAGTTGATTTTAAAAATGTGGGGGAAGGAGGGAGAGATCAACGTCTTTTAAGCCCCCTTTTCAAATTATAGACAACCAGCCATTTGGGCGGGAAGAGCCCTGTTCTTAGTCTGTACTCCTTGGGGGTAGAGGAGTTTAAATCCACCACCAAACAACCGTAGGGTTTGTGAGTAGCATCCTCATAGGCTTCCAGGAAAAACTGGGATTTTCCATGGTACATTTGTCGGACTAGAATGGCAATCTCCTGCTTATCCCTGGGATTTTTAAAAAGAATTAAAAATTTTGAGTTCAATTGAATTGTGCGACTCTTTTTTCCCCTGCAGAAGAGGTTCTGCACTATATAAAGAATGGAAAGATTATGATGCTGACAATGTTTTGTGAAACAGCTTTCTATTTCAGTACTTTGAGAAGCAGATTCCATAGGATCATCCATTATGACCCAACTCATTTTATTAACAGGGAATAAGGCATAATTAGTAAGACTTTCAGGAGAACACTCTACAAACTTGACGAAGGGGTATTTACAAAGTATCTCCTTATACAAAGGCCGCCAGAAGCTATAACACCATACTACATTATCAGGCATGGCGGAAAGCACTTGTTTGCCATGATCTAGCAAGTTCTTTATAAAGTAAGTTTTCCCTAATCCGCTTTGGCCTGCGATCACAGCAGGAAAAGGGTGCTGCCACCGAGTGTCCATACTTAAGCTAGGGTACACTACGGTAGCCTTCTCCGAGCACCCTCTTATTGTAAACAACTCTTTGTGTTGTCCTAAGAGTCCTTGTCTCTATTTGAAACTGCTTCTTGTCTCTTACTATAGAGGGCTGCTGAATCATTATCTTTTTAGCTTCTCCTTGTCCTGGTTTATAGTCCCAAACTAGATCATTCAAGCTCTCAAAATTGACTTTTTCACAATTGGCGCTGTTCAGTGTAATCCCCTTCACCTTCATGCAGACTTTACCATTACTCACTTTGTACCCATATGTTTTAGGCCCCCCTGAATCATATTCTACAATGTGCTGATCTGAGGAAGTTCGCTCATTAGATCTCCTAAATAGTCACCCAGGGAGGGGTTCCCATTCACCCTTGCAGCTCACAAATATGACAGAGTCTATATCATGGTAAAGACAGCATTCCTGCAAGCCTTCTAGCAATTTGTACAACTCTAACCATGCATAGGCTATTGTGAAGGCTGCTATAAAAATATTTGTGGTGCCTGAAATCACACAGCGCTCTTTAGCCTGCTTCCAACACATACAGGCAGTATCCTCTCCCAAGAACTCACAGGAGGAAATAACATAGTGGGGTGAAAACACAAGCTGAAAAAGATCTTCAGACTCTCTTACAATGGTCATGTTACCAAGACTGGGCCTTTGCACAAACTTTCCCCAGAAATAATTAAGATAAAGCTTAGTGGTACTACGTTTTGCGGGGTCCACCTCAATATGTTCGGGACATAAACGTACCCCTTCTTTCTTATAGTACTTCTCAATGTATTTAGCCTCTTGATCCTCAGTGGTGCACCAGCTGGGATACCCCGAGACCTCCTGTTTATGCCAGAGATGCATGTTTATGTAGTCAGAAAACAGCTTATTGGACTTGTTTTCAAAGTGCCAGACTTCAAAGATTTTAGCCAGCTTATACCCCTTCTCCAGAGCAACAGCCAGCTCGATGGTGCACCATGTCCAGGGCGCTCTCCTCCTCTGTGTGAGAACAAGAGGTCTGCTGCATGGTCTCCATGCACAAAGCGCACAATGGGAACATGAGTTTCCCACCTACCCGCACAGGTAACACTGGGAAGAAGAATCTACGAGGAGGGTACACACACTTTGACTTTGGCCAGGCCAAAGTATTCAGAGAGAGGTGCAAAATGTTTACAAATGATGGTGGGATGGCCAATCGGGTATTCTTTGGTCTTATTCACATAGGGGTACAGGCTAGTAAAATCATAGTATCACACGTCTTCCCCTGGCTTTGTATGATAATAAGGAGTTATAGCATTCGTCCTCCCCCCAAAGAGTGCTCCCCTAGGCTGGAGGGGTTATGGCAACCCTCTATCTTTCAGAAACTGCTGAAGTTCCCTATCTTTCTCCAGCATCTCCTTCCACTCGTGCTCCCAGATGGTTCTGACTACAAAATCTTTACCCCTGAGAAATTCTGCCTTACGCTGGGTCTGGTAAGCAAGAGAGGCATAAGTCGAACCTGTCAAAGGGTTCACACCCTCTTTCTCATAGCATTTTACACATCTGTGATAGAAACACCATTAAATTTGAAATATTTTTTTATGCCCATTAATGACTGCATAGCCGTTGAGCCAGAACAGTCCCACTTTAAATTCACCACCCTGAAGAGCGTGCCGAATCTGGATTTTTTCTCTCTGCTCTATAAACAAGAGCCACTGAATGCCAGGGGTTGAAAACCATTTTGCATGCTACTGATAATTGTCAGGAGGTGCAAGAGCTATGGTGTCCAGCTCCAAGCACAGAAACCTGATCATAGCTTGGCTGACTGAAGCCAGAGTTAAATACTGTAAAGGGTCTATATGGTGGTATTCCACCAAGATTGCACCATCTTTCATCCCCGCCTCCTCCCCTTTTTTGACATTTCCATAATTTTAGATCTGTACTGCACACAGGCTTCCCTCAAAATGTTAACATTCTTCTGACAGTAATAGGCTAGTTCTTTCTGCAGGTCAAATTGTTTATCCTTATTATAGTCATAGCAGAGCTGAAAATCTGCCTTGTCTTCAGACATCATGCTGTCCATTCCATAATAGCTAGGAGCGGGCATGGGTAGCTCTGATTACCCTTGGTATTACAAAAATGTGGGAAATAACCTTTACACCCCTCAACTGCAACGCGCTCTATGTGGGGCTTCCCTTGTTCCTGATTCGGAGACTGCAGCTAGTGCAGAATGTGGTGGCTCGTCTCCTCATGGGGACGGGCCATCGGGAGCATATTACACTGGTACTCCAGACTCTGCACTGGCTGCCAATAGCGTGCCGAGCCAGGTTCAAGGTGTTGGTGTTGATCTACAAAGCCCTTTACGGTCTGGGCCCCTCATACCTCAGGGACTGCCTTGCCCTCTGTGCCCCAGAGCGGCTCCTGTGGTCGGCCGGGGGTGCCTTTTTGGAGGTTCCCCACATAAAGCGAGGGGCCACAATGGAGAGGGCATTCTCGGTGGCCGGGCCGCGCCTTTGGAATTCCCTTCTGGAGGAAGCCCGCCTGGCCCCAAGCCTATTGTTATTCCAGTGGTGTTGTAAAACTTGGCTGTTCACCCAGGCCTTTGGGGGTGGGTGGGTGGGTTAGGGTTAGGGTTTTTCGCCCCCATCCTGTTTTACTGTTTTAACTTCCATGGCCTTGTTTTAAATATTGCTGATTGTTTTAAACTGTTTTATAGTGTTTTTATGTATTTGTAAACTGTTGGAAGCCTCCCCGAGCTGGTTACAGGAGGGCGCAGGGTATAAATTATAGAAATAAAATAATAAATAAATAAATAAAGCCCATGGCTTTCATAAGCTTGATGAGTTTCATGGAGAGAAAGTTATAAGAGTCAATGAAGCATATGGTGAAGGCAGGTGCTGTAATGCTAATCAATTTACCCTCCCTGAACTAGCAAATCTATTTATGCCACATGTTTAACCAGGTGGTGTACAATAAAATATCCACCATAACATCCAGCATTGTGACCGAGGAATGAAAAATGTTTGAAACTGGATTTCATAAAAGTTTTGATAAACTGATTAACACAGTCAGACCCCGTAAATTCCCAGGTTTTCTTCCCCATGAGATCCGTGGCATAAATGTAATTTGGTTTGTGCACTCCTGTTTCCTGGGTGCACTCAAAGTCATTTAAAAATGTATTTCTCAGATTGCTCAGGCTTGGTAAGACATGCCATATAGCACAAATGAGTATTTACATCATGAAGCTCCTGTTTTCATTGACCATACTTCCTCCCCTTACACTTGTGGGTTTTTTCAACATAAGAGTTACATTTGGGGCACTGGATTTTTAACTTGCAGTCATTCTTATCTTCTTCTGCCAGTCTCCTATGCCTCTCTAAGCATTCCCTAGACCTACAGATGATCAGACAACTAGGACATTTGAACTGTCTAGTTTTTGCAGCATAGGTGCAAGAGCTGTCTGGACACACATGGCAGCACTTGGTACAGTTATGTCTATGGCTGTAAAATGTGTGGCAAAATTCACAGTTCTCCAGAGCCTCAAAAAGCTTTTTTATGTCCAGGATACCATAATAATGGGCCTCATGTAGCAGCATATAAACAATCTTATCCTGCTCGGGAGAGCCTGTTTTATATATAAAAAAACCAACTACCTGCATCTGTGCAATGCAATACTTCAGTGTTAATATTTAAAAGGTTTGCAAAAGCTGCTACATCAAAAAGCTTGATTTTTTTCTTTTCACTAAACCCCAATTGGTGATGCAAACGCTTGGCCTCCTGTAACACTATTGCATCTTCAGTATCTTGCCCCATTAAAACTTTCAAAAGACCACCAGCAAAACAGAAATTCATCCTTGTATAGTCAAATATCAACCAGGTGTCTTATTTTTTCAACTACATCATCATTCAGAATAGATTTAAGTACTCTACGGGCACCGCCCCCAGGATTCTTTATCACAGTGACTATTAAGACCAGCTCCCCTGAAAGAAAAACTTCAGCATTGCTCTGTATAAAATTTGCCACATCCTCAAAAAATTGTTGTACACTAAAGACATTGTTATCACTGCTGTTTGAAAAAATTGGGCGATTTAACCCCAGACCCGTCAGTCGAAGCTGTAAAAAATCTTCAGGGGAGGTTCTACTTTGAACCTCCCTTAGAAGCCTCTGTATGCACTCACACATGACTAATTCAGCATCTAGAGGGTTAGCAGCATGCTCAAGATTAACAAAGCAGAAGTTTTCACCATATAACGTACCATTAAACCGGTTAATGGGGCGCTCCCACTGGTCCAGCCTTTCAGGAGTGCTTTTTCAGCCCCTTCCTCAATAGAGACATCAGGGGAACTAGCTTCAGAGGAGGAAAAAGACCCATTGGGGGAGCCAGCTTCAGGGAACAGGGGCAACTCATCCTCAAAAGAGGTATCGGGGGAACTACCCTCAGAGGGGTCTGACTCTATGGAGACAACAGGAGACACAGACTCAGAGTTATCGTAGATAGAAGCAGAATGGGGCTGTGGAGCTGAGAGCGAGGGGGCCTCTAAGACTGCACCCCCGCTGGTTCAGCAGCTGCCCTAGCTCTGCACTTTCCAGCCTTTTTTAAAAGTGTGGCATGCCTTCTTTAATATTTTCTTCAAGGACCAATACCCCTCACCACCCCTTGAGCGAGCACAAGCATTGTGTCTGTTTCTGACCCCCCCCTCCCCTCTGTACACCTGCACCATGTGTTCATAGACCCCCAACGGCATTAAAATACTGTCTAGGTACCTTTAATTCAGCGCATAAAGCATCTACAGCTTTAACACAATGTACAAAGTGATTAGCTTCTATATCCCTCTTAAAAACATGGCATATGAGTTTCTCACATTTTTCTTTCTGCAGTTTAAGCAGAGCCCATTCCTTTTTAACTTTCTGCTCCAGTAAAATAACCTCCTGCTCCTTATTGTTAACATGTCCCTTTAACTCCCCCACCCTTACACAGAGATCAAAAGCATATTTGACATTGCCAGAATTAACAATAGTTGGTACATCCGTGGATCCTTCTTCGGTTATTTGTGGCAGGTTATTTATTTTATTTAAAACTTATATCCCGCCCCTCCTGCCCAAAGGCAGCTCGGGATGGCAAACAACACAAGATTTCACAATAAAACATTTAAAAACAAATCAACAATTTTAAAACAAATCATAAAACTCAACCTCCCCCAAACCCTACCTCCCCCACCCTACCCTACCCTCGCCAAAAGTCTGGTGGAACAGCCAGGTCTTACACAAACATCGAAATAACAGAAGGGTGGGGGCCAATATAATTGCTAATATAAATCTCCTGTGAATTGTTATCATCTAGGTGGCGTGGGTTTTTTTTGGTTTTTTTAGCAGGTCTGCGTGGAGCTGGAGGGGTGTTAGTGCAACGGGTTGCAGTAGGAGTACATGAGGGTCCCAGCTGCTCTGCATCTGGTGGTGCTATGAGGGAGGGACCCGCCTGTTATGAATCTACTGGAGCGGCTATTGTGCTCCTGGACACACCTGCATTTTAACAAATGATTATTGCAACTTTTAAACACACACACGGACACACACACACTTTCATTTTTTTTAATTTTTATTTTTTTACTCACCAGCCTCCTGCTCTGTTTCATCGGGTTTCCTTTTTTTAAGAGCTAGGCTACTCTTTTTAAGAACATCAGACAATCTTTTAGACGGGGCAGAGAGCGGTTAATACCCCTGCCGATATTGCATAGAAAAAATCCCTGCTTAATAAGAGAAAAAAAGAGGCCTACCATCACTATCGCTATCTCCAAACAGGTCTCTGAAGGTTAAGTTGATAATTCCCCCAGAATGTGACTGTTGATCTAAAAAAAAAAGGAAAAAGAAAAAAGGGGGCTCTCACTAGTTTGCCCTTCTGTCTCCATGTAGACCCCCAAGACTAAAATAAAACACTTACCCTCTTGCAATCATGGAGATGTCTGTTTTGCCATCTTTCCCTTGCTCTAGCTACCACCCTCGGTAGTCGCTAACCATGCAAATGGGGGAAAATGAGAAGGAGAAACAGGTCTGATCATTTTTAAAAAGACAGGCCTTGAAAATAAGAGCCAGCTAACTCACACTCTTAGGCCTAACCACAGATCACACTTGTTAGAGAAACGCAACCCCTAACTATCAAAATTGAAAAAATAGGCACCCACACAGCCCCGCTCCAACATTTTTAAAAATCTCAGGATAAACATTCCTTAACCAGACGTGCTTAGGACAAAGTTTGCAAGATGAAAGTGAAAAAACAAAACAAATGTAGAATAAGACCATGCTAATCAAGCCCCTCTGCCCCTATCTCTAAAGGGGAACCCCTAGCCACATGCCAGAAGCCCTATCATACTTTCACCCACCCCCAAAGAGCTTTCAGATTTATTGATTGATTGATTGATTTAAAAAATTTCTATCCCGTTGCTTCCCACCACAGGCGACCCAGCACGACTAACAACATTCAATATATAACAATTTTTTTTATCATAAAACAATAAAAAAAATCAATAAACATAAGGAAAAAACCCATTCTTCATCCTCCCCCCCTCCAACCCACACCCTCTCCCTTGCCAAATGCCTGATGGAACAACCAGGCTTTGCAATTTTCTATGAAAGGCCAGAAGGTCCGGGGTCACGTGTCCCCATTGGGAGGGAATTCCAGAGGCATGGCACAACCACTGAGAATGCCCTATTCTATATGCCCCCCCCAGAAAACCCGGGGGACCTCCCCCGGGGGGGAGGCGATCTCGCAAATAGCAGGGTCCAAGCCATGTAGGGCTTTATGTAGGGTCCAAGCCATGTAAGCGTGTCAGGTGTTCCGGCTGGACCACAGGTCAGTTGTATGGACAGTGGCACCCCCAGTCCCTGCCAGTGCCAGCTGCTCCTTCATCCTCTCCTTCAACGCCCTGTACAAACCTGGTACCACCGTACAGCTGAGGGTGGTGCGGAACAGCATCTTAAATTGGGGGGCCAGGAACCCCATCAGCCACTTAAACCTTCTGTCCCCAACAATGGAGAAGGGCTGGCCATCAACAGCGATTATCTTGCCCAACAGGCGCGTGGCTTTCTTTTGAAAGCCACGCCGCCCTCCAGCTGTCGATGGCCTTGCAAGCTGCCCCCACCCCAGTTCCTCCATTTATTATTTATTTATTTGTTCACATTTATACCCCACCCCTCCTGAAACATCTCAGGGCAGCTTACAGTCTCAATATATATATATATATATATATATATATATATAAAAACAACTATAAAATATTTTAAAAACACTCATAAAATTACAACAATTAAAACAGGACCAGGGAACATAAAAATAAATAATACAATAAATAAGGGTGAAGGGGGATAAAAAAAACCTAACCCCCCTTCCCCCCTCCCCAAAGGCCTGGGCGAACAGCTAGGTTTTACAAATTTGCCAGAATGTTAAAAGGCTTGGGGCCAGGTGAGCTTCCTCCGGGAGGGAGTTCCAAAGGCGCGACCCGGCCACCGAGAATGCCCTCTCCATTGTGGACCCCCGCTTAACACGGGGGACCTCCAGGAAGGCAACCCCGGAAGACCGAAGGAGCCGCTCTGGGGGACGGAGGGCGAGGTGGTCCCTGAAGTACAAGGGGCCCAGACTGTGAAGGGACTTAAAGGTCAATACCAAAACCTTGAACCGGGCTCGGCTCGCTATTGGCAACCAGTGCAGAGTCCGGAGCACAGCTGTTATGTGCTCCCCACGGCCCGTCCCTGAAAGGAGCTGGACCGCCGCATTCTGCATTAGCTGCAGCCTCCACACCAGGAACAAGGGCAGCCCCACGTAGAGCGCATTGCAGTAGTCCAGCCTCGAGGTGATGAAGGCATGGATGAGGGAGCCCAGGTCCTGGCCAGAGACATACGGACGCAGCCTCCGCACCAGATACAATTGGCGGAAAGCGGCCTTTGCCACTACCTCCACCTGTTGCTCCAGGCGGAGATCTACATCCAATATCACCCCCAGACTCCGAACCTGCTGAGCTATAGGAGGGCGAACTCCCCCAATCAGGGGGGCCGACACCTCCCTCGCTCTCCCCACCAACATCACCTCCGTCTTATCATGGTTGAGCTTCAGTCTGCTCTGCCACATCCATTCTGCCACGGCCTCCAGACACTGGGATAGCACCGAGACAGTAGGGTCTGGGTCAGTTGAAAAAGAGAGGTACAGCTGAGTATCATCAGCATATTGGGGACATCGCACCCCGAACCCTCTCACGACCTCCCCCAAGGGCTGCATATATACATTAAATAACAATGGAGACAGAATGGAACCCTGCGGAATGCTGCAGGATAAAGTGCGGGGGCAAGATGTTTCAGCCCCCAACACCACCCGCTGGCTTATCCCTAAGAGGAATGAGCGGAATCATTCAAGAACAGTCCCGTCCAGACCCCCCAGGTCAGGCAGCCATCTCAACAGCAGCCCATGGTCCATGGTGTCAAAAGCGGCTGAGAGATCTAGCAGGATGAGAAATGTTGAACATCCTGTAACCATCTCCCGGCGGAGATCATCGACCAAGGCCACCAATGCCGTCTTGGTGCCATAGCCGGGGCGGAACCCAGATTGAAAAGGGTCCAGGAAACCAATGCCATCCAAATGTGCCTGGAACTGGATTGCCACCGCCCACTCAATAACCTTCCCTAAAAAGGGAAGGTTAAAGACAGGTCAGTAGCTGGCAAGTGCATCCATTGTGGGCTGCTGCTGTTGCTTCTGCTGCTGCTGCTCCCCCCTAGCAGCAATACTGCTTCTGCTGCAAGAGGCAGCTGCTGCAGTGGGACGGTTGCCCGATGGAGGAGGAGTGGCCACTTGGATTGGGAACCCGCTTGCGTCCACTGACCCAACCTGCCCGCTTAGCAGAGCAGCACTGTGGCACGTTTTAAGATGCCTGGACATGGTGGATGTCCCTAGGTTGGTGATCACCTGCCCTCGCTTCACAACCTTGCTGCACAAAATGCACCGTACCTCCCGGGGATCATCCACCTGCACCACCTTAAAATGCTCCCGGACCCATGATTTCTTAGTCTCTCCTGCCTTCTGGCCCACACTGAGTGACGCACTCCTGGGAAGTGCAGGACATGGGGGCACTGGTGACACAGCTTGTTGAGGGACAGCCATCACCTCAGCAGCACCAGATACAGAGACCTCCACCACAGAAATCTCTGCATCGCTGTCCCCATCCCCAAACAGAGTGACAGAGGCTAATGGACTCCCCATGCTGCTCCCACTCTGAGCAGCAATCTCCCCCTGCTCCCTATAGCTGATGTTGCTTCTGCTGCTACACTCCCTGCTGCCAGTGCCCGGGGATCGGGCCCTGCCTCTAACCGGGCTCTCAACAATGGAGGAGTTGGGGGACAATACTGGCCCCTGCTGGGATACTTCATCCCCTGAATCGCCTGCTGCCACAGATGACACAGTCACCACAGCCTCTTCCACTGCCAGGAGGCAAAGCCCAACCCCCTGGCCCTTAGTGCTGGGAGAGCGAGACCCAACATCATCACCAGGCCTTCGCATATTGGGGCGTGGGGATGTGCTTGGGCTGCTGCTTCTGCCCACTGCTGGCACTGATGGCACGGCCCCTGCCACATGCCTCATTGGCTGCCTTACGGGCAGCAGAGTGGCCTCACCCTCTCATACCTCCCTTCTCCATTTCTCCAAACCACACACAAGTATATTAAATATTTTTTTATTTTAATTTTTTTACAATTTTTATCATATATATATATATATATATATACACACACACACACACACACACACACACACACACACACACACAGTACACTAAATTTAACTGCTATTTAACTATCTAATAACTATTATAAAACCTATGGAACTAAATAATGGAATATAAAAAACACTCTAAAACTAGATCACTATATAAACTAAGCTGACTTAACTGTAATAGCTAACTATAATCCTACCTAACAACTACTATAATCTCTCTCTCTCTCTCTCTCTCTCTCTCTCTCTGTCTCTCTCTCCACACAATATTAGACAGGGATGGGGGGGGAACACAGACAGCTCAAAACACAGGGCGGGGAACAGAAACTGAAATAAAACCTAAATTAAACTAATCCTACTCTACTAAATCAAAAACCAGGGGAAGGGAATGTGGGATGGAATATGGAATATGGAATATGGAGCGAGAGGGAAAGGAATGGATTCAATGGAGGGTAGGGAGATAGAACACAGGGAGGCATAAAAAATAAAAATAACTGCTAAATCTATCTAATATAATTTAACTAAATGACAATAGGGAGGTAAATCTGTTGGATGGGTGAAATGGGAGGAGGATTGGGAATGGATGAGGGAAGCAAACTGTTGGGAGTCAGGGAGCCTTCTGAAAATGCCTGCTGACAGGATCAGTGGCTGGCTCAGAAGGTGTTGGAAGGGGGGCAGGGCAAAGAGTTTTGTTACTTGTTGCTCCCGCCTTACCGCAAGGCTCGATTGGCTCTGTGCAGCCTAGCCCCTGGCCAATTGCAGACTGTGAAGCTAGTGTTCAGATGAAAAGGAAAGGTGATTGGGCAGGCTGGCTGCTACTCCAAGCCTCTCCACCCCCCTGGTACCAAGACGTCTGCTCCTCAGCTGCCTCCCCTTCTCTGGGCCTTCAGTCATGTTTTTCCCACCTGAACTCAACTGAACTCAACTGAACATGAATGAACTGTTCGGTCAGTTTGTAGTTCAGTTCAAGTTTGGTTCGGTGGGTTCAGGTTCAGTTCGGAAGTTCGGTTTGGTCATCCGAACAGTCCAAGTTCATCCCAAACTCTGAATTTCCGAACCGTGTTCGCACATCCCTAGACCCTGGTCCAGGGGGTCTTCTGGAACAAGGCCACGGGACAGGACTACCAAGTCCTGGGTGGAGGGTAGCCCCTAGATAGTGAGGGGCAACACACAAAGGAACCAAAGGAGACAGGGAAATGGGAACCAAGCCAGGACTCCCAGGACACCAAACCCGGCACCCCCATGAAGGATACCAGGCACGTAGGTCCCCGGAGGGACAACCAGGTGGGGAATGAAGCCGAGATGCCCAACACACAATGCACCCATCTGTGAGAGGGGATCAAGCTCACGGGCTATGGAAGAAACAGGGAGGTAAGGAAACACACCAAGAGGGGATCGAGCGTACAGGCTATGGGGAGAACAGGGAGGTAAGGGAACACACCAAGAGGGGATTGGACACCCAGGCTATGGGGGGAACAGGGAGGTAAGGAAATACACCAAGAGGGGATCGAGCGCACAGGCTATTGGGAGAATAGGGAGGTAAGGGAACACACCAAGAGGGGATTGGACACACAGGGTATGGGAGGAATCGTGAGGTAAGGGAACAAACCAAGAGGGGATTGGACACACAGGCTATGGGGGGAACCGGGAGGTAAGGGAACACACCAAGAGAGGATTGAGCACACGGGCTATGGGGGGAACCAGGAGGTAAGGGAACACACGAAGAGGGGATTGGGCAAATGGGCTATGGGGGGGAACAGGGAGGTAAGGGAACACACCAAGTACACACAATACACAATCAAGGGGGAATCTCTGCTACAGAGCAGAGAACTAGACACTACTATACTGAACACACAGAAAAGGTTCAAGTGGGGAAGAGACGTTGCTCCACCAGTTTCCTGAGGCCACATCAGTGTGTAAGTACCATCTGTGGCCAATAAGGAAGCTGGGAGGCCGGACTGGGTAAACAAACCCCAGCTGGGAGAGGGTGCGGCCATACAAAGGGCAGTGAGACAGGGGAAGGTATATACAGGAGGAATGCGGGAGGTGATCAGGTCCACCAGGTGGCGCAGGCCTCAAAAACACCTTGCCCACATCCCAAGGCCAAGGGTTCGCGCCCAGGACCTGACAAGAAGAACTTAGGCTTGGCCCCCGGGGGTGCCTGCCTGATTCCCGTCGGGGCAGGGCTGATTGTCTGAGACCCACTGATGCCTGCCAGCCTGCAATGCCCAGTCAACTATGGGTGCCAGCCACCAAGCCCCAAGCCTTCCCGGCCTCTGCTGCTATTGGGTCTCAGATGACCAGCCCTGGCACCACGGGCACCCCCAGGGGCCAAGCGCCAAGCCTTCCTGGTCTCTGCCGCTGCTGTGTCTCAGACAGTCTGCCATGCTGCCATGGGCATATCTGGGGGTCCCTGGAGCACCCCCAGCCTCCAGGTGGGACCGAACTTTCCGATTGTTCGGGGGAGTCTGAACTCCGCGGAACCAAATGCTCAAACCCAAACTAGGTTTTTAGTCTGAACATCCGAACTCTGTCCTGTTCTCACATCCCTAACAATCAGAAAATAGTTTTTCTCTAAAACAATATTTTTCCATACAACAGAATTCCATAGACACATGCTCTCACTATAGATCTCATGGTTGTTTTTTGTTTCATTGGCTGAACATGGTCTGTCTCATTCAGTTCCAGACCCAGTTGTCTGCAGTGTAATATGTGGTTATGAGACACCATCTTTCTTCTCAGGGCAACAGCACGTAGGACCTTTCACTTTGGTTTCATGAGGCTCTGAAGTGGTTTCAAACAATTCCTGGAACACGATTTAGAAAAGCAGTAATGAGCTAATTTTTTTTTACAAGCCGTTTTTTTTTTTTTTTACAAGAACACCCCCCCACCCCCCACCCACCCCGTTTCGGGACAGCCAAAAGACTTTTAAGCAGTCTAAAAAATCTTTCTTACCTATGAAGTTTGAGCTAAGGGTTGTTCAGCTTCTACAGTCTCTGGACAAACCAGAGTTGGCAATCCTATTCTGGCTTCTTCATCATGAACAGGAGTGCACTGCTAAAAAGAGCTTTGGCCACAGGTCCATTCTCAACATCCTCATCCTCTGAACTTGAAATGTACCATTTTCGGTAAAACCGTCTCACTACCTCTGGAGGGTTAGTCAACTCCACAGACCTCACAGGCATTGTATCAGCAAGGAAAGTCATTTCAGTTTTCTGTGTATCTGGTAGCAACCTGCTTCCTGCTCTCTGTATCAGAAAATGGCTGTGTCAGAAAATGGTGTCCCCCTCTTTCATACCCCTAGGGGCAGGTATACATCTCCACAAACCTTTCCGATTGGTCATTGATGGTATGATGAGTGGTTTGAGACCTCACATGACCCCCTTCGGCCAATCCCAACTGCGCGCACCCCTGTTCACACCCTAGGTCAGAGCTCAGCAACAGGGTGGTTTAGAACAACGAGACATTCACTGATTGGTTCAGCTCACTCTCCTGAGTTGTTTGAACCCTCACATGACCCCCTTTCTGTGACTCATCCTACCCCAGAAATGCCACCCCATTGGCCCACTTTTCTCCAAAATGGGGTGGGCTAGGATAATGAACCTTTTGCTGTTTGGTTCAGCTAAGATCCCTGTGTCATTTGAACCCTCACATGACCCCCTTTTTGCAAGTCATCCTACCCCAGAAGTGCCACCCCATTGGCCCACTTTTCTCCAAAATGGCTAGGATGACAAAACCTATGCTGATTGGTTCATCTTGGTCAGCTGAGTTCATAGAGGGGGCACAAATACCTTTCTCAGGTAAGGACCTTGCGGGGTCAATGAGAGGGGGACTTCCGGGTGAGACTTCCCAGCCAGGGAACAGTCTTGGGGGGGGGGTAGGGACTACTGGTCAGGTGACCTGTCAAACTGATAACAATTGATTTTATGACTAGTAGCCCCCTTACTACTGCTGAGGACAATAGCTATTCTGTCATTGATTTCAATGGAGTTGGGACTCACTTGGCCCATTCAGGTTTGACCATGAGTCAATAAAAGAAAAATGTGTCTCAGAAAATAGTTTTACAGCATGTAGATCAGCACAGCACCAATCATTAATTTGTACCTCAACATGATCATGGGTAGCAAACTTTTAAAGACTCCTTCTCCATGGCTGATAGAAAAGAGCGAAGAGCAGTTGTTCTAATAGCTCCAGTAGTGAAGCTTTGGAAAGTAAATGGGAAGGTTTGGGGCAAGGGCAATGTCACTTTAGGCAAAGGAATGATGTGTAGACATCAGAGAATCCACCACATGGAGTCTATATTATTGTTTTATAAAGAAAACGTACATATACAAGAAACCACACCTGCCTGAACAATATGCCAACCTAGTCTCCATGACTGAATTCAATAGGGACAGCTAGCCATTGCTCAGATAGATCTGGTGTTAGAGCTGTGGGAAGACTATTGGGAGGTCATGGGCGGCAATGGGGAAAGGTCATTGGTGGCAATGGGGAAAATGCAGTGAACATGGGTCATAGGATTCAAAGCTGTTTCATGTAACAATGCAGTATCTAGATATCAGCAAATCTACCATGGAGAAGCAAAGCCCTATGCTATCATTTTACACGGAAAGCTTAAATACACAAGAAATCACATCTTCCTGCCTACCACAAGGTTTGCATATGAATCCTTGCTGTATCAGTCACTCATGCTCAATTCTCCCCCAGAACCATAGGAGGAAAGGGTGGCTCTTGTGTTTAAGTTGGTTAGTAGAAGCAGGACTTTCCATAGTGCCCAACAAGGTAGATACCTGTTGGTAAGGCTACCCTACCAGCAGTAGCTGGGTAGCTAATTTTTGTAGTTACTGTCTCAGTGATCCTAGATCCTAGTTAACCCTATGCCATTATCTCAGTTTGCATTCTCTTTTAAACAATGAAGGAGCAGCTTCTAGTTTCACAGCTTAGGTTGCAACCCCCCACCCAGTAGAGCCAAGACTTAATTAAAACAAAAAAGATAAAAGGAAGAAAGGAAATGCAATTATATGGGGCTATTTAGGGGACTGTAACTGAGGTGGCCTAGTCTAGCTCTAAGTGGCTTCACGATCAGGACTACCTATTTTGCCCACAATCAATATCATTTCGGTCTCAGTCTGTTCTTGCAATGTCCCAAGGAGGTGAATTTACTTCAAACAGCCATCGATCATCACCATGATGTTGTCTCCTTGGGGAATTATTTTTACTTCAAGGTACTAGCTCTCTATGCTGGCAAACTTCCCACACAGGCCTACACACAGGGTGATCCCAGAGGAAAGCAGGCCAAAAATGCATTGAACGAATCGACTACCAGGAGTGGGATGGGGAAAGGAGTTTACAGCAGAGTGTGTTTCTAAATAAGATGGCCCCACACAAGGACTGCCTGTCCCTGAGTGGAACCCATCTCATCTAAATTTTGTTGGGGTGGGGGCAGTGTGCACTCCCGCACCCACTCCCCACACATCCCCACACATCCCCACCCAACTCACAGGACTTTGGGCAAAAAGCCAGAGTGCCCCATGCAGCGATGGTGTGTGGGTAGGACAGCTGCGCATGGGGCCACTTGTGTGAAGTACGCTCCATGCACAGAGCCCACATACGCTCCCCCTGCACCAATCACAGACCTCTCCACCCACCCATCTCATTTTAAAACACCCAGAGACCATTGCTGCTTATGGCCAAATTTGCTGATGTGGACAGGTAATCTCAGTAGTCACTGAACAGAAAAAGAAAACGACTCAGAATTTGGGTAGCACAAATTTAAGGGGACTCCATTCACACTGCACAGTTACAGCCAGGGACCCGTGTTCACTGGTTTTTTCCCATCCTGCCAATGGGGAAAATACAGAAAACATGGGTCTCTGATCATAGCCGTCCATGATTGAAATCTGCTTCCCTCTCCTTCTTACCTCTCTCATATTCACTGCAGAACTCTGTTATTAAACTTTCTCCCTGTAAACTACTTAGTGGTGCCCATAAATCAAATCAGGATAATTACTTTCATGGATGAGCAGAATAGATTTCCTAGACAGGCTTCACTTGTTAGCTGCCAAAGAGTTTCTGATTGGTGTTCCTTTGAGTTATTCATTGTTGAAAATCTCATACATGATGGTTATGCATTCTGTCTAGACACTTTGATTGCTTATGCTGATCAGCTCTGCCTATTTTTCTACTTCAGCATTATCTGTTTTTTGTCTCTTTCAGATCAGCAAATTAAAAACAACTCTGCCAGGAGTGATCCTAATGTACTGAGTTAGCACCTACTTTCCAGAAGGAAGGGATATAGGAGCTGGTCTGGGCCCAGAAACCATGTCCATTTAACTAAAGCAATGACTTCAGAGTAGCCCCATTGAAATCCTGTGGAAAGGTGTTGATGTTTCATAGATGGGCATGACATCCCCCTATTGCCACTTGAGTCATCAACAGGAGTTGACACTGAGTAATACCCACTTGCTTGACTGTATTTCCCATTCTGCACAGGAGATTCAATTCATTTGACTCAGACCAAGAGATGAATGCCCTTAAAGCATGTTGGTATTTCTCATCTCTTCTTAGAAGGTGCTTACAGTGCTTGCCCAAGCAAGCCAATTTGTTCCCCACAAGAGTGGTCAGGCACTCTCACATTGATTATATTCCCTCACCTTGTTAATGTAATCTTGTGCTTAGATAGCTTGGGGATAGAGTAGGGCTGAAATGAGAATGAAAATAATTCTTGCGAGAATCTCGTGAGAATCTTGCAGCCCCAGTGAGTTCTTGAGAGATTCTCACGAGAAACCCAAGGATCTCAA
This sequence comes from Sphenodon punctatus, assembly GCA_003113815.1. Classification (NCBI taxonomy): domain Eukaryota; kingdom Metazoa; phylum Chordata; class Lepidosauria; order Sphenodontia; family Sphenodontidae; genus Sphenodon; species Sphenodon punctatus. Next base: position 2,640,176 of record QEPC01004236.1, on the reverse strand, counting down.
AAATACCCCAAAATTATCTGTGCATATACAAATTTACGAACTTCTATTCTATGCTTTGCATTTGAAAAATAATGATGGCAATCTAAACTATTTGCGTTCTGTGCAGCTCTGGCATTAAAACACTGCCATTTCAGAAGTAGTAAAGGATAGGATATAATATACATGCCAGATCAGTAAATGAATCAAGAGTGACTGATGGCCCTGGTGGCAATTTTTCTGCGCATGCACAGACCACTTTTTGGGTTAGTTTGAGGTTTGTGAGCATCTCCCGAGAATTTCAAGTTTCTCACGAGAAACTTGAGATGAGAAAATCTCATTGAGATGTTAGGAACGACAACCCCCTCAAACCATAGACACCCCCCCTCCTGGCAGCATCCCACGAGACACAGGTCAAAGGGTGCAGGGGAACAGAAGGGGGAAAAGGAAAAAGAAAGAAAAAGCCCCATGCAAAACCAGTCTGGTCGGAAGGAATAAGAGAATGAAACAAGGGAGGCTCTTAGGTAAACAATGGAGCAGTCAAAAACAGGTGCTCAGTCAAAAACAGGTGGCCCCCCTCTTTTGAGATGAGCCCTCCATGGCCACCCAAACTCTGAGCAAGCAATAGATCGATCGATAGTTAGGCTGATAGCTCCACTCCTGTTTAAGAATAGCATTCTTCCCCTATAGAAACTCCCTTTTACCCTCTTGTTCATCCTGCCATGCCTCCCATTGAAATCCTCCAAGGCTCTATTTCCCCCAACACATCATGCAAAGGTTTCTTTTTCAGCCCTAGCATTCCCGAGCGCCTCTGGAATCCCTTTTTTTGCAGGAAGTGCCTTTGGGACCCCTTTTGTGTAAGACGTGCCTTTGGGGCTCCTTTTGTGCAAAAAGTGCCTTTTGGACCCGCTGCCCCGCCTCTCAGAAAGTCTATAACTGTCCTTACCCCCATGAGAAAATTGGGTCATTCTTGAATGCAGACACAAGCAGGTTACTGTGTGTGTGCGCACTTGCCTCAAGGATTTCTCCCAGACCACTACCCCCCTTTGGTCTGTCCAAACTTCTCCCCACCACCACCTCTCAGAATGCTGCTGGATCTACAGGGTTACCTGTCCCTTTTCAACAGGATGGGATAGGTAATATTGATTATTTCCCCCTTTCCCCCCTCTCTCCTTCTTGCAATGTCCACTTAAACCAGGGTAACCAGACCGGAGGGTTTCGCTTTGTAAATTATTGTGTGTGTGTATGTCAACTGTGCTTGGTGGGAGGGTATAGAAAATTACTTGTATCATCCTAATTGGTCCGTGGGAGAACTGTTTATGTATTATACTTAGTACTTTGTCAATAAATCTCCCTCATTTGTATTGGAATATCCCCTTACTGTGTTGGGGTGTGGGAGGGAAATTCCAGCCAGCTGGCAGTGCATCACATCCTCTGACTGATCCCAGTGGACATGCGTGGACCCTTTGAATAAATTTGGCTAATTCCCACTAAATTTAAGAGGTCTTTTGGATATTGGGGTACCAGCCCCCATATTCACCCGTGGTGTGCATCCGTGTCCTAACAGAGAAGCCTATTGTCATCGAGATTTTCGACAAGGGCAAAATCTCATTTCAGCCCTAGGCTAGACTACTGCAATGCACTCTGCATGGGGCTGCTTTTAAAGACAGTTTGAAGACTGCAGCTGGTGCAGAACGCAGAGACTTGCCTTCTGATGAGGGCCAGTCTCCAGGAGCACATTACACCAGTGCTCCAAATCTTCACTGGCTGCCAGTAGCATTCCAGGCACAATTCAAGGTGTTGGTTTTGACCTATAAAGACCTTAACAGCTTGGGCCCTGCATATCTAAAAGACCACCTTCTTCCCTATGTTCTGCTTGGCGCCTTTAGGTCATCCAGGGGTGCCCTCTTGCAAATCTACCCCAGGTTCATACACACACAGCGGTGTTCTTGGTGACTGACCCACAGATTTGGAACTTCCTTTCCCTAGAGATTCATCAAAGCCTGAGCATCTTCAGAAGGCAATGTAAGACCTATTTATTTGGCTGGGCTTCTGGTGGATGGGGATAGGGTCTGGAGGGTGGATGCAGGGATTTTAATTGGTATTTAATATGACTTATTTTAATTGATTTTTATTTTTAAATTTATTTTTGCTTTTAAGCTTCCCTGAGTCAGTGGAAAAGGGTGGGATATAAATTCAAATAAATAAATAAGTATTGCCATTATGTGACTTACGGAGGTGCCTTCTTCCAACAACTCCTGGAGAAGTCCTCTTCATCTAGCAACATAAACCCAAACTATTCATTTTCCCATGACAAGTTTTGGCTGTACCGCCACCAAGAGCTAAAATCGCTACAGTGTAAGTAAAGAGCAGGCTGGGAAATCAACTGGGAAAGATTACACAGCAGACTGGGAGATATGAAGAAGCCTTAATACCATCAATTCAACACCTAGGGTGTAACCTTCACCCATTAAAATCAAAATCGGTGGAAGTTGAGGAGCCATTGACTTCAGTGAGGACAGCCTCACACCCTCCTGTGGACATTTGTCCTCCATGTATGTGCTCTTTCATGGCACCATCTATTTCTGGAGATCTGCCAATAATCTGGTGGATATTATCATTAATTCCATAGTACCACAGGTTTATGGGACACTTTGCAGATATACAAGACAAGATTCATCCGGCTCTTTGAACATCTGCATAGAACTTCTCCCAGAGCTTTTGTGTGTAAAACGTTCTCCTGGTAAACTGCTTTGCTCCAGGCAGCTGTGGTCACTTGGTTTCCACTTGGTTAAATGAATGTAAGTACATATTTGTGGAATTTGAGCAGCGTAATAATATAGCTCTCTTGGCACCAAGATAATCTGCCATGAAGTTACTAAATGCTAAATCCTGTTCTCTAATATCTCCAAGTTGGAGGGTCTGAGCAATCCATTCCAACTCAGCTCCTTTGGCAGCTCCTATCACTGAGCTATCACTTCTTCTCCCAAAAGGTGCAGATCTTTGCATACCTCCCATCAGTCCCTATTTAGGATGGACGGTCCCTCTTTGGGTGCTGAATCCCACTGTTCCTCTTTCAGGAGAGAGAAGAACACAAAGACCAGAAATCAGGCCTTGGAACCCAGTTGCCTTCTCGGAAAAGCACTTGAGGAGAATGGGGAGATGGTGGCATGACAAGCAACTAAGTAGAATGATAAGTAGAAGAGCTTCTGTCCCTCCTTCTGTACTTGGAATATTAGGAGGCGTGTGTGTGCATGCATATGTGTGTGAAGGGGCAGAGCTTATTGGTCGAGAGGGCAGACTTTGTCCCAGTTTGGCGGCTGGAAATTTGGGGAGGTATGCCTTTGTTTTGGCTCACTGTCTGCATTTGTTACTACCCTACAGAAGAAGCTAGATTTTTAATAAGATTAGATCTCCTCTTGATGAATAGAAATAAAACTGACTTTAGAGGGAATAATAGATGCAGCAGTTTTATTCCACACCCAGAGACATTCAGTGGATTCTTTGAGGACTGTGGGTTGGAAATTCTTGCTGAGAGAATTCCAGACTTCTTGGAAACAGCTATTTTTTAGATGGTTCTAAGGAGTGACAGGCTACAGTGTTTAAGCATTTCAGCTCTGCCTCTTCTCCAGTATGCTGGAGTTCTTACTATTACAGATCAGTGATATTTTTTCAAGTTTTGAAATTTCAGCATGAGAAAGGTAAAAACTAAAATGTCAACAAGGTTTCCACAACTTCTTATTTTTAATTTTTCCTAATCAACTCCATAGTTGGCAGAATTTCGAAGGTGGGGGGAAAAAACATGTGGAAATACATTCTGTTTGTAAATTCCCTGACAGCCTCCCATTTTTTAGGCTAGTTCAGAGATTCCTATATATAGGAATCATAAGCCAACCAGGCAGATGACTCTCTGAGGAGCATACTTGGCATTCAAACAATCTGGGATTGAGTCTCTCTCCCAGTTTCTTGTAGAGATGTGCCCCAGGAACCCATGTCATTATTCATTTTGTTTTTCATTTTCATTATTAACAACTGTTGTTGTTTGTTTTCATTACTAACAATTGTTTGTTGTTTGTTTGTTTGTTTGTTTGTTTTCATTACTTCATTTTGTTTTCTGTTATCGGTGTCGTTATTGGTACTGGTACCAGTATCCGTATCAGTTTCAGTATTGGTTTTGCGTGACAATGGACATTTTGTATTCGTTTCCAAGAGTTCAACACTGCTCCCTCCTCTCCTCTCCACGTTTTCCCTCCAAAAATAACTGCCACTCTGCAGGCAATAATGAAGTGAATAACCAAAAACAAAAGTCGGAATTGATTTTGTTATCATTTTTGTTTTCATTATTGTAATAACAAAAACAAAAAATGAAAATTTCATTTTCATTATTGAAATAACAAAAATGAAGTGCACACCCCTCGGGGTAGTGAGGTGCATGACGGAAAGAAACACTTCAGTTGTTATCTTATTTCTGAAGAAGCTCCTATGGTCAAATCAGGAGCAATAACTTAAGCCATACAGAAGGTGCACTCTAGATTTCAGTAGCTGAACTAATAATCCTGCAGCCTCTTCCTTGAGCAGTGGAAAGTTTTCAGGGAACCCTTTCTTGGTTTGGTTACCTTTTGAGGAAAGAGAGACTGGAGTCGTATGGCATATATGGACAATCCATTTATGTAAAAGAGGGGTGGATGGAAAGCAACTGCAGCGCCCCCTCAAGCAGACACTGCTGTAAACCCACAACATCCAGCAGTTCAGTTCCTCCAAAAGCTGCTTCTCTCTCTGAAGCTTTCTTCCCAGACATCCAGCACTAAAGGGGTTCCCCAAAAGACACTCTTTGGGTGAAAATAAACAAGACGATAGCCCACATTAGCACCCATCAGGTGGGTGGTTTTCACCCACCTAATAAGGTGTTTGCCTGATGTTAGCCCACATGCACCCCCCCACTGCAGTTCCCACTTGCCCCCCCCCCCCATTCATGGCATCATCCAGGGACATTGGGTATTTTCAGACGTTACGAGATCATGGTGAACCACGGTGAATACCCACCTGTGGTCACCATGTCTTGAACGTCTGTTTGGAGGCCGCCAGATGTTCGCCACGGTGAATCCCCACATGGGGTAAATTTGAACCACACTTCCCGGGCTAGTCGGGGGAATGTCCCGGGAAGCGTGGTCAAAAAGATCCCCAGCGGGGACCAACAAAAAGTAACGTCTGGCCGGTTGCCATGGCCCGGGATCCCCGGCGGGATCCTGGGCCATGGCGCTTCCGGCCCGACGCGGCGGCCGCAGTGGCCCCACCGCCCGCCCGTCTCCCTGGAGGGCGGGTGGCGAGGTGCGTGGAGGGGGCGGGGCCGTGCGGCTGCACGTTGCGCCGCGCGACCCCACCCCCTCCCACATTCCCCGCCGGGATCCCCCCGGCACGTCTGTTGTGGCGTTACGGGGTGACCCCGGCGGGGAATGAATAGGGTGATTTCGGTACGGGGCCAACGGGCCACGTAACGTCTGAAATTACCCATAGTGGGCCCATCATATGGGTCAGCACATGCTAATATGCACCCATGTTGCTGCATCTTGTTAATTAAGGGTATTTTCAGATGTGACGAGATCACAGTGAACCACAGTGAACACCCACCTGTGGTCACTGTGCCCTGCACATCTGTTCGGCAGCTGCCAGATGTTCACCACACTGAATACCCATATAGGGTCAATTTCAACCACGCTTCCCGGGCTCCCGGCGCAAGATTCCCCGGAAGTGTGGTGAAAGTGATACCAGGTGGGCAGCAATAAAAAGCAATGTCTGGTCGGCTATCACGGCCCGGAATCCCCGGCAGGATTCCGGGCCATGGTGAACTCGGCCAGACACTGTGGCGGCATTGGCCTCGCCACCCGCCCATCTCCCCAGAGGGCGGGCGGCGAGGGAGCGTGGAGGGGGCGGGGCCTTGCGGCCGCACGTTGCGCCACGCATCCCCGCCCCCTCCCTGATTCCCCGCCGGGATCCCCGGCACTTCTGTTTGCCGTGCCTGGGTGATCCTGACGGGGAATCTCTGGGTTGTTTTTGGGATGGGGCGAAGTCGCCCCGTCATGTCTGAAAACACCCTAAGTTGCATGCAGCTTTACCTGAATCCAGGTCTGCCAGCGGCATAGAGTCACGTCTATTGTGCTCTATCAGCTGAGAGGTGGCTGCAAGAGGAGAGAGTGATGTTGGCAGGTGCAGGATGGACCTTCTCCAGAGGGGGTGTTTTTAAATGAACAAGTCTGGGGGCGGTCCGTGACTGCTGAGTGGCCTAGCTGTGGAGCAGCCACTCAGGTGGAATGCATGGGGAGGGATTCTAATGGGCAGCTCCCAGTGTGGCTCCCAGTGTGGGTGGGGGAGGGGGAAGCGGGCTGGGCTGGGCTGGGCAGCTGTGAGTGCTTGGGAACCAAGCTCCCCAGCGCTCATGGCAAGTTCCTGTGACTTTCAAAGGCCGTGTCCCCCACCCACAGTGCCTATGAGTGGGGGACCTCTCTGCTGGTGTGGGTGGCCACCCCAGTTCATACGGGATGCACACTTGTTGACTTGCTCCACACAGTGCACTCAGGATTTCTCAGCAGTGCATCTAATGGCCATGTGTGGGTACTGAGGAGCACACATCCCCTCACACCACCTTCAGAAGGGTGGTCAGAGGAGTAGCTCCTGGGTGGCCATGCATGGTAGCATCTTGTTTAAAAACACTCTCAGTACCAATATCCCTTCTGCATCCTCCCAGCTTGGTGGATAGCCATTACCCACCCACCAAGCTGGGACATGTAATACACTACCTACCCCTTAAATGCATGGCGAGCTGAGGGAATACTGCCCTGAGAGAGAACTGACTCAGAGAAAGGGTACTGGGGGGTTAACACTGAGGCATAACTGAGGGCAGGAACAGGGGTCTGGTGCTTCAGGCTCTTGGCCTATGGTAGCTTAGCACTGCTCAGCTGAGGCCAGACTCTGAGTAGAGGTGAAGGCCTGTTATTTTCAGGTGCTCTGTAGAAAGCCTAATAATGAACCAACTGAGTGTGAGACAGCTGGGGAGCCAGGGCCTAGACTAACTAGCTGGGGAGCCATGGGTCTAGGACATGAGGGAACTGCAGGGGGACAACGGAGATAGCAATTTACTAGGCCAACTAGGGGGGCATTAGAGAGATGCCAGGACTATACTAGGGACCCATGGGGTATGTGGATAGAAACCCAGTAGGGCACAGGGATGCTACTGGGCCACAGAAGGAGATGCTACAACAGTCAGCCGCCTGACCCAAGACAGCATCACCTCTGGAAGGGGGGGATACACTATGGGCTCTGACTTGAGCGGAGGCCCATGGGACTAACATGGTAGGCACTGAAACACCTTCCCAAGGACAAAGACCCAGCCAGAGATGGGGAAGGCAGAAGTTGGGATACTGCAAAAAGTGAGTTTGGGACACAATCCCGCTGCGACTCTGGGCTAGGGCTGGACCACATTGCCACACATACCCAGTCCCGTGTGTATTTGTTTGTTCCTAGCAGGGAAGTGTGAAGGTCATTGTTTGCAACTCTAACAGCAGTGTATCCTTTTAAATACCAAATCATCATTAAATCAACGTATATGTCTTTAGAGCTGTATTGTGTATAAGCAATACACAAATATTTTTCTCGGAATTACGGCCATGACATGCAGAACACATTCTCTCCAGATACTCACCTCGGTTCCTCCCCCATCACCTTTAAAAAGAACCTGGAGACTTGTTTTATTCTCCAGGTGCTTTTAAGATCCAATCCTGGTTCCTCTTTAAATTGTTTTTAAATCGTATTGATATTGTTTTATTGTAATTTATGTTTGTGAAGCACTCTGAGCATCATTTGGCAGGGGTGGGAAGGCACTATTAAAATTATTATTTATAATAAATAATAATAATTATTATTATTTCTATAGCACTGCCTCCTTCCCCCTGCTGCCAAAACGGCACTTGGAGCACTTTACAACATAATACTAAACCAATATGAAATCCATTTAAAAACACAAATCCATTTAGACAATTTAAAAGGGTAAAATAAAGAGGGAGGAGAAAACGCATCAAGGGGGAATCAGCAGTGGATCCTAAAAGTGCCTGGAGAACAAATAAGTCTTCCAGTGCTTTTCAAGGGTAAGGAGGAAGGAACTGAGAGGGACTTTTGAAGGGAGGAAATTTCACACTGGAGGACCATCCTAAAAGTCTGGCTACAGCAAAGGCATGATCAGAGACATTTGTAAATTGCTGCAGATTAGAAGCTACCACAGTACCTTCTGATTACAAGAGGGGTAATTGGAGTGACAAGTCCAGAGAAATTTAGCTGCAGTTTTAGCAAAGGGAAGCTATCTACCGCATGGCAGAGCCTGCTTTAAGACGAGCAGTGCGTGCTTGTGCAGGAAAATCACGTACTTGGTAAAAGTGCCGGGGGCATGTTGATTTTAGACGAGACAATACATGCCGTATTGTGCCGCTTGTCTAAAAGCGGCCAGAGTATTTACAAAAACAGTAGTAATTTATTGCCCACTGGTTGGTCTGGCTGCTCCACTGAAGCATCATGGGATATAGGTATCATCAGCACGAGTGATGTGAGTGTAGACCTTACTTGTGAAAGGATATGGGATATTTACAAGCTGATGGAGGATCTTATATCTCACCACAAACAAGAGAGGTAATACGAGTGACAGGTCCAGAGAAATGCTAGTCAGTCAAAGTCAGGGAATCAGAGGTCCAGACCCAAAGAGACAGTCCAAGATGCAGGGCTAACCTGAAGACACTGGGGCTGTTGCTGGTGGGGGTTGTCCATGACTCCTTTCGAGAGGGCCGGGTGCAATCATCTGGCCCCTGCTCAAGAAACCATCTCTTAACATCGATTCCCTGGCCATCTATCACCCTGTCTCTAATCTCCCCTCGTTTTAGGGAAGGTTACTGAATGGGTGGTCACATTGCAGCTTCAGGCACATGGGGATGTTATTGGATTCCTGGATCCATGGCAGTCAGGATTTGGGGCATGGCACTGAGACTGTGCTTGTGTCCTCGACTGATGAGCTCTACTTGACAAGGGCAATTGTACTCTGTTGATTTTATTAGATCTTCTGGTGGATTTTGATACAGATGATCATACGGTGTTGCTGACATGGCTATATGACCTGGCAGGGGTTTACGGAACTGCTCTTGAGTGGTTCTGTTCATTCCTACTGAGGAGGTCCCAGAGGACAGTGATGGGTAGTGGCTCATCATTCCCTCAGAAGTTCCCCTGTGGGGTCCCACAGGGTTCTGTGTTGCTGCTCTTTCTGTTCAATGCGTATCTGAAGCCACTGGGCAAGATCATATGAAGGTTTGGAGTGAAGTTCCATCAGTATGCTGATGACACCCAACTCTCTCTGTTTCATCCAACCATGGCCCTGAAGTCTTGATGCTCACCCAGTGCCTGGCTGCTGTTGGGGACTGGATGCGGAAGAGCCAACTGAAGCTGAATCCAGACAAGAAAGAGGTGATTATGGTTGGCCGACCTTGTGACCTGGGGGATATTGGGATTCCTATCATTGATGTGTTCCGACCTCCCTTGGTCACACACGTTTTCAGCCTTGGGGTGTTCTTGGATCTATTTCTGCGCCTGGACTGTCAGGTTGTTGCAAGATTCCAGTCAGGTGGATGGGGGACCATAAGGGGTAGTAGGAAGGCGTGACTTTCACCAATTCCAACTGGTGAGAATTTTTTATCAGATTCAGACCTGGCCACTGTCTATAATGCCTTCATAACCTCGAGACTAGACTATTACTATGCGCTTTACATGGGGCTGCCATTCAGGGATGACTCCAAGGGGTGCGGGTGCTCGCCCAAAATATTTCCCACTACCCCTTTTGCTCCTCCATCCACCTGACTGGAACCACCATAATTAATAAGGTAAACTGTTAAACACCATAATTAATAAGGTAACTCAATTATTAACAGTATGTACCTCCATTCTATAAAATATGTATTTAACGTATAGCAAAATCCTTGCTCCCCATATGATCTTCACCATCCCTTTGCTCCCCCAAACTAGTTGTTATAGTCATCCCTCCTGCCCTTGATGACTTGGAAGCTGCAGTTGGTGCAGAATGTGGCAGCCCGCCTTCTGTTGGGGTGGGTCACCAGGAGCACATTACACCAGTTCTCTGGAGTCTGCACAGGCTGCCAATAGCTTTCCAAGCAGATAGGCTTTGACCTATAAATCTCTAAATGGCTTGGGCCCCAAGTATATGAAAGAATGTCTTCTTCCCTGTGTTCCATCATGGCCTCTGTCATCAGCCGGGAGCACTCCCTTACAGGTACCATATGCCTGTCATGTTTCTACGACGAGGACATGCAGAGAAGCATTCTCGGTGGCTGTCCTACAATTATAGAACTCCTGCCTCTTGGAGATTCATGTAAGTTTTTTTTAATACGTGACAGTGCTTGGCTGCTGCCACAGTCTGCCCCATTCTAGAATGGGGCTGCCACCATGACTGGTACTGGTCCAGGGTCCCGAACTGACGTGACAGGGGCTGGGTCACTGGGGAGGGTGAGGGAAAGGCATGGACATGTGTCTGTCCATCCCTGCCCCTGTGCGGTGTCTAGAGGCCCACCCTCCCCAATGGGCAGCCATGGCAGCTGGTCATAGCAGCCTCCGTGACCCAGCCAGGGAAAGCGGGCTTCCAAACGTGATAGCCCACTTTACACCTGGTCAGGGAGCCAGATTCCAGTTGTGTTGACAGCTAACATGAGCTGCGACTTTCTCAAGTCACAGTCCATTCTAGCTGCCAATACAGCTGGGATCTATCCCACACAAACATCTGGTGCCCAGGAATTGACGTGACGGTGGCCTGGACGTTAAAGTGGGCCACCACCAAGTCTAAGCCTGCTCATTTCCCAGAGGAAAAGCAAGACCTTTTTGTATGGCCAGGCATTTGTTAGGCAGGGGTAGGGTTGGGGTGCTGTGGGTTAGGGGATTTTAATCTGTTTTTAGTTGTTTTAGAGGGGTATTTTAATATCTGGGTTTATTGTCCATTGTCAGTTAAGCTCCCTGAGTCCCAAGATAATGGGTAGGATAGAAATATAAGTAAAATAAATAATAAATAGAAGCCTCCTGTAAGGTCAAAACCAGGGCATCCGAAGTATAAAGCTTTTGTATTGTACCCCCTGTATGCCAGAAACTGGAGACAGGCTATCACAATAACAGGGATCTTTATTTCTAAGCCTCATGCAGTCTCTGCCAAATTGCCTCTCCCCTTCTACTTCTGTCCTCTGAGAGTCCTGTTGGCCTCCTTGTAGGCCCTGCAGTAAAGCTACAGGGATGCTGCGAAGGGGACAAACTTACAAACTAAAACCAGCAACTACCTGAATGCAACAAAAGCCCAAAGCCAAGGAGTAACCATGCTCAACATCATTATTCAGGCTATGGCCAAAGCCAGAGAAGCAGGCCAAGAGTCGGGGATGGAGCAGAAGGTGGGCTTGGACTTCAGGGAAGGCTGGGTTGGACAAGGTGAGGTGATGTGAATATGTAGAGCAGAGGTCCAGACAAAATAGATCACACTGGGGTGCAGCCTGTAAAGTCAGGACACTTCTAGTTGCAGAGGCAGGGGTTGCACGGAAGTGCAGGATGTTATATAGGGCCGAGGGCCAATAAGGGAACTGGAGTGACCAGTCAGTCATCCTGTAGGTGCGATGTAGGCGAGGATGCAACTACAGGTTGCAGTTCCTCTGTACCACCACAGCTGCTCTGTGGCAGTATTGCCAAGGCTTTAACCTAGTGACCTGGCTGACCTAGGCTGAAGGCCCACACAGAGCCCGTGGATTGTGACGTGCTTTCATAATCTTCTTGCAGGCGTTACAATTATCCTCTAAATTAGTTAATTTAAAGCAAAGTGTTAACTCCTGCAACAAGTGTTAAGAAATGCCCAGTGATCTGAAAACTACTGTACATGGTGTTTCCATGAACACAAAATAAATGTACTGCAACACAGGTAACGTTGTTTATTGTGAAAATAAGTACTTGCGGTGGGGGCGCTACAAGACTGAGCCACCCACCTTACTCTGTTGGTCAAAACTCCGAGCCTGGGGCCCCAACAGCTGCCAAACCTCCGGAAATCTTGGTTCAACTGCCACCACACAGACTCCCAATTCACCTCCATAGTCCACACAGTCTGAGTTATGCAAACTCCAGGTTGTTACCCATTTGCCGCTTCCCAAGGGCACCCCCTTTCCCTACTTCTCCTTATCTGGCATTCTCCCTGTACAGGAGGCAAAAGCCCGTGGAGTAACTCAGAGGTGCTTATCTTTATCAGAAGCTGCCCTGGCTGGAAAAACCAATGAGGATTCCCCTTTTAAGGGTGAATCCTGTAACCGCCTTGGTAGCTGTGCTTCAGCAGGCCTAGAGAGGCATCTTTTTGACAGAGAGCACATGAACACACAGAGTAGGGTAAAAGAGAACCGACGAAAACACAGACTTTACTGGTTAGGGTAAAAAAAGGTACAAACAGGTACTAAAGGGTAAGAAGGTAGGATAAGTTCTTGAGCAAGATCCAGAGTCCAATTCAGTGGATGCATGGACTCTTTTGGATCACGACTGCTTAAAACTGGTCCTTGGCTGGTACTTAGCAGGTAGCAGTTCCTTACTTACAGTTTCATCATTACATGCTGTAGATAGAGATAATTTCTTAGCAACATGGGGCACAGTCCTTAGTTCCAGCTGGCAGAGGTCCAAGGGTTGTGAAGGTCAGGGCAAGAGAGAGGCGAGTGGGCAGTCTCTGTCCCTTTTAACCTCCTATCCCCTCTCTGCTGGGATTGGTTCATGGGAGGTCACCTGGTCTATGCCCCAGTCAGGGGCAGAGAGTCCAACCAATCAGGGTAGAGTTGCCTGCAGATACCTGAGCCATGATGACCTCACCTACTAGGGATGTCCGTTACAACATTCTCTCCACATGGCTCCAGCCTAGGGAAAGCGGACTCCTGTCATGTGTCCTGGCAGTAGGCCTATAGGCCTCTTTAGCAGTCCCAAGGTCTAGGCCTCCAAAGTCATGTGGTTTTTGCCACATCGGCTACAAAGCCTTAGGGGCTGTCCATAAAGTATGGGTATTAATATATGTGATGCTTCCCAGTATGGCCCACTTGGGCAAAAACCTTACCTGCACGTCTGTTAGTGGGCTGCCAGATGTGGGCCTGCTACAGCCCCATACCAGGTAGGCAGCTGTCCATGAATTATGGGCCCAGAAGGAACCAGGCCCACAGTCCAGGCCCAAGGGTCACACAGGCAGGCGATAGCAAGTCATACCAGGTGTGTGCATGACCATACCAGACTATTGCAATGCGCTTTACGTGGGGCTGCCCATGAGGACTGTTCAGAAGCTGCAGCTAACACAGAATGCAGTGGCCTGTCTCCTTACCGGGCCGGGCCGCAGGGAACACGTAACACCTGTGCTCTGAGAACACTGCACTGGCTGCCTATTGTCTTCTGGGCGCAATTCAAGGTGCTGGTATTGACCTTAAAGCCCTTCACAGTCTAGGCCCTACTTATCTGAGTGATTGCCTCACCCCCTGGGCACCTAGTCAGCCCCTGTGCTCATTTGGTTGTGCCCTCCTGGAAGTCCCACATTACCAATGGGTTTGGATGGACTGGAGGGTATTTTTGGCAGCTGCACCATCGCTTTGGAACTCCCTTCCAGTGGTGGTTCGCCTCAGCCCAAACCTTCTTGCCTTCTGACAAAATTGTAAGACCTGGCTTTTCCGCCAGGCGTTTGGTGCGGGAGGAGGGGAGGGTGGGATGGGTATGTCGGGGTAAATTGGGGGTGGGGGGGTTTGCACTGTGGGTTTTATTTTGTGCATGATTTGAGTTTTAATATGTTTGATATGTTATACATTTTTATATTATCAGTGTGTTTTTATTATGAATTTTGTGAGCCACCCCACATTGTAGTGAGAGGGGTGGGGTAAAAATGTACAAATAAATAATAAATAAAATTCCAGCCCCGATGCAGTGGCTGCCTGTCATAGCTGGGGGAGGGGCCAGCCAGACTCACTTCTCTTCCCCCTGCCCTTCCTGGCCTGGTTGATCTGCAGGAACATTTATTCTGTTCCCTGACCTGGCAGGAGGTGGGCCCCCCTCCTAGGGCCGTACTGTAAGTGTACCAGCTGCATGTTTATTAACACCTACTTTCATGCAAGGAGGGATGGGGGGAGGGGAGATAGCAACTTTGTGACAATTTGTTATGGGAGAGGGAGGAGGTATTAGTCACACAGATCTTGGAGGAGCGAGGCATGAGTTCATGACCTCCATGACAACCATGGGCCTGTCCCAAATCATCTGTGGCCCCACACATGAGGAGAGATATACACTGGATTTGGTTTTCTGCACCAGCCTTGAGGCGGGGGGGGG
>QEPC01004236.1:2612660-2623472 GCA_003113815.1 Sphenodon punctatus | reverse complement strand
GAAAGGGGACTTTCCCCACATATTGGGGTATTTTTAAATTGAAATTGTAAATTGTTTTAAAATTCTATATTGTTTTAATGTTTTAATGAATGTTGTTTGCCGCCCCGGGCTGGCCTGTGGGCAGGAGGGGTGGGATATAAATTTAAAATAAATAAATAAAAATAAAAATAATGTGGCATCACAATCATTTTTTTACTCTGTTTTCAATTACATTCCTGTGTTCACAAACTATTCCTTACACATAATAAATGAAATTTGACACACTGCTATTTAAAATACATGCAGGGGGAGAAGGGCATGAGAGATACTTGGGGGGGGGCTGAAGTAGAGTGACAAAATTGGTGCAAGAGAACATGGTGTGTGTGTGTAAAAATGGCACACAAAAAGTGTGACATTTTATGGACAGCCCCTTAGGGATTTCATCACGGAAAGGAAGGTAGGACAGGGCTGGACAAGGAAACGTGAGGGCAGGCACATGCCTAAAAGTTATCTGAAGAACAATTCATGCAACTCAGTGTATTCCATATCTTTTCTGTATGTAGCATTCTAATAAAGGGACAATGGGCATTTTTACACACACGTTAAAGTTCCAGATGTTTCAATCTTCTGGGTTTACAAGCCCACAAGTAAGGCTGCATTCTCACCTGCGGTGGCAGTGGTGGCAGCGGGAGGGGCGAGGGAGATGCGGCAGCGCGGAGGAGCCGGTGGCAGGGAAAAGAGCCAGTGCGAATAGGAATTTGCCGTGGCTTCTCTCGCACATGTCAGGGCAGGATTCTGCACCCTGCCATGCGCGAGAGAAGCTGTGGCAGATCCCCATTCGCACCGGCTCTTTTCCCGACTGCTGGCTCCTTCGTGCTGCCGCATCTCCCTTGCCCCCTCCCGCTGCCACCACCGCCGCCGCAGGTGAGAATGCAGCCTAAGTTCTGGATGCATTTTTCACACACACACTGCCCTGAGGCAGCCTAAAGTAGCTGCATCTGTAAACATGACAGACTGCCATGGAAACCAAGTGACCACGGCTGCCTGGAGCAAAGCCGTTTACCAGGAGAACCTTTTACACACAAAAGTTCTGGGAGAAGTTTCATGCAGAAGTTCAAAGATCCGAATATTTAAGATCTGGGTGAGTGATTTAGACACACAGAAAGTTCAGGATGTAACAGCAAACATCCAGGAGAAGCATGTGTGTAAAAACACCCAATGTTACTTCACTGTAAGTGTATTGTGGCTCACAGAGCAAGAGGCAGAAAATAAGGAGTTAATGACAGGCTTTGATTGTCTGCTGTGCTTGAATGGTCTAATCAAATAATACCTGGCAGAAGCTTGCAGAGGCACCTGCCCTTTTGCCACCAAATTTCCATTTCAGCATAATTGCAGAGTGGAGAACTAGTCAGTAATGACATTCTTATGGAGGATAAGCTGTTAATACCTGGCCTTGTGCTAGCTTGTGTGAGGATTTCCGTGAAACATTAGGCACTTGAAATGTCTCCCTTGCCATGAGCAAGTGCGCAAGCTGGCCATCGGATTGAAATGGGAATAGCCTTTAAATCCGGCTCTGCCTTAGTAAAAAGGCAGCAGCTCTTGCACCAGGAAGAGTTAAATCCGGAGTCACACTGCACAGAATGCCAGAAAACCTTTGCCTTCATTATCCTCTTTCAAAAGGCAAAGCTTTGCAGTTGCCAACCTTTCCCAGGGCTTGCTGATGCTGTGCTAATTGGGAAGGGCTGCCTGTGAGTGGGCTCGGTTAGGTTGCTAAAAGGGAGGGTGTTTTTGGTTTTATAAGTGAGCTCCTGTGATGACGTGCCTGCACTCAGCTGCAGTGACACTGCAATGGCTGAGGGCGGCTGTTGGATGTTCGCAATGAGCTCATTCTCCCAGGAGGGCACAGGGTTTACAGTGCATCACCGGGCAACTGCAGCCTCCCTGTGAAATTCAGCGTTAGCTTCTCCTCAGTTAGACTGGGAGTGATTTCTTCACTGGGTGGGGGGGTGCATGGTGAGCAGTTTAGTCTGTACCGTTGATTCCTGGTGGTGGTTGGGTTTTTTTCCTCCTTGCTTTTTTGCTTGTCCTTCTAAATGCTTCCCTGGACTGATTGATGAATCACTGTTCAGAGGATAGGGATGGAAAAATGTAATCTCATGCAGCAGGGATGGAGCTCTATTTTTTTTTCTTTTTTAAGCAGCCTTTTGCAAATGTGAAACATAAGAAATCCTTTTAAAATCAGTCTGCTAGGAACAGCTCCCAGGTTTTTAGAATGACGTGCACTGCACAAAAGGAATGGTACCCTCCACAGGTAAAGCAGAAAAGCAGTATGCATCATGCTGGACCATGCCTGTAAGGTTAGTTTCTCTACATATTTGTACATACATCCATACCTATGTATATGTCATCATGTATACAGCAATAGCTGCTCTCCTCCTGTATATGTTGTGTGCCGTTCCTGTTCTGCATGCTGTGCTTGCTGTAGTTTTTCTACCACTCTAGCATCTGTGTCAAGCTAATAAATGCAGGTATGACTTCTGCAGATTTCATTTCATATAGACCTTCCTAAACTGATGCTATTGCCTTCTGCTCAATAGGGAGGAGCTGGTGCACCTCCTTGCAGATCTTTTGCAGACTTGAACTCCAATGTGGTGGAGCTGAAATGCCACAGACGGATGCAATATACAGATCTCATCAGCAGTTGTGCATGCTGTCATAGCTGTATTCTCTGAGCCTTGCGAGTTCTGAATTATTGGGGCAAGGAGCTCTGCTTTGCAGGTTTATTAAATGACCAGTTTTGAGTTGGCATCTGCAAATTTCTAAATTCCACAAAGTGGGATGGATAGATTGCACGTAATAGAATCCCTTCCTATCCCACGATGTTTAACCTGTTAGCTTAAAAGAGAGGTTCCCTCCTTGCGGCTGCTCATTCCCTTGTTGGCCATAAATGTCACTTATTCCCATTAAGCTTCTATTCCCTTTAATTAGCATGGCTAACTATATGTGAACAGTTTAAAATGCAGAAGTGTCTATAGGGCAAAGACATTAGCTGAGTGTCATTAGATGAGAGTCAGACTGTTATTTCTCACATCCGGATACTTTGAGAGCAAATACTTTGAGAGCAAATCTAGATGGCTCCAACATGGTGGATTATAGTAAACAGGTTAAAATTGGGATAGGAGCTGTTTTAGTACTTTAGCCTTACAATTTATTCTTGACTGTGGTTCTGTTTCAAGAAACTGTCCCCGTTCAGGACACCATGTAAGCACATGCTTAAATGAGAACGGATTTCCTGGATGTGGGCCTATGCTTGTTTCTTGTATATTTTGAAAAGAGCTAATTGCAAACACCTCTTGCATTGTAAAATACCAGCCCCCCTCAAAAAAACCCCTGTGCATGTGTTATCTAGTTATGTGAATGTGATTAGAGTTCTGCTGTAATCGAGATTAAGGACATGTTGGAACACACTGCTTTGTATTGTAGTAGTACAAATTGTTGTGTACAGGAGAATGGTGGTATCACTCTGGGAGGAATATAGATTCTCTCACTTTAACACCTTTCTATAAAACATCTGTTTCTCTTCCCTGCTAAATGTTTCCCCATATTTTTTTTAATGGTGGTGAATTTTGTTTTATTGCCTCATTAACGAACAATCCTGGTTAAAGCTTCTATTTCATGGGAGGTGAAAAGCAAAAAAGGGTTGGGAAAACTTGCATGGACCAGTTGTCTTGAATTTGAGATCAGAATACATCCTGATTCAATAAAGCAATAAAAACCATTCCATCAAGTAGTCATAATGTAGTTGGGTTGTAGCAGAACTGGGTAGTTTCATGGCCAATAACAACATTTATAGTTCTGCATCCTGTGGCATTGGATAATAAAATCTCATGATTCATGACGTAAGTTAATCACTGAAAGGCTCAGGAAGGAAAGCAAAGCTCTGTCTCCGTCCCATGTGTAGCAATGCATAATGGTCTGGAAGCATCAGAGGGAATGAGGGTTAGTGCAAAACATAACTGCACGTGGTATGGTTCACCTGGAGCATCAAGTGCTGGCCATTGCTGGAGGCAGGGAACTGACTGGAATGCAACATAGGTCTGACATCATATTATTATTATTATTTTTATTTATATCTTGCCCTCTCCCTAGAGGCTCAAGGCGAATCACAACATATTAAAAACAAAGTACAAATATGTGATATACTCCCTTCAACTCTTCCATTTCCCATTCACTTCTGCCAACCATCCACCAGCTTCTTTCACCATCTGAGGCTTTCCTCACCTCCCTCACACCTGCCTCAGCATCCTCCAGCTGCCTCCTGCCATGTCCTCTGATAACTCCCAACCACTTCCATACATTCCATCGCCTTTCCTGTACCCTATCTCCGCTGCAAGGGGGTGGGGGATCTTGTTCTGCAGTTAATAGTTGCAACTCCTATGCATTTTCTGTTTTCAGAGATGATGCGCATTCCATGCCATGTGTACAAATGAACCCCAATAATGGAATAATAATCATGGAAAAGCAAAATCCATTTATTTATGTTGTCCCTCAAGGAACAGTACTATGGAATGTAATAGATGCAAAGCTAAAAGACAACGGAAAATTAATGAGTCTATGGAAATTACTTTCCAAACAATAGCACTGATGGAGAGGGATCTCTTTCCTCTAGGTTTTCATACCCCCTATAACATTCCAGGAGAGAGAGAGAGAATTTCCTATTAAGTTCTACAGATATTTGTATAAACTTATAATTATCCTGTTCTAAACATTTCTCCAAGAAATTGTCACAAGGGGTTCCTTGGCCACTCAAGGACTTTACATAAGGGCTGTCTCACTGAGAGAGGATACTAGCAGGAAAAGAGGGTAGAGAAGACCGTAAGAGATGGGGCTAGACAGCAAGAGAGGGCGGGGCAGTGGAAGAAAGGCCATGGCGTTGGCTACACTAGGGTTGTGACAATTTGTGGGAAGGGGAGAGGGAAATGGTTTCATGTACCACCACATTCAGATTTTCATCTTGGTTTGTATAACACGCTTTGGTGGGCATGCAAGAGAATCCTTATAAATGTGACAAACGGACAAGGAGGAGACTCTGAGATAGCTTCAACGTATGATGCCTTTATGAACAGTCCCTTACGGGACTGGGCTGGGGGGAAGCATCAGGTCCAGTACACTGTGGCTATTATATTGTGTTTACAGTTTAATATTACTTAAAAATTTAAGTGTAACATTCGTTTTTGTATTTTTACTAGGGGTGAAATGAGATTTCGATCCCTTCAAGAACCTTACCAAGAATGGGCTTCTTGGTGAGATTCTCTAGGTCAAGAATCTTGTGAGACTTGGTGTTTTTGCTGTCATTCCTGGCAAGATTCTCGAGCGTCAAATAAATGCCCCCGGCGGTGTTCTGTGCATGTGCAAAATGGCCACCAGGAGCTGCGCATGCGCAGAGCATTTTGGGGTTTTCAAGAATCTTGCAAGATTTGAGAAACCTCAAAAAAATAAAAAAAATAAATCCAACCAAAAATGTGAAAAATGGCTGCCAGAGGCCATGTATTTGCACGGTGTTTGTGGGATTTTCGAGACTCTCATGAAAGTCTCGAAAATCATAGTAAGATCTCACGAGATCTTGCCACAGGCTCCAAGAATCCAGTGCATTCTCATTTCAGCCCTAATTTTTTTCAAAAAGTGTTAATTATTCAAGTGAAAAACAAAAAAATCTTCCTTTAAAAAAATAAAATCAAGTACGTAAACTTTAGCAGCTTTAAGCAAAAATAAAGCAAAAGTGCATTCCTTAATATGTTGGGTTCTGCTGGTTTTCCCAAGATCACCTGACCTTGACCGTGGGCACACGCAACACTGGTTGTTTTCTTGGACAGAAACTTACTGTGGGTGATCAGTGATGTGAAAACACAAACATTGAATTAAACTGTTCATGAACCATGTGCTTTTAGTAGCTAAGTTACTTCTGTAGCTTTTGTGAGGATTATTTAATTCTAGTTCTTGGTTTGAATATTTATTCATGTATCACTTTAGTGATTATGCTACCACGGGTATAGAATAATTGAATCTCCGAGTTGGAAATGACCTCGTAGGTCATGTAGTCCCCTGCTCAATGCAGGAAATCCACAACTACAGCATCCCTGACATGGTCATCCAGCCTCTGTTTGAAAACCTCCAGTGAAGGAGAGCCCTCCACCCCCCTAGGCAGTCTGTTTACTGTCAAACAACTCTTACTGTTAGGAAGTTCTTCCCAATGTTTAACTGAAATCTGCTTTCCTGTAATACGAGCCCATTGGTTCTAGTCCTGCCCTCAGGAGCAACAGAAAACAAGTCTAATCCATCTTCTGTGTGACAGCCCTTAAGATATTTGAAGACAGCTATCATGTCTTCTCTTCACCAGGCTAAACATACCCAGTTCCTTCAACCTTTCCTCATAGGACTTGGTTTCCTGACCATCTTTGTCGCTCTTCTGTGAATCCGTTCCAGTTTGTCAATCTCCTTCTTAAAATGCAGTGCCCAGAACTGGACACGGTACTCCTGATGAGGTCTGACCAGCGCAGAATAGAGTGGAACTATTTCTTCTCATGACCTGGACACTATGCCTCTGTTATTGCAGCCTAAAATTGCATTAGCCTTTTTAGCAGTTGCATCACACGGCTGACTCCTGTTTAGCTTGTGATCAACTACAGATCTTTTTCACATGTACTATTGCCAAGTCAGTTATCACCCATCCTATACATTTGATTTTTCTTACCTAAACGTAGAACTTTACATTTATCTCTGTTGAATTTCATTTTGTTAGTTTTGTCCCAGCTTTCCATCCTGTCAAGATCATTGCGAATCTTGTTTGTCTTCTAAAGTGTTAGCTATCCCTCCCAGTTTTATGTCATCTGCAAATCTGATAAGCATCCCCTCTACTCCTTCATCCAAGTCATTGGTATAACAAGGGTTTCATAATCTGGTCACCTCTGACCACCAGAGGCCCCTTGCACCATGCAGCTGTTATCTTTTCCTTACTGGCCCTCTCTCGTCTCTAGCCCCACCTCTTGCTGTCTTCCACTCCCTCTTCTGCTTTGGCACCTGGGTCTTTGGTCCTGCTGCCTGGCCCAGCCATTTTCTCTCCAATCAGCCTATGCTTGTTGGGGCCCTGGGACTGCAGCCTCTGTTCACTACTGGGTTACCAACTTACCACCCCTTTGGTTTGACCCAGAGTCTTTGGGTTTTCACTAGAGCTGAAATTGAAAACCGAGTACACCCATCAAAACTGTGGTACTTGATTCGACCTAGTAATTTTGAGTACTAACCACTCCAGTATCCAAAATCTAATCGGGTACCCGAACAGCTGAAATACTGGGTTTTGTCCCGATTTTCTGTTTTCTAGTACTGGGTTTCCAATACCAGATTTCTGATTACTATCCTGGTTTTTCCAAGTTTCCAGTCTGATTTCTGATCAGAAAATGGTAAATCAGTAAGTCAGAAATGGAAATATCCAGTATTTTTGGGTATTTGGGGACTCAGTCAGTATTCATGGACTGATTAGGGTACTTGATACAATACTCAAAAATGCAGGTATTACTCACAGGTAGCAAATGTGCTACCCATTTCAGCTGTTGAGTAAACCTTGAGGCAGCCTTGACTCAGGCATTGTTGAGTGGCACCTTAGTAGCATTCTCTCTATTGCTAAGTAACTGATATAACGTGTGCTTTTTAGGCATGCAAGCCTCTCTTTTTTTGCTGATTCTGCTCGGTTTTCTTCATATGCCTTGTGGTAGGATAACAGATATGTCCCTTGGCACATGCCATAGCTGAAAGAGTTCTAATGAACTCAAAATGGCATGTACTGTATTTTTCACAAATGTTTATTGTTTCGACAAAGTCACAACAAAAGAAACCAACAATAAAACATTACCAATTAAAAATTATTTTTTTTTCCACTAAGCTACTACATTCTATCCCCAACAAGGGCTACTATAAATTTTAAATCAAAAATCTATATATAATATAACTTCCAAACTCACTTAGTCCCCTATTTCTTAACAAAGTACTAAATATATAAATATCCCCCTAGTCCTTATAAAATATAATAAAATAGGCTCATGAAGCCATAATCAACATAAAATTTTCCCAACGTGGGACATAATGAGCATGAATCCTAGCTCTTCTACGGAGCTGGAAATCGGAAAACTCAAGGCCCCTGCAGACTAATCTGGTTACAAACCGAAAAACCACCCAGTCATAACCTAGCTAAATATAATAGGCCATCATAGCTCTATTCATCCTCATGGCCCTATAACCATTTTATTTGATAGCTCATATTCTTCTATATAATTCCTTAATTAAAATATAATACTGAGCTAACCCTA
This sequence comes from Sphenodon punctatus, assembly GCA_003113815.1. Classification (NCBI taxonomy): domain Eukaryota; kingdom Metazoa; phylum Chordata; class Lepidosauria; order Sphenodontia; family Sphenodontidae; genus Sphenodon; species Sphenodon punctatus. Next base: position 2,615,133 of record QEPC01004236.1, on the reverse strand, counting down.
GCTCTTCTATGGGGCTTGAGCTCGGGAGGCTCTTGACCCCTGGACTGTGTAATACCATCCAAAACTGGGAATCTGTTCAATTGACCTTACCACGACAGAATATAGTGGGTCGAGATCATCTATTCGTCTTCCCCAGCCTGCTTAATAACAAATACTCTCCACAAAAATTCTATAACCCCAGATGTAACATCCGTAGAATGATCACCCAGCAGGAACCCAAAATAAAATTCTTTTTGCCTGCCTTGGTGGGCAGCTAACAATGGAGTTATCCACCTAGCACGTTCCTTATTATAGAGGGGACAAAATAACAAAATATGCTCAATTGTTTCAGTTTGCTGTAATAAGCAGCAGCAGTTGCGTTCAGCTAACGGGGCCCCTCTATAGCTACCCTCCACCAACTTTGAGGGAAAACAATTTAATCTTGCCAGAGTGAACAACCTCCTCTTTTTAGGAATCTTACTATTTACCAAATAGGGCATCAGCGATCGTGTTTGATTCATAATTACAAGGTGTCCTCCTAATGTTCTATTATTACGAAGGGAAGCCAAGGTATCCTGCCGTGTATAGTCAAAGAGTCTATCAAATAGCATTTTTTTTGCCACATTATAGCCCAATGGAATCAGGGCCTCTGGTGAAAATCCAAGATGCCTAATTTTATCCACCACCTTCATTGCCCACAGGTTGGGAGTTTTCTCATCAAATGCCAGCTGGGAAAGAGGGGCAGCCATCTGGAAAAACAAACGGAGCCAGTACCCAATTGCACCCTTCCATACCCTTTCCTGTAATGGCAGCAGCCCACACTCCAATCCCAGTGCTCTATTACTTGCTCCAGCCGGTGCTGATAGTAAAGATCTTAAAAAACCAGACTGTAGCCGTTCCAAACTTTCTGTTTTATCCAGGGCCCAAAAATGGGCTCCATACAGCAACTGGGGAAGACACTTTGTCGTAAAAATTTTAACAGGTGGGGCCACCTGCCTTAAAAAAGGCAACTAATAATTTAATCAGTTTTTTAGTCTTTCCCAGTATGGTCTGGGCCTAGCTGGCCCATGTACTGTATTTTATTAGGATGTAAATCTTAACGGAATTCTGCATTAATGGGGTTGTCTTTTTTGGTTTTTTAAAAAATAATTTAAGCTCAAAGGGCCAATTCTACTATCACTGGGTTGTTGACAAAATGCCTGTTGACTTCAAAGAGAACAGTATTGGACCAGGCACACACAGCATCAAGTTTAGCAGTAAGGCAATTTTCTCCCCACGGTCTTAGGAGGATGGAATTGCATAGGAGTTGATATTTGAAACAATTAATTTTTTAAGATTTTAGGCTGCTGTTTTTGTTGGTTTAGTTCCAATGATGACACTTTTATACTCAGAGAAACTATGTATTAACACTATGTTTAGTGTTGACAGTAAAATTCCATCTCCTAAAGGGAAGGGCACAATCTTTCAACTGTTTAGCGCAGGTGCTTGAAATTAGCACTGTCATTAAAGCTCAAACAAGTAGTGCACTAACTACCCAGAGGGACCAAATAGTCATGTGGCCACCTATTGAAACACCCGCATATCTGGGCGAGTGTCCTTGAATAGTATGAAGCCCCCCCCTCCTTCCCACATTTACTTGGGGATGGTGGGAAACCAGCAGGGCTGGCCTAGGAATTTTCAGGGCCCAGGGTGAAAACAAAATGCGGGTGCCCCATGAGCCTGCCCTCCATAGTCCCATATGTACTGGGAAGGAGAAAGGCCAGGTTAAGGGGAGGCAGAGGCAGGCATGGGAGGATGCCAGGGCTTGGGTGCCAATGAGGTGGGGGATGAGGTGAGAAAACTGGGGCTTGGGGTGTGCTGGGGTAGAGCTTTTTTTTAGGTCCTTCCTCCTTCAATACCCCTGGAAGCTCAGTCTTTGCATGCTCTAAGACATCTCAGGCTGTTTCAAATTTGGCTGCTTGAATTCCTGTGCAGCCTCTCATTATCAAGTAATCTAGAGCACCTGACTCTGGTGCTTTCTTCTCATCTCTATGCACTTGCAAGTATTGACGCTAAAGCCACCCTGCCACTTTTACAAATGCAAGTTAAACTTCATTTCAAGTTAATTTTGGGCAATGGTATAGGTTGTCTAGGGAGGTTGTGGAATCTCCTTCCTTGGATGTTTTCAAAAATTGGCTGGACAAGCATCTCTCTGTGATGATAGGATATCCTGTCTTAGGGCCTTTTTAGATGATCACTGTTTCTCACAGACTGTAGAGTCTGGGAAAAACAAAGGTGTGTGTGTGTGTGTGTGTGTGTGTGTGTGTGTGTGTGTGTTTAGACATCCCCCTCCCTGGCAATTCTGGAAGTCAACTGGCACCATTGAAAACAGTGCACTCACACATGGACAGAGATCTGGACTTATGAAAGTTCGATATTGGAGTTTCATAAATTCGGTCTCCGTCCATGTGTTGAGTGTACTGTTTTCTGACTGACATCCAGAATTGGGGGGGGG
>QEPC01004236.1:2597598-2609851 GCA_003113815.1 Sphenodon punctatus | reverse complement strand
TTTTTTTTAACTTCCATCCTGATTTTTCTGACCCAATGTACCAATTGGTAATTGGAAAATAAAAAAAAATCAGTACCAGAAGATATCAAGTTTTAGGGTTTCCAAGTACCCAATCAGTACCTGGGTAAATCATCAGGTACCTAATGTGGTACCCAAAAATGCAGGCATTACTCGTGTGCACTAAAATAAGTATCCATTCCAGTTCTAAATGCAGCCTGTTTAGGGGCATAGCTTCAGGTGGGGTAAATGGAACCCTACATTAGAAAATGTATTTATTGGTTTCAGATCCCCTCCACTATCACTAAGCTGTTTCAAGCTACTTTTTTTGATTATACATAGAATTCACTAATTTTTGCACAAAATCAACTATACATAATTCCTTTAGGGTCCAGCTTCTTATATGTGTTGCGTTCTGGGAGAAGAGAAAATGGGAGATATGACACAAAGGAATCCTAGAACTGAAACATGAGGTGCTGAGGAGGGTGGACTGGCAGCTGCTGAGGAGGGTGGACATGGCACTAGCTCCTTGTTCCCTGGGGAAGGCACTAGCAGCTTCAGCAGAGACAAATCAGGACATTTTGATGTCCCAGTAGAGCTGTCCCTACTGCCCCTGCCCCCTGAAAACCTGGGTCCTGGGTCAGTGTCCATTAGGGAATTCTATCATTCCTTTAGGGTCCAGCTTCTTATGTGTGTTCCTTTCTGGGAGAAGAGGAAATGGGAGAGGTGACACAAAGGAATCCTAAAACTATAGGGTTGAAAGGACCCTCATTGGTCTAGTCCAACCTCCTGCTCTAATGGCATTTTTAGATGATCACTGTTTCTCATGGACTGCAGAGTCCAGGAGAAACAAACTCATGCTGGTTGTGTGTGTGTGTGTGTGTGTGTGTGTGTGTGTGAGAGAGAGAGAGAGAGACGTTCCCCCTGATTCCGGAAGTTGGCAGGCACCATTGAAAATAGCAAACATGCATATGGACGGAGATCTGGACTTATGAAACCTCGATATTGGAGTTTCATAAGTCCAGATCTCTGTCATGGGTGAGTGCACTATTTTCAGTGGTGCCTGCCGACTTCCAGAATTGCCGGGGAGGAGGATGTCTAAACACCCCACCCCCACACAACTTTGTTTTTCTCCAGACTCTACAGTCCATGAGAAACAACGCTCATCTAAAAAAAGCCCTAAAACAGGATATTGTATCACAGAGAGATGCTTGTCCAAACTATTTTTGAAAACATCAAAAGAAGGAGATTCCACAACCTCCCTAGACAACCTATTCCATTGCCCAATATTAGCTTGAAGTTTAACTTGCATTTGTAAATGTGGCAGGCTGGCTGTAGCATCAATACTTGCAGGGGCATAGAGATGAGAAGAAATCACCAGAGCCAGGTGCTCTAGATTACTGATAACGAGAGGCTGCCCAGGAATTCAAGCAGCCAAATTTTAAAAACCGCCCAAGACGTCTTAGAGCATACAAGGACCGAGCTTCCAGTCTGCAGGGATGTTGAAGCGGGAAGGAGCTAAAGAAGAGCTCTCCCTGACACAGGAATATAGGATGCAGAACTGGAGGAATGCTGGCTTGAGTAAGAAGCCCCACAGAGACTTGGGAAACCCCAAGAATTACAGGTTGAAGAGGCAAGTCTTGTTGAACTTCCAGGTGGGGACATTCCTTCTTTATGCCCAGGGAGGGTTAGCTACAACTTTGGTGAATGGTAAGTCAGGCGCTGGAGACATCTTGGTGGGAAAAGACTGACTGTGGGGGTGGTTGGAGACCAGGCACTTTAAAGACTTCGATACACTCACCATAGGATTGGGACCTGGTGAGATTAATTGAACTGAGTATACCCTACCTTGGAGTGGCTAATAGGACTGTGATGAAGACTTTTGTGTGGACCAGAGCTTTTGAGCTAACTTCCCCATAGCCCAGTAGTATTTCATAGGGCATGATGGGCCACCTGGCCATAGTAAACTGCAGAAATTCACCCAGTCCAAAAATCCTCTAGGATTAACCTCCATTAAAAAAAAACAAAAAACAACCCATTATTTTATATATGGCTGAATGGTATAATCCCAGTTTAAGAGCCGGTTTAGAGTTTGAAGTATCATTTTTAGCAGACCCAATATTGAATTATGAACTCATAAATCACTGGTCACCGTAAGAATGTTTCATGCTAGACACAGATATTTTCAGATGAAGACTTTTCCAATAGGCCAGAGCTATAGATGAAGGCAACTCTTTTGTCTAATGCTGCCATAAAAAACAACAACATCAATATTAAAGGCCTGAATGTTTTTATAGAGAAATCTATATAAGTTGGTTCACATAAAAATGAACCGTTAACTAGTCCATTCATTTATTTTTCATCCCTTTAGAAAAGTGATTTTAACATATTTGGGTAAAACTGTTCACATTAAAGTAGACATTTATAGCTGCATAGACGACGTTAAAGCTTATAGCTCGTATTCACATGTAAATTAGCAAAGATCATCTATGAGAAGCTTAAAGAATATTTTAAACGGGTAATCTCGCTGGACAAAGCCCTGTGTTTCTTCGCCCTAGGAGCCTCGTTTCAAGCACTGCATGAGTTATAAAAGAAGTTGCTTGCTTCATCTTGACAGTGCTTCACACAGTTTCTATCCACATAACGAAGGAATCTTTATACAGTCAATTTTTACACATCATATTAGCTTCATTTTTAGATTGACTTTATTGGCAGAGCCAGCCTCAGAATTTTCAGGGCTCAGGGCAAAGATCAAACGAAGGACAAGGGAAAAATAGGCTCCCAATCTCAGTGAAAAACCTCTCCCACCTCAAGGACCAAGTCCTACAGGTGCTCTGGCAAGAAAAAATGGGGAGTGGGGGGAGAAGAAATACAAATAGTATTTATTAAAAATTAAACATCAAAAGAAATAACAGAGAAAAGCCCATGAACATATATTATGGAAACATACAATATAAGAAGATTGTGGTCCAAAAATCAAGACCAAATCCAAACCATGATTAGTACAGCTAATAGTGTGATAAAAACCACACACATAAAAATGCAAATAAAAAAACCAGACGCATTTCGGGGCACAGCCCCTTTCTCAGTGGGATATTATGAACAATTCTATTGAACATCTAAAGTGCCACTGAAGAGACAAAGCCCCCAAAAGGCTTGAAAACCTCAAAAGCTCTTTATGTTCAAGCACCAATATTGATCTTCAATCTCACTATAGATGTTAACCAGCTTCTCATTATCATTCCATACTGTTTGAAGCTGAAACATATAGAAGCCATAAAAGCAAAGCCATAGGCCTCAATGCCAATACAGCAGAATTAGCTCCTGTTGGAGCTCTACACCCCACACATAGTCTGTGTGTGGTTTTTATCACACTATTAGATGTACCAATCATTGTTTGGATTTGGTCTCGATTTGTGGACCATAATCCTCTTATATTGTATGTTTCCATAATATATGTTCATGGGCTTTTCCCTGTTATTTCTTTTGATGTTTAATTTTTAATAAATACTATTCGTATTTCTTCTCCCCTCCCTTGTTTTTTCTTGCCATAAAATGCAGGACCCCTGGTAGCCCCTCTCTGTGGCCCCGCTCCTTTGAGAGCACCCTCTTTGGGACCCTAGAGGTGGTGGCAGGCAGGGAGGGGGGAAAGCACACACCTCACACACCACTCACACGCCTTGGGTCCCTCCGTCGGGGTTCTAACTGGGAAAATAGTGCCCGTCAGGATAGTATGTGGGCCACAAGGTCTTACAAAGACCAGGCCCCTATCATCATAGAGTGCAGCGAACTGAGGGAGGACAAGGCCCACACTGCTCACTCATCTCTTGCACTCCCACACAAGGAGGGGGGACGTGGAAGGGAGTGAAGGGTGAGAGGTGAAGGTGAACCGGGGCAAAGGGTTCCAGGTATACAGGCACGGGGAGGATTGCTCGCGGAGGACGGGGAAGGGTTTACCAGACCGGGGAGAGAAGGGTCCACATGCTCACTGTCACAAGCACCCACTTGTTCTAGCCTACTACAGGGGAGTTAGGGAAGGGATGTCACATCAAGCACTACACAATCTCTAAACACAATACACAATCTCTAACACAATCTAGAACATGTCACTTAGCTTCTAAGGTGGTCGGTCTTGACTCGTTCACCAGCTCCGAGGAAACCCCGGTGCTGACATTTTAAGGCGAAGACCCCAGCCCCTGCTGCGCCGCAAGCCGTGCGGAGTGCTGCAGGCCACGTGGCTCTGCCCCCCCAATGTCAGCGCTCGCCCCTGCTGGAGCCGCTGGGAGAACCGGGACCGGGGGGAGTGTCTCCGTGATTGCCTCTATGTCGGGGCGTGGCTCCGCCACCGGTGCTCGAGGGGGGTGCCCCACCGGGCATGGCAGCGGTGCCTAATGACAGGTGGTCTTTTTGGGGCCATGCAGGGAAGGAGTGGAGCCCCCACATCCTGCCCTGGTGAAAAGGGGGGCACTGTGTGGTCCCTGGAAGGAGAGAAAAGAGTGGGGCCCCGAGCGGTCAGCCCAAATCACCCTGTGGTCAGGCCGGCCCTGATTGTTGGTTTCTATAGAGTTAGACACACTGCCACTTGATCTGAATTTAAACTTAGGTAGCATGAAACCTTAAGACTAATCTTGCTGCAAGATGGTAAAGATGATGAAGAGTTTGGAATACAAGTCACATGCAGAAAGGATGCAGGAGATCTATATATTTAACCTACAGACACAAGTGGCAAAGTGTCACCACCAGAGTCCTTTCTCTGGGATGCTTCTACCACTGATCACATCAGAGACCTCACATGGTAGATCAGTTCAGACTTCACAACAAATGCCACCATGGGGGTCAACCAAAGGCAAAACTTTTTTTATCCTGCTAGGGTCCTCAGTTGGTAATCGTGTACCTTTTTGGTTATGTAGCCCTAATGGTACAGAAAGACATCCTGATGGACTTCTTCAAATACTTAAAGGCTTCCATAAAGAAGATGGCATTGCCACTGAGGAAAGGACAATGCGAAATTGATTTAAGTTGAAGGAAAGTAGTTTTAAGTTAAATGATAGGAAGATGATTTTACTGAAAGAATAGCTAGCCTGTGAAGTTGCCAAGGGAGCCTGAGGAAGTTCCTTTGCTGGAGGTTTTTAAGAGGATGCTGGATAAATATTTGCTGGATCTGGTTTAGGTCTGGTTAATCCTGTATTAGTGCATACAGTTAGGCTTGATGATCCTTGGGATCATTCAGCCCTATAATTCTGTGGGTGTTCTCAGACATGACGATACTACAGATTTCCACACTTTGCCAAGCTTGGAAATCCATGCTGTTGTCATGGCTATATGCAGCTGCCAGATTTTGATCTTGGTTGGAAGGAACCTGGGTTTACACAGGCTGTGGTGGTGTTTGTTTAGCCCAGGCTGTTCCTCAGGACCATCCCCAAAGAACAGCCCGGACTAAGTGCTGCCACAGCCTGGGCTAAGTGCTGCCACAGTCCGTGCAACAGACACCAGACCGGGCTAAAGCGAGTCATCACTCACATCTGATGGCCCGTTTACTTTTATCCCGGTCTGGGTCCATGGTTCTTCGAGGCAGCAATGGCTGCCTCATGGGCTGCTGCGGCTGCCTGTCAGGGAAGGGGAAGACAATTCTGAGCAGTGTGGGGGCAGGACTGTGCATTGCCTCACCGTCTCCCCACCCCTTCCCCAACCTGCACTGCCACTACTCTTGTTTGGTACCAGGGCCAAATTCTGCCTGGAGTGAAGGCCTCAGACCAGGCAGGATTAAAGTGTGATGGTGCTGAGCTGAAAAGACCCTATGAGGTAGCAGCAGATATCATGGTAAGAAAGCAGGCATTGTGTAACTACGCAAAGCGTCAAGAGCATTTTTATTAGGGCTGAACTGAATAGTACTTCTGGGTATTTAGACTAAATGTTGACATTCCAAATAGTCAGTCCAAGTACTTGGAAGCAATTCTGTGCTCTTGCCAAAGCTATGGACTTTGGAGACTGAAACACAGAATGTCAGAAAACTTTGGAAACTTTGGAAAACTTCGGTGCCACCTCGGCGCCTCAGCAGGTGTTGTCATGTAGAGCAACTGCAGCTGGAGGGTCAGGGGGCAATGGTTGGCAACCTCTTGGCATGGATTGGTGTGGCACTGGTAACTTGGAGAGACCAGGGATACAGGCCAGGGAAACTCCTGGAGCCAGGCAGAGAGAACCCTGTGGGTGGCTCATGGTGCTACCGTCTGACTGCCAAGCTGAGCAAACCAAGCACCCCAGCTGGCCTGGCAGCATCCAAAAAAACTAACCTAGCATGCTGTCCCATGCCTGGAGGCAGCCAGAGGACCCTTGGTAAAAGAAGACAACCATTAGATATACTAAAGAAAAACAAATAGCTTATAAGAATGCATATAAGCACATGGAAAACAAACTGCTTAATTATGTCCTAAAAATAGACTCCAACTAAGATCACATTCACACCTTCAGCAGTGGGCCGGTCTGCACATATTTTGGCTCAGGGAGAGAATCCGGAAGCCAAAATATGCGTGGGGTTTGGCCGGTGTGAAAGCCCCACACATGGCTTTGCCAGCAAACACCTGGAAGTGTGCAGATCCTGCTTTGCACTCTTCTGGGTGTTTGCAAGCAAAGCCGTGGTGGTGTGTGTGTGTTGTATACCAGCCTGCCGCTAAAGGTGTGAATATGGTCACAGCGTAGCAGGGTGTGGTCTCACCAAGGTAAATCCCTGCAGGATCTGACCCCCGGGCTCGGGACGATGTCTCTTTGGGCACGTCAGTCCTGATCACATTCTCTGTTGGGAATTAGCATCAAGCACTCACTCATGTATGGACTATCAGCTCAGTATCCATTTACAGGACACAGTCCTATCTCCACTATAGCAGTCTCTTATCCTCCACAGTCCATACAGTATACACAGCAGTATCCTACCTATCACCATGAATCAGTCCTCTGCCAACCTAGGCCCTATCTAGCCCCAGCTCTGGACATCAGGCTGAGCCCCAGCTCTAGCCACTTGCAACTAGGCTTCAACACTGTCCCAATCCCTGGGCCTTTCCAGGGAGCCCAGGCTTCTCACACAGCCAACCTGGCTCCAGTTCTTCAGAGAGAACTTCTCATGAGTCCCAGCTTCTCCTGCAGGTCCTCACTCCAACAGCCAGGGCCTTTATGGATTCAGGACCTAAGACGACAATCCTGCTACAGCTTCGTGCAAGTGAATCTACCCTGCAGGACTCTGAACGGTGGCCTGAGCAAGGAGTCAGGGCATGAATGGAATGTGGCCAGGAAAAAGCAGTTGTCGGTTGCTGGAAGGAGATAGGCTGAGCTCTGGCAGCTGGAGGAAGAGGGACTTGGATTTAAACTTCCTAAACGAGGGGTATTGATGGTGAAACCCTCTAACCTGGCCAGATGGAAATAGGCTGGCGTAAAGACTTTGGATTTATCTGCAGGGGAGATTTGAATGTAGCCACCTATGCCTAATTGGAAGGGCCAGGTATGCACATCTTTCACCAGGACTGAGACCGGAAGACTGAAAGTGAGTCACCAGATGCAGGGAGCTACACAGCTGCAGAGAAAACCAAAGTACAGAGGCCTGCCAAGAGTATTCAAAGGGCAGTCTGAAATTGAATCCTAGGAGAGCATAACCTGTGGAGTTTGTGTGCTCACGGGACCGGGACACCAAAATGTTTAATGACTAATTGTTGACCTCAAACTTGTTAGTGAGTAATTGTTCTGTTGTAACAATTGTCACTGTTGTAAACGTGAGGACAATAGAGGCGCTTCTGTGAGATCACATTCACATGCATGGAGCTGTTAATCAGCACAATATTGTTATTATAGTTAGTTACAATATTTTGTTTTTTAAATCATCTGATCTTCCCTGGTCTGCTTGTCTCTGCCTCTCCTCATGTTTGGTAAGAGGGTCCTTGCATTACATTAGCTCTCCCAAAGAGATGCTTTCCTGGCCATAGCCAAGCACAGACTGAAGCCTCTTATGCTGGCCCCCTCTTATATACCAAGAGGTGGGCATGGCTAGCCCATCAGTGTTCCACCTCTTAAAGGACCAGTAGCCTCTCCAGTCACTCTGGGCTTTACCAGCTCTTTCCCCTCCTTCAGCTGGGACGGCTTTACCCAGCCCTTGCCCAGCTTTCTCTGGCATAACCCAGCCAACCCGCCTGTTAAGTCCTCAGACTGGTACCGGGCTGGCTCCACCATGCCTGTGCCCAGCCCTTAGGCTGACACGCTCAGCTCCTTCTTAAAGGGGCCACAGCCCCCTCCACCTGCTACACTAAGCATCAGTGCTTGGCGTTGCTAGAAGTCCTACCTACAGTTTTAGACTGTCTCCTGTTGTCCATCTTTTGGTCAGTAGCAAAAATGTACTGTAACCCTCCCTGAGCCTTAATGGAAGAGGGGATAAAAATGTGAATAAATAAATGATATCAGAAGTATTCAGACTACATTGTCTTTCTGCTTTCCCTAAGAAAAAATGTCACACATTGATGTGTGCATGACTAAAGACTGGAATAGCTTTAGTATCTTTACTGCCACCAGACTGGCTGGGTGCTCCCTCCCCTCCTTTAAGTGCTGCATACAGAGAGTGCTCTGGATTCCCTGAGGAGCAGTTGATGAGCAGGGAAGCCTTCCCACAGGTAGAGCGTGTTCTTCTAGGTTTTCACTTAGCTGTTGAGCAGCGAACCTGAAATGCTTCCAGAAGTAGAGCTTGCAGATGGGGGAGCGAATGTTTAGGGTTCCCCACTCTATAGCTGATGAGCGGGGAAATAGAAGCACTCCCCTAGCTTGCAGTGAAAGCAGCCAGTTCAAAGCTTGCACTGCAGGTTGGGGAGTGCTGTCATTTCCCAAGCATAAGCTAGGAAACTCCTAGAGCTCCTACAGTGTAGTATTTAGTGACAAATCTGCCACCCTCTTTAATTCACCACACCAGTGCCTGCCTTGTCTAGTGTTAAATATGGGCACAACTAAATGTATAGCCCAAAGAATGGACCTACTGCTTGGATAAAACCAGCTGCTATTAGCTATTGCAGCAATACTCCTTTAGCCCTTTGCTATTTGGAGCTGACAGGGTTCTCTCCTTGGCTCCAGAGTGGTATGCGATGCGTGATTGATTATTTATGTTGTTTGCAGATGTAGATTCTGTACCGTGGGGCTTCATTACTATTGTTGTTTCCTGCATTTTTCTTAATAGTCTTTCATAAGACTCTATTAACTCAAGACAAATTTATTCCATTCTGTTTTCTTCACTGGTTTTTTTTCCCTCAATAAAGTTAGAACTTTATTATTCCCTCTCTAAAGATTGTCCAATTAAAATCTTACCTTTGGAGTTAATAAGTTAGTGACCTCCCCTCATCTCAGTGCCTTGTCAAATGGAGGGATCCGCTTCTAGCCTATCTACTTTTGTTTTATTTATTCTTTTTATCTACTTTGCTTTCATTTTTTTCTCACAGCTACTGAGTGCACTACAAGCATTTTTGTTTCTTGCACTTGGTTGCCAGTTGAAGGAATTCTGTAAGAAATATAAAGAAATATTAGCTGCTGTAGGGGTCAAAAAGTTAGAACTTTATTGTCCCCTCTCTAGAGATTGTCCAATTAAAATCTTATATCTGGAGTATCTACAGTTTGAAATAATTTTCTAATATAGCTATATGTTCTCCTTTGTTGTTTTGGAGTGTTGAAAATGGGCATACGCACAACCTACATAAGCAGCTGAAATCTTTATTTAGACCACAGGACACAGGAGTACATTACGCCAGGAAACAAATGTCAAATGGAACCATCATTTGATGGTTCTGTGTCACAGGTTCACTCAGGGTCCTGGGGTAAGGACTTACAGGCTCCAGCCCCAATGACCCAGGCCCACCCAGGATCTTCACTAGGGATGTGTGAACAGAACGCAGTTCGGATGTTCGGTAGTTTGGTAGTTTGGTCGAAAATTTGAGTTCAGGTTCGGTTGTACGGTTCAAACAAGTTTGGTCTCGCCGAACGTTCAGTGGAGTTTGCCCCCCCCAAGGCTTCGGGAACTCCAGGGACCCCGGGGGGTGCCCGTGGGGGCATGGCAGGCCATCACAGACCCAGCAGCAGCAGCAGATGACACTGGGAAGGCTTGGGGCTTGGTACCCCAGCTTGCCCGGGCAGGCAGGCTCAGCGCTTGCCCCCCCCGGGGGTGCCTTCAGGGGCATAGCTGATCATCACAGACCCAGCAGCAGCACCAGGAGCAAAGGCTGGGAAGGCTTGGGGCTCTGTGGATGGCCTGGCACCTCTACTTGGCCGGGCATTGTAGGCTGCCAGGCATTGGTGGAGCAGCAGCAGACATTGGATTGCCCAGTAGCAGAACCCATGGCAGCAGCAGCAGCAGCAGACAGACACCTTGATGAAAAGCAGCTGCTCCACCAACTTGGCCCCCGGTTTCAGAAGGTGCGGCAGGCAAACGTCCCCCGCCCTAGAGAACACCCATTTGCTGGGGACACTGGTTGGTGGCCAGGACAAGAGACCCTTGGCCATGTTGGACAGAGTCGGCCACATGTCCCTCCGAGAGCTGTGTTGCTTGCCACCATCTTCTGCCCCTCCCTCCTATATGTTCCATTCAACCCATTGACTTGAGCTTCATGGATGACCCCACGGACAGCAGCCCCACCAAGAAGACAGAGATGAGCATGGACTGCGTCTGGGTGCAGGATACAGACATGGGCGACCCCATGCGGGTGAGTAGCAAACCACCTGTCAAATCTTGCCTAGGTGAAGGTCGGAGTGTGTTCTTGACTATTTTTGTACCCCCCTCCCCTTTTTTATTCAAATAGCATGGGTGGAGGAGTGGCAGAGGCCCGGCCAGAGCAGCAGTGATATTTGTGGTAGTAAGAAATAATTATTATCCTCTGTTTGAACGAGAACTTTACCAGCATTGCAGGCAGGCTTGGCTGGCATGGGTGGGGGAGTGGCAGAGGCCCAGCCAGGGCTCAGTGGTTTTCACCCCTGCTCGACCAGGCGTTGCAGGCTGGCAGGTATCAGTGGAGCAGTGGCAGACAACTTGAAGTCTTCAAGGTCCTCCTGCATAACAGAAGATACATCACGTAACCTGGAGGAAGAGCTGGCTGAGTTGTCCTGCAGTGGATGGATGTTGGTTTTTATCTTCCAAGCTCCTTCTGGTTCCAGTCAACATGGTGAAATTCAATAGGTGCAGTACCTGGTAACCTCACCTGGATGATTGAGTGCTACCTGGAGAACTTTGAAGGCCAAAGTGGAGAAGGGTTCCATGTGAAGACTCCCCGTCTAAATAAATGAAGCGATGAAGGTAAATTTGTGGAAAGAAATAGATGAAGTAGGAAGAGGAGGATGGAAAAATGGATTGCGAGGAACACAAACTGCTGGTAGAGGGAAACTTGTGAAAACGACTGCTGACTGAGGTGTGTGTGGATCTGGGCCAGTGCAAGGAGCATGTGGGTGAGTGCAAGAGGCTGTATGTTGTACTTTGTGCCAGACTGAAGAGAGAGAGAGTCAAGAGTAGGAAGCAAGTGTGGTGTGGTGTTTGCCCCCTGTCTCCCTCTCAGGGGTTTGGGTCCACATTACCCCTTTACCTCCCCATCCCCTGACACAGAGCCACCATGCATTCTCTCTGCCATGGACCATGGTGGAGGGGGAAGCACGCTAGGATAGCCTTTGCAATGGCCAATGTCCCCGCCTGGTGTGAATCCTGGGAAACCCACTGCTAGTGCCCACTGAGCGCCAGGAGAGCGTTGCGGTTGCCCTCAAGCGATCGAAAGGGAGTCGGGTTCAGATCCCTGAATCTGGAGCAGCGCTGGCAGAGACAGGATCTCCCATTCTGCCCCATTGTAATGTTCAACCAGCCCCTGCCTGTCAGCTCATCTGAGCTATGGCCGTGTACAAGATTGAGGAGCTGTCAGGGTTAACCCCCCCCCTCCGTGGGGGGATACCTGGGACGGCGCTGCGGCCCGGGCCGCTGAACGCAGTTGTCTCCTGCAGTGCTGGGACAGCCCCCCCCTTCCTGGGAGCATGGTGCCTGACATCCTGGTCACCCAACAACCGTCACAGCTGTGTGCATGGGATCCGCCAGCCCCACGCACTGCTCAGAACGTGGAGGCGGGGCCAGGTATGCTTCACCACTCCACGCGGCTCCTGGAATGTCAGGGGGGCATGACTCAAGTACAAAAGCCGGCGCTGTGAGGCACACAGTGCCGGTGATCTGTTTAGACTGGCCCCCTTGCATCGGAGAGATAGAGAGAGACTGACC
>QEPC01004236.1:2563524-2589707 GCA_003113815.1 Sphenodon punctatus | reverse complement strand
CCCCCCCCCCCATACCACCTTCAAACAGGCATTCAGATGAGTGGTTATTGGGTGGTCATGCATGTTAGCATCTTATTTAAACCATCTGACGTGCTTGGGAAGACAGGTGGTACAGGGCAGTCCCTCTGAACCATTCAAAGACAAGATTCAAGAACCCCCTTCAAATCATGTGTTCCACAAATCTGGATGTCTTTTTTACTTTAGTCTTTTGGTTTCTGAGGCTTTTCTGGAAAATACACTGCCCTTGTATTTTCAAAAGTTTCCCTGCAAGCATGAAGACTGGAAACTTTCAATTACGATGACGGCTGTGATTCTTATGATAGCATTGCAAGAAACCCCTCAGTTTCTAAGACTAATGATAGAATCACAAGAGTCAATAGTCCTGGTGGTGTGAAAAGATACGTGTATATGAGATGAGACTAGAGAAAGGAGATGAATTAATCACTTAAATCACAATTAATCACTCTGCTTTATAGGACTCTGGAGTAGAGCTGAAAGGGAGTATCTGCAAAACTGGTATACCCCTTGAATTTCCAGGACCTCATTCAACTCAACAACATTGCATACCAATCAATCGGTACCCAATTGGAACCTGTTTCCGGTACCTGGATCTGATATCCTGGAAAGTGAACTTCTAGTCCCTGTTTTTTCTTCCATCCTGATAAATTGATCCGTAACTGGAAAATCAGTAAACTTAATCTGTAAAAATGACCATTTTTTGGGGGGGGGAGGAGGTATCTGGGTACCCAATGCAGTACCCAAAACTGCAGGTATTACCTGTGGGTACTAAATGAAGTACCTGTTTCAGCCCTACTCTGGGAAGATGATGAGTAGATGCAAAGGAGAGCAAAAATGAAGGTCTGGGAAAGATAATCACAGGGTGTTGTCCAGACCTGTGGTAAGGGGTGGATACCAATACCCAAGCTACAACACATGGGCACCCAATGGCTCTACTGACAGCAGCCCCGGATTCTTCCCTGGATCATCTGTCAACTGATTGTCCCCATCTGCTGGAGCTCCCATAGCCAGAGAGAATGCCAGTGGACTGGGACAGCCCTTGCCGGCAGCAATTAATTGCATATAGAAAGGAACTATCCTGCTCCAGATGGACCAGGGAGCAGACTAGCCACACCCACAGCAAAGCACTGTGTGCAGGAAGAGGTTAGCCTGCTCTCCGCAATGGAGGCAGACCAATGGCTACATGTAGGCCTGCTTCTTGTCATGTAGCCATTTCTGTGTACAAATGTGCACACCAAAACAGGAATACCCCAAACTACAGTCAAGTGGGGCAGCTGGTGGGGCAGCTGTAGTGGGACCCTTGAGCTTGGCCGCCCACATTTCCTGGTGAAGGGGGCCCCCAAGCTCAAGGGGGGCCACATTTCTGTCACTGGGAGGGCGCCGGGGCCCATTCCAACCTAGCTACGCCTCTGGCTACAGTAACATGTAAACACACCCATGATCTTTGTTTCTTGTTCTCTTTCTTATCAAGGAACATATAATCAGGAAATCTGAAGTAGGGGAGGGAAGGTTAAGCTCCTGCAACTCCGGAGGCATCGCTAGACTGGAATGGGCCCCGGTGTGGAAGCTGAAATGGGCACGCCTCGATCATCTCCCAGTGCAGGGGACTCAGTTGCATCAGAGAGAATGGGCCCCCAGTGCAATTAATAATAATCTTTATTTTTTGATAGCACCCCCCTGCCAGGGCACTCAGAACACTTTGCATATAACAAGTTAACACAACATTTAATCCCCACAACAACTCTGTGAGGTAGGTTAGGTTGAGAGAATATTGTGACTCACTAGGTGGCCTTGGATAAGTCTCACTAACTCTCAAGATCAGTTTCCCATCTGTAAAATGGGAATAATAATGACCTATCTGATAGAGTTGTTTTGAGGCTGAACTAAATAAGAATTGCAGAGCACTTTGGGCCTTGAAAGTGACACACAAACAACCCAGCAGCTTGTCCATCCTCCAGGAAGTTGTGGGTTTTTTTTTTTAAAAAAAAATATGTGTGCTTTTTGGGGGTAGCAACAGCAGAAAGAGAAGAGTAACTCTGCAGATGTTAGAAACTCATTTCTTCCAAGCTGTCTAGTAACCACTGACTAGGGTGATGACAGATGGGTGAGAAGAGACTTGGGCTTGCGATAGCGCTAACTCCTCCAAAGCAACAAAAAGGCTGGAAAGAAAAAAAAAAAAAAGTGGTTATCAGATGTTGAAAAATCTCCAGAATGCATGAATATTTATAGTAGCATGCTTTCCGCCAATTAATTTTGCAACTTTGGAATGGAACATTGGCAGCCTTTTGGGACAAAGTCCTTGTTTCTTTACAGAAAATTCAGAATAGATCAAATAAGTCATGGAATCAAGAATTATCTAAAAAATGGAGAGAACATTGTTTAGTTCATTATATGTCAATCTACACCATTCTGAACTAGTGGACTTTCCCATATGAATCCTTGAACTAAAGTTTGGTCACCTTCCATTTCCTATTAAGTATCAACAAAGCCCACAAAATGGTAAACATTAACTGGCATCCTTGTTGACAGCTTACTATAGAGACCAGTAGATATGGAGAGTGAACTGTCTTCCTAGAGTCAGGAACCGGGCAGGTCAGACTTAATCACATTTGATGGTAAAACTTATTTTGCCTCTCTCCATGGTGTTATGTCTGTTGTTATCTATTGTGATCCTAGTATGGCATTTTTATTAGATTTTAAATTCACTTTAAAGAAAAAAGGATAGAGATGATTATTATCATTTACTGACAGTTTGCAGTCATGATTTTGCCTTCTAAAGGAGTAGCCCAGAGACGATGGGAACCCCAAACTCACAATTTGTCATTCTGGCTGCTGCTCTGGCTAGTTCTGTTGTCCTTGGGAGGCATTCTGTTCTCCCTAAGCCAATGTTACTGTCCCCACACACCCTCACCTGGGCCATTTGACTCTACTGGAATGCCACTAACAAAGGGCATTCTCTCACACACTGACTGGGATCAGGGATTGGACCCCTGAAACACTACATCTGGGTCCAGGTACCTCCTGGCAGAGTGCTGGAGTGGCTAGCCAGGAAACAGGTCCGTTAAGGATTCAGTCACAGCGACTCTCACTCCCATTTCCCAGTACGGACTGGATTTTCATAAGTGCTGTGAATTGACCTGTGTATTCTGCTGGCAGAGGAATAAATGACTTATCTCACACTGTCCGACAGAGTTATGCCAAGGTTGGATGTTTTTGTTATTTTCATGAACTCTTATGCCAGTAAATAAATAACCCCTAACTGGTTTACCCTCAGTTTTGTACACACAAGCAGAGAGGTCTGAGATAAAAGTGCAGTAATTGGGGTGGAGTTCACAAACCTGGTTTTGTGATGTCAATACTGTTGTAGCTGCCTCCCACCTCCACCCCAAATCCTCCCATGTCCCAGCATGCAACTCTGGTTTCTAGGTCTGTAGTGCCCTCTCTTAGTTCAGCTCTATGATAGTCTTGGTAAAACTTCCTTAGGGTTTATGAGAGATTAAATGAGTGGTGATACTTGAGTGAAGGGGTGGAGCTATAAACCTCTAGGAATTGAATGATTGTGAGAGATGTGAGGGGAGGTTGCTACTCTACAGCAATTTCTTTGGGGGTAACAACTACAAAGACAAGCTATTGTGAGTACAAGCTACTGAAGGTATGGATCCACATATTCGAGTATATGCTGATCTGTTCTGGCTGCTCTGGGCTAGTTTAGTTCCACCGACCTTCTAGAAACCTGGTTTAATTGTCCCAGCAGAGGCAAAAAAACAAACCTTGCTGTTCTGAATTGCCTGTGCAGCACAAAGAAGCTGGAGCATTCTGGTTTACGTAGCTTGAAGTGTTTGGAAATATATGACTATATTTTACCCAATGAAGTTTGCTGCTGTTATAGTAAATGAGGATGGGGAGGGTAAGATGCTCATTTAATTATTTAGTAACATGGAAACACATGCATGTGGAAGGGAAATTAAATGTTGCAGATAAACAGGCAAACACTGGTATCTTGCCACTGAATGACTGCATCTGACATGTATTATCCAGACATCAGTTGTAAATTGTCACTCTGTATTAAATACTTGAGTGTCTGCTTATACCTATGTACCCAGGCAGCTCAACATTTCTGATTTTAAGCTCTCATTTGTAAGTGCTAGCATGTACATGCTTGATAATGATGGTGGTGGCGGGGAATCAGAACTTTATCTAGTTCAGGAATTTACTAAAGGCTTTAAAATCATGGTAAGGGAGGTAGGAGGTAAGAGAGCAAGAATTTGCTACAAAACAGCATCAGAGGAACCTTAAAACAAAATGAAGAGGGAAAATTGTAGAAGTGCTCATATGTGCCAATGCCTTTATACATTTAGCAGAAGTCCAATGAAAACTGGGTTGGAAATTCAGAAATGTATTCCTGCCTCCAGACAAACTCATTGACTTTAGCCTCCACCTTTCATTGCATTTTAGTATTTTCTACCTCTGAAAATGTGACCATCTAGACCTTGCTTGTCATTTTTCAGCTTCAAAAGGGTCTTATCAGCTCTCTCCAGTTTAGTTTTTAGTTCTGCAGGTGCCACAGCCTCAAATCCCCTTAGGTTCTATTCCTTCCAGTGTATGCCAATCCATAAGAATCACTCGATTGACGTTGTTCATTATTATTAATAGACATGGCAATTCAAGAGGACTTATAGATATTCTGTAACAACAACTGTTTGGATAAGTATCCTTTTATAGTTTGGTTTTAAAAAAAAAAATAAAAAAAAAAAAAACATAATAAAAAAATTAATTTAAAAAAAAACAAATTAAAAATTTTTTATGATTGTAGTAAATGCCAACATACACATGGCCATTGTTGTCCAAATAAAAAAAAGAAATTTTAGTGTCAAAGTACATTTCAGTAACCTCCCCCATAGTCCATCATGATCCTTAAAGTCAGTCATGAACGATCACTTGCAACAGGCATGCACGGTGGTGTTAGTGGCTGCCCCCCAGCTCTGGAAGTCCTTTCCTCAGGAGGTTTACCGAAGTCCGAGCCTTTTGTGGAGGAGATGCAAGACCTTTCTATTTGGCCAGGAGATTGGTAGATGGGGATAGGGTGTGTGGGGGATTGGGATATCTATTCGTTTATATTTTTACCCCGCTCTTCCCACAAGGTTCAGGGCGGATTACAAAACACAGCAATAAATTAACAAATGATCAAATAAACAAGATAAAATTCCCAAACCACATAATATGTTAAAATGAAGCAAAGAATAAATCAAGCTTAAAAAAAAACAACCAAAAAACACCTAACCCACAACTCCCTAACCCTACCCCTCCCTGACAAACACCTGGCCAAACAAAAAAGTCTTGCATCATTTCCAGAAGATGAACATGATTGGTTTTAGATATCTCTCCGAGGAAAGGAAGTTCTGTGATTGTGGGGTAGCCACAGAGAACACCTCTGCATGCCCTTTGTAGCAGGGAGCAGTCCTGTGGGGCTAATACCTTCTGGACTACTACCCTGTGGACTAATACCCTCTGCACTGAGTGTTGTGTCCTAAAAGAGGGTAACCCCCTCCCCCCCGTCTCAGTAGTTTTCAGCCAAGGCTCAGGCTGAAATGGCGTAGCAGAGGGGTGAGCTAATTCCCAGAGTGAGACCCCAGCGCCCCGTGTGGCCCTGGGGGAAGCCCCCTGCTACAGCATGTGGTGGAGAATGCAGGCAGAGCACCACACACTGGTGAGTGCAGGAACTGCACCCAACCTTGGCAGCCCTTTTGTGAAAGGCACCATTTGGCTGTGAATGTTGGTTGGTGAGCAACATCGGTGTGAGCTCCCTAGGGGAAGGTGATCCCAGGTGCCCGAAGTAGACGTGACTGGACAGACGGTGCCCAGTCAGTGACAGGTGGGGACCAGATGCTGGGAGAGAGCAGTGGAGCTTTGCGCCTGGACCAGGAGTGAGGAGTGCGCTGGGAGGAGCTTGGCTAGGATGGGCCTTGAGTAATCTGGAGCCAGGAGGTTCACCCAACCCATGCAAGGATCCCAAGCAGTATGGCGGCAGGAGGTGCAGGCTGGAGCCGGAGGTGTACCCCAACTGCCCTCAGCTTGTGGAACTTTGTACATCTGGAGCTGAGGTGGCATGACCAGCAGCCAAGGACTGGGCCAAGCAGGTACTGGGGACCCAAGGAGGGGGGTACCACGCGGGCCTGTTATAATTGTGGCCAGCTGGGACATTACTGGAGGGCCTGCTTGGAGAAATGGTAAGGGCACCGGAACTCTGGGATGTCAGAGCTGGAGAAAGGCCAATAGAGCCAGAGTGGGACAATGCTGGCTTGGTGACTCGTGGGGCTAGGTCTGGAGGGATTGTACCCAGAGAAGGAATCCCTATGGGTTATCCCAAAGGGCTGAGAGGAAGCCCCGAACTGAACCCTGGGACGGGAGGGACCACATTTACTGTCAGGGTCATATAGAGAGGATATACTCTCTATATGACCCTGACAGTAAATGTGGTCCCTCCCGTCCCAGGGTTCCATCAGAGGGTTTGAAGGGACAGCCCTAAGAGGGAACGAAGGTGTTCAGTCTGTCAGAAACTGGGCCATGTGAAGAGAACATGCCCCAGTAAGACCCAGAGAAAGGATGAGTGCCCAGAGAAAGCTACCCGGAGGAGAAAGAGGGAAGTTAGGGAGTAAGGGACTCAGGCTGGCCTTGCAGGAGGTATGCTTGACCAGGTGTATGGCAATATGAAAGAAATAGTACAGAGGAATGAGGCCCTAGAGAAGGAGGGGTTAGACCTGGAAAGTAGGCCGAGCAGCCTGGAGGCCTGAGAGTCAAGAGACAGGGATGATGACTAGGGTCTTGGGGGCAACGATAGACAAGGTATTGGCTCATACTCCCCCTAGTCAATGAGAACAAAGGTCAAGGAGTTGAAAGAAAAGATGCAAGAGCAGGAGGATTCCTCTTCTGAGGAAAATTATAGTGAGATAATAGCTGCCTTGGGGGAAAAGGAGTACCCCCAAAAGAGAATAAGCCCTGGGAAAAGAAACTCAAATTATGGATGCAGGAAAGCAGCTTTTAACATGCAGGAGTAATCCTGCTGAAAAGGGTCCCAGGGTGGGATAGTAGGTAGGCATGGATGGGCCGCCATCCCAACCCCAAGAAAAGGGTAATGAGGCCTGTGGGCCTGAAGGACGCCTAGTGGGCCTAAGAATTAGTGGGTACAGGGGAGCAATAGAGCCAGTACTCCGAGTGTACCTAGAGGCAAAAAGAGGTACAGGGGGGCGATCAAGCTGGTACCTTCGTGTCCTAGGGGGCAGAGTGTAGGCGATTGAGCCAGTCACTAGGCACGAACTGAAGTCATAGGGACCCAGCAGGATGTAGGTGATTGAGTCAGCTAGGACTGTGATTCTATGTAAGCCCAGCAGGGTGTAGGTGATTGAGCCGCTTGGGGCTGTGATTCTATGTAAGCCCAGCAGGGTGTAGGTGATTGAGCCACTTGGGGCTGTGATTCTATGTAAGCCCAGAAGGGTGTAGGCTATTGAGCCAGCTGGGGAAAAAAACTGGAAATTGTGATTAAGGGTGCTAGGGTAGGCAATGGAGCCGACCACCAAAGACAATGAGAGCCCTGGGAGGGACCAAAGTGTGCGTGCATAGCACAACACCAGAGTTTTTCTAGCTTTGAGGGTCCCAGGGCTGGGAGGTTCGGAAGAAATGGGTGGGCCGGCCTCCCACGACAGAAGGGGTCTCATACATAAGGAAAATCCCTGGAAACAGGGTTGGTGGAGAAATGTGAGGGGTTGTGGATATCCCCTGAGTTTGTGAAGTCTGTGAGTCGGGTGGAGGAATGCCCCCCAACAGGAAAAGGTAATTCCCTGCAGCATGTTGGGTGGAGGTGGCTCCTCATCAAATGCAGTACAAGCCTGGTAAAGCTTCTAGATTGTACAGGGCTTAAAGCCCTAGACCCAGTGGAATGGGCCTGACTACAAGGGGTGAAATGGAGGTTGGGAGGGTGTTAAAGTCCAGTTTGGGGTGTTAGACTCTATGGTGCCAAAAGCAGCACCCTGCTAGCCAGTGAAGCCAGTCTTCTCGAGGAGAGGCCTGTATCCGTGAAGGGGGAGGGGTGTAGCAGGGAGCAGTCCTGTGGAGCTTCTGCCCCTTTAAGAAGGGGGAGAGGGGGTATGTCAGAGGGCTGAACACGCCCAAGGGGGTGGCAGAGCCAACCCCATAGGTGGGGATCAGCCTGGGAGGCAAACAGGCTGAGAAACCCTGGGACAGAGTGGGTGGGTTACTAGCCCTTTAAGGTTGTGGAGCAGAAGCCTGGCCACACCCACTCTGCCTGTATATAAGGAGAGAGAAGGCAGAGAGGAGAGAATCTCTGTTAGGGAGCTGGATCCCTGAAGAAGCCACCCTGCTCTCTGCTCTCCAAGGTACTGACGGTTGGAGAACCAGATGGACCTAGGCAGGTGGGAGAGGCTGTGCCCAGGAAGAAGCCTCTTGCCTGTGGAAGGCTTGGTCAGAGGCTGGGGTCTTAGAGACCTGGCTGACTGGACTTCAGGGGTTGATGGTCTGTGTTGCTCCTGAGCCGGGAGAGACGGACCTGGGCCTGCAGGGTGGCGGTGACTGAGCTGGCAGCCCCAGGTACATTGGACAGAGAGTCTAATAAAGGATTCTGGACTAATACCCTCTGGACTGAGTGTTGTGTCCTAAAAGAGGGTACCCCCCTATCTCAAGGGGTTCTCAGCCGAGGCTTGGACTGAAACGGCGTAGCAGAGGGGTGAGCTAATTCGCAGAGTGAGACCCCAGCACCCCGTGTGGCCCTGGGGGAAGCCCCCTGCTACACTGTTGTTGTAGAAACATGACAGGCAGATGGTACCTGCAAGAAGCTGGCCTTAGAGGTCACAAAGAGACATGAGGAATGTGGCAATCTTTCATTTATTTCAGGTCTGGGACGTTTAGAGGATTTGTATACTGTTTGTTATTTTTACGTGTCATCTGCCCTGACCCTTCAGGATAGGGTGGGATGAAAATCTAAATATATACATATGACCTACAGCAGGTTAAAAAAAACCTCTTGAAATTTGGCTCGGAGTTCAAGTTCATTATGGAATGAAAACCAAATGCCTTCTAAGTGCATGTGGATTCTACAGTGAGATGTTCACATAGGGATTCTGCCCAGATTCATAAAACACTGTGCTGTTATACACTATAGTTGATACAGAATTATACAGTTTTATACTATACACCATACACAATATACACTATATTATACATAAACTATATTATAATCATGCATTATTTTACATCAATTGCATAGTGTTATACACTATAGTTTATACAGAATATCAAAACTGCTGTTCTTGAAACAAAGTCAAAACCCAGTTCTTGGACTTAGATTCTGCCTTCCCTTCCTCTCCCTCTTTCACTCTCAAAACAAAATCTTGAATCTAAACACCTCCAAACCAAAAAGCATTGCTTCTGGATTTTATCTTTCTAATTCTGTTGCATTTTCACTTTTCAGCTTCTTTGCCAGAAATTATCCAGTAAATATATACCCTCCCACCCCCCAAAAAAAGAACCAAAGAATCAAAACCAAAACCAAAACCTAATTTTTGGCCCTGAAAAGACGTTTTTCCTGCCCCCGAACTCATCCGAACTCATCTGAACACGACCAAACTGTTCGGCCACTCGAGAGTTTGGTTCAGATGTTCCCTTCGGACGTCTGAACAGACCGAGTTTTGTCCGAACTCCAAGCATCTGAACCTCATTCGCCCATCCCTACTGTTCGGATGACAGATCTGAACATCCGAACCGAACGCTCGAGCGGCTGAACAGTTCGGAAACTTTCGGATGAGTTTGGGGTGGGAAAATGTGACTGGAAGGTGCAAAAAACGTGACTGGAAGTGGGAGGCAGCTGAGGAGCAGACTTCCTGGCACCAAGGGTGGAGACCAGGGGTGGTTTCACGGTCAAACAAAAAAAATAATCAAATTTGGTTTCGGTATCGATAGCGCTGTTTTTGGTTGTTCGGCCAAGTTCGGCCGAACCCTGGCAAACTGAACAGCCAAACCCGAACTTGGATTTTGGACTGAACGACTGAACATCCGAACTGCGTTCTGTTCGCCCATCCCTAGAAGGGACCAAGCCCGAGGAGGAGGAGGCACATTTCTGCCTGAGAGCTCTCAGCATGGACCGTGACTCTGGTAGTGAAGGTGAAGTTGGTAAGCCAGAAGGATAAACAAGGAAGGAAGCCACTGGTGTACTTGGGATAAACCAGGGGTGCTGCAACGGGAGTGCTGGAGATGGGAGTCCTGATGGCTGCTGTCCAGGGTCCTGAAGTAGCCTGCAATAGCCTGTCCAGAACCAGCTTCTGGACTGGGGCTAGCTAGGGCCAGCATTGCCAGAGGGCTGTTTCCAGGCATTAGAGTAGGTTGTACAGAAACTGTGATTTGGAACTATGCTAATGGTGAAGACTGTGTGCTGTGACTATGTATATAATAAAGTGACTATTAAGCTAATTCCGGGTGTGTGTGTGTGTGTGTAGTTTTTGAGGGGTCTGCTCCTGCAAGGAGTCATCCTGGGTCGAGACCGCCCTATTACAAGGGGGTGGGTAGGCAGGAAAGACATATTGGATTATAATTCACAATTTGGAGCATTGATCAAGGGTAAGAACCAGGAATGAAGTAAAGGGAACCGTTCCCTCCATCTCTCGCCTCGTTGTCACTTACTGCTGCTCCTGAAATGCTTTCCTTTTGTATTTTTCATCTACTTTTATTAGTGGGTTATGACATATGATTGATTTCTATTCCAGACACTGCCATTAATTACCAGCTTAACCTTGGGCAACTCCTTCAACTCTGTGTTCTGTAGAATGGATATAATTACTACTATCTAGACTCTACCTCGCAGCATGGAGTTCATTAATGGTTTGGAGAATACTTTGAGATCATCAGATAAAATATCTAAATACGCAGCTATATTAGTACTAGTAACTTTTTCTTAGCACTATTTCCTTGTCGCTCCTAATCTTTAGGGCTCCAATCCTGTGACCAGCACTTTCAGTTTCTGTTGAACCTAAGGAGAAGTATGGAACATGGCACCTCATGCATAGTTGCTTCAGTTCTCTGAGTATAACTTCATCACAAGGTAAAGTCTATGTCCCATGACACTAAGGCAACTTTTAGTCATGCCCACGGAGGTTCACCCATGCCCCACCCAGCTGACTGAAGGTGTCGGCTGTCTGAAGGCAGCGTGGGTGGGCGCGCACTCCCATGACCCAAAAACTACTCACCCATGCCCACACAAGGAGCAATGGGGGGGGGAATCTTGGATGGGGTCCATTTGAATTTCCCCTCCACTCATTGGACATACGTCATTGCTCTATTCAGCACATACAGACCCACCGCCCAGCCGTGCCCGTTTAAAAATGGCCTGAGTTTCTCGAATAGCTTGCCATTATTAAAAGCCCCCCTCCTTCATGTTTAATAAATCTTGCAACAGAGGGTAAAAAAATAGACATGCGGGGTGCAGTGGCTTCCCAGCCAGGGGTGGGAAATCGCATTCCACTTTGCATGGGTAAGGGTGGGGCACCGAACAAATGTGCCCCTGGCTGGAGAGCTGTCCTGCTGCCCGCATGGGGAGCTAAACAGACATGCAGGTGCCTGCCCCTGCCCTCTGCTATATAATAGACAGCCATGGTAATGGGCCATGGCACTTGGCCATGGTGGCCTGGCCCCTGCCCCAAGCCGGGTATGGCGGGGCTGAGCACACATGCTAGCCTGTGTGGGTAGCCCTTAGCCCAGGCTGTGTCCTCAGATTTTCCAAGGATGCAGCCTGGGCTAGCTGCCTACCCATCCTGGGGCAGTCCCGGGCTAACGTCTGGCAGTGCATAAACAGATGTGCTGGACCTGGTGGGTCCCGGGCCAAAGTGGGACTGTTACATCTGTTTTTACCCGGTGTGATGTGCTTTGGATGCTTTCTTCTAACCTTTATACCCATGCTTGCAGGTTTGGTTTTTTAAAGAGAGCTTCTTTATCTAGCAAAGAATTACTGCTACCTTGGTTAAAAACCAGGACTTAATTTGTGTGTGTGTGCCTGGCGGGGACTAGCCAGGGATCAGTCCTGGCAGTTAAATTCAAGGGGGCGGGGGGGGTGATCCCTAGAAAATGTTCCCAGTAGGAATGCTCAGCCTGAAATGTGGAAGACCAGGAAAAGGCTGATATTGGTTGTTTGGGAGTTGGAAATGAAAGTAAGAAAAACACCTGGATGGCTTATTTGGCTTTCGGTAATGACTTCTCTGCCCCACCCCCTGCTCTGGCTGTAATATAGAGTAAATCACGAGGAACTCTGTTTTATATTCAGCTTTAGCGAGGCAGGTTAGTTCAGTGGTTGGGTTGCTAGCTGGAGAATAGGGTTTATTTTCCTGCTCTGACAAGTTCTAGGTCAGGAGACTTAGCATCTGGGGCAGGCCTGGCCCTCAGAAATTCACTTTTGTTAGATGAAGCATGATTGAAATCTCTCTCTCTGCTTACCAAACCTGCAGCAACATTAAAAAATGGAAATGGGCTTATATGCAGCCATGCCTTTCTGTAAAGCATATGCCAAAGCATTCAAAAATAAACCACCTTGCAGCACAGCAAAAGGATACTTCCAAGTATGTGGTCCATGTAACCTAGCAACTGCAGCCATTTAGATGAAGGTTTCAACTATTCAGTAATTTATTTATTTTTCAGTCATGGCATAAGTGAAACGTTCTCTAGGGATATGCTTTAAAACCTTTGGTTCCCAACCCTTTTGGATGCACTGCTTTTTAATAACCAGATAAGCAGCAAGTGATCTCAATTGTACCAAAGGAAGGGTTGATATCTTTAAGTCTGGACAGAATGAAGACTCCGGTCAGCCCAAATAGTGTGAATATGGCTTATTTATCCATTGCAAGTGGCATTTTCTGGACTTTGTCTTTAAATCAATTAGCAGATCACTTAATACAGCTTTGTTTGAGTCAAGTTGCAAAGAATGAGGTTCTCTTTACATTCTTAACTTTAGAGTGTAGAGAGAGCTGAACTCTGGGGTTTCCAGAGGCTTGAGACAGGCAGTGCCATCCTCCAGCTGCTTAGCAGTCATGCTAGTCCTTAGCGCCAGCTATGACTCTACTCGCAACAGTGCTAAGGGCTAGTGTTAGAGTTGGAGGATCCACTCCCCAAGTCAATTACCATGACAGTTTAATTCATATCTTTGCAACTCATTGTAAACCCAGCTTCCCACATATTTTTGCACAGCTGAAAAGTAAGTTGGGAGCAGTGGTTGGTCTAGAGGAGAAAGACAGCATGATATCCATTATCCAATGAAAGATATATATACACCCTCTTATCAGTAAAATTCCTTCAGTATTCTGCAGTAAAATATAACTTTAAAAAGGAAAACTATGCAAAAATGAGGAAACTAGTTGGAGGAAAACTGGAAGGAGCAGTTGTGAGGATTGAATGTCTGCAAGAGGTGTGGAGGCTATTGAAAAACACCATCTTGGAGGCCCAGTTTGAATGTATTCTACAAGTAAAAAAAGGTAGCAAGAAGACCAAATATCTGCCATCAATGCTGGGCAAACTGGTGGAAATTATTAAGAACAGAATTATTGGGCATATTTGATAAACATGGCAAAATGGGAAATAGCCCACGTAGATTTGGCAATGGGAAGCTGTGCCTCACTAATCTATTGCATTTTTAAAAAAAGTTTTCATAATATCAGAGACTGAATATAACAAGTCAATAAATAAATCCTTTGGAAAAACTTCAATTCTGAATGCATTTTTCTCCACTGGATTTAGTGAACCCAGAAAATAACCCCCAAATGTTATACTTTTAAAATTCACCAAAAGGTTTTCCAAGCAATGGATCACTTGGGGAGAAGGGACAAAATTTAATGGGAATATCACAACAAAAAGGAGCAGCAATTTTCCTTTCACAACCCCTATAAAACCACACAAAGTTACATGAAAAGCAAATATTTTATAAAAAGTTTTCACACTGAAACAGAGAGAGACTAAATATAACAAGTCAGCAAATAAATCCTTTGGAAAAACTTTAGTCCTGCCCACATTTTTTTCCCCATTGCCCTCATTGAGTCTAGAAAATATCCCTCACAACCAATTTAATCATCATTCAGGTTTCAGCAAAAGTTTTCCAATCATCCGGTCACGTGGAGGGATTGGGGGAGGGGGGGGAGTCTTTAGGCACTTTTTAAAGGTGAGGAGGGAGGAACTGAGATGAACATCTGGAAGGAGGAGGGACCACTGAGGGACCTGCCACAGGAAAGGCCCATTCACCTTCCAACTTAAGGCACAATGGAGGGACAATCCAAACAGCAGGTGGTTACTGAATGCAGATAGCCATAAGGGTGAGGGTCCAGGAGCAAGCCTTCACTATAGATTTTGAAAAAATCTCACAGCAATTGTTTAAGGTGCTGTTAACTCCTGAAGTCTCCTTGCAAGGGTAGGTTTCCCAACCATATTGAGATGGTCTTTACAGTGTGTCTGTTTGGGACTCTAGGAATGTGATAGAGCATAAGAATCAACATGACTATAGTACAGGCAAAGTATGGCTAGCCTGCAATCCTGATTTCAGGCAGAATCTGACACATTACTGTTTTTCACCCAAGGACAGGGTGAGAAACCTTTTCCCTCCCGGGAGCTTCTTTGAAAATTAGTACAAGCTCTGAGGTCCACATAGAAGCTAGGCATGGATGTGCTTAAGGACTGCTCAGGAAGAGACATGCCCAGATCACGGATCTGTTCCTTATCCTTGTTTGCATGCCCTTATCTCTCCTCCCTTCCTCTGAATTCACTCTTTCAGAACTTGAGTGTAGGAACTCGGTCAAGGGGCCAAATAAAAGCTAGCCATGGACCACATAAGGCTTCCAGGCCTGAGGTTCCCCACCCCTGTTCTAACCAGTCAACAACTAGTTCTCTAAGAGTTTAGACACCTCTTGCTCCTTTTACGCACATTCTGGTAGGCTTTTAACAACTGGTTCTAATAAATTGGACCAAACTGGTAGGACATCATCCCTGCCTGATCCTGCAAGTAATTAAGCATGTTCTTAAATTTTAAACATAGTTTAATTGAACTAAGCCCTTATTGATTTTCTTTAGAAAGAGGCAGATGTTTGAAAACTGAAGAAACTAACATGATCTCATTCAGTCCAAACCTGACACATACATATTCTGCATACATACACCAAACCTGATACATACACCTGCATATTCTACCAGTGTCATGTTTA
This sequence comes from Sphenodon punctatus, assembly GCA_003113815.1. Lineage (NCBI taxonomy): Eukaryota > Metazoa > Chordata > Lepidosauria > Sphenodontia > Sphenodontidae > Sphenodon > Sphenodon punctatus. Next base: position 2,574,456 of record QEPC01004236.1, on the reverse strand, counting down.
CTCAGTCACTACAGCTTCTGGATGGCTACTCATTGTTCTCCTTTTCTCCAGTGGACTACTAATGTAGCAGCCCTTGAGGTTGGCAGTGTTTAGTGTACTTTAGCTAGCCTTGTGTTTCCTTCTGCAATTCATTAACATGAACAAATGCTCGGTTCTTTGTTACCATCTGAATGTGCTGCCTGACAATCTCCTCCTCACTGACTCCTTCCAGGATGCTGCAAAAAGCATCCAGTATCCCCCCTCCCTTTTTGTGCTCTGTTCATTTTAGCTCAGCTGATTAAACACCAACTTCTTGGTGTGTGCTCATTCACAAGGGGAGAGCTAAGCAGCCTTTGTTTGCGAACTCTCCCATCAGCTTGTTGTGTGGTACTTAACCCTTCTTCCAAAGGTCCCTCAACAGTGCCCTGGTTCCGTCTCCAGTGCCCTGCAGCACTTAGTTGTCATTTTCACAAGTAATACTTGATGTGGGTCATTGGGAAGAAACTCTGATTTTGAAAATGCTGATACCCTGGAGTGGAAGTCAGACAGCCTCAGGGCCGCAGGAGGAAGCATTTGAAATCCTTGAATTCCTATGGATTTGTCCCTTGGCCCAGCTTTCTATTGTGCATACAGGCTTGGGGAATGGATAAAGTGACTACATTTGAAAACCCGAAAGTTAGTCACCCCATGTTCCATTTCCATAATCCCAATAAATCCCATAAATACATGTAAATTAACCTAGTTTGGTAGGTCAATAGCATGCCCTCTGACACACGGTGTTAACAAACATAACGTAGGTCTGTTTTGGCCCGGCTGGCTCCGCTTCATGGCGTTATGTTTGTTTTGAGCCTGCCAGATGTGGGCCCAGTTCAACTACCGATGGGGGTAGTGGCCAGACTGGAAATGTGGGCCTGCAACAAAGCAGGCCCACAATCTGGACCCAGCAGCTTCCCAGCTGGGTCAGACTGGGCAGAATCAGATGGGAATGTCTGTTCCTTGTCCTAGCCCAGTGGGGGTGTGTGTGCTATGGTGGGGAGCCATGGTGGGGGGGCAAGGTGACTAGGACCATGCAGGGAAGTGGCCAAGCAGCCACACATTGCTCCCCACTCGCCCTCCCCGGCTGGGTTCAGCCATGTTATGGACAAGTGATAGACTACTCCCTCATGCAGTGCATGGGATATGGTTCCTGTTCATGCACTGCCTATAGATCAGGTGAGGCATTTAAATAATCCTGTAGCCGGACACCTAAAGGCAGGGCATGTGGCCGCTATAGTGATGGGGTCCTTCTTGAAGCACTTACTGAAATTTACACTTGCAGATGTACTACAGGCATGTTCTTACTACATCATTGTTGATGGCCTTGAAAAATTTAATGATGGCTTTTGTTGCTCCAGAAGCAACATGAACCCTTTTTGCTGGACAGCAACATGGTATAGTGGTGTTCCATCTTTGAAACTGGATGATTCAAGAAATGTATGTGTCATTGCATCTTCAAATACATACAGTTTAGCTTTGTCAATAAGAACTTAAATAGTCTGGAAATGCATTGCATCTTGCAGAATAGTGATTCTCAAAATCTTCGTGTGTGACCACAGTGGAGGCTTAACTAAAATTGTGTCCCTGGAAGTTAACAAAACCTGAAGTATGTAAAATATTGCTTGTGTTCATGCTTCCATATACAGGTAAAAAGCACACATGATGGTGGCATGGTGGTGGCCTGACATGGCCCAGGGAGCAAAAACCATGGCAGTGGCAGACATGATCAAGGCCTTGTCAGGGCACCAAACAAACATGACCTCATCTGGTGCCAGGTGGGGTGGGGAGAGGAACAAACATGCAGCTGGCTGGCCTTGAACAAGATCCAGTGCCCCCCGCCATGACAAGCAACCATGATGTCCAATGATGGGTCAGTCAGGATGGGTGGCCATCGCATACCTAGAACAGATGTGATTGCCCACTTTGGCCCGATTGGGAGAGACTTAGCCCAGGCTATGGCCTTGGAGGTTTTCCAAGGACCAGGCTAGCCACTGATACATGCAGGTGTGACAGCGGCCTGCTCTGGCCTCATCTGTTCTTACCCACAGGTGGTGCAACCTTAGTTGGGGTCTCTGTTGTAGGACTGTGATAAAACAACAGCCTTCCAATGTTCATCATGAAAGGCTTCAGAAAGACCAACTTCAGTATTTGCAGAATGTTACGGTCACCTCAGAATCTGAGCCAATTGGCCAATTTTCTCCAGTCAGGGCCTATTAACGGCAGTTGTGACTTTTTGTTGCTGGGTCGCTATTTACAATGTCATGTTTCCTCATTCATTGGTACAAAGTAGTACCGTATGAACTGTTTAAAACTTAGAAACTAATCTTCACAAGGTGCAAAGTAGAGCTGAAATGAGAAACTGAAAAAATGAGTAGACTTATTGAATCAACACGAATAATCAAATCTATCTATGGATGATTCAAATCCAATAATGTATATCTGTTTGCACCCTGAGTATCTGTAGGAGTAATTCCATTTGGTTTTTCATTTTGGTTATTTTGGAATGTTCTTTGTGCCACTCGGGCAATATTTTCATCATTACACATGCACAATTGACAAAAATGGAATAACTTAAATATTCAAAATCCAAAAGAACAGAAAATTCAGAAATGTCCCCCCAAACCAAAATGGAATACTTACCCAAAATTGAATATGTAGATATCCAATTCTTCCAGTAGTATCCAGATGTTAGTTGGCTACTTGTGTGGCTACCTGAAATTGCAGATAATAACAAACCATGTTAATATCCATGAATAACAAACCAGCTGCCCATTCTGGTGCTAGTGTCGTGTGACTCCTGTAAAATACAATGTTCAATCTGGGAACTCTAAAATCATGTTAATAGCTTCTGTGGTATTAAAGTGTATTTAAACAGTGAACATCATTTGCACATGGGCAGCTCAAATTTCTTCACTACACATAGAGGCTAAGTCCTTCGTATAATTATTTTATCTTATTTTGTGGTATAGACTCGGTGTCCTGACTAAATTATGCCAGTTATATTGTTTGTCAAATATTAGTCCAGACTTCCTATTGCCCTTTAAAGCACCCAAATGATATCGAAAGCTAGGATGAATAAGACTCCCAACATTTGACTGAGAAATGAGGCAATGTATTTAACCTGACTTATCAAGAAGCTACAAAGAGACAGCAAATGAAGGGCTGCGTATCCACAAGGATTCAAGGGGCAAGCTAGATAGAAAACAACCCTTCTGGCTACAGGGAAGAGTGTGTTTGATGTAGATGCTCTTAGTCTCTGATGGGACTGTGAATTTGAGCAGAATGCTTTCATCAAATGGATCCATCACTCTACTGGGTAAAAGCAGCACGTAGAAACAAAAGGGTTTGTTTCTTGATTTAATGTGCTTCATTGTAATTACAGGGGCCCAGATACTGTGTTCAGTTGGTTCACTTCAAATAGATTGCAGTGACAACAGAGCATGGTAAGCTAGAGCCCAAACCTGAGCAGTTTCTGGAGACAATCCAAGACCTTTCTTTTTGGCCAAACATTTGGCAATTGGGGATAGGTGGGAAGGAGGGGCTAAAGGGCTGGGATTCTTTTTGTAATATATAATCTTTTATATGGTTCTTATTGTGTAAGCCATTCTGAGCCTTACAGGAAGGGTGGGGTGGATGATCAGATGGTCTGCCCAGCTTTCTGCTGCTTCCAGCCAGTCTTTTGCAGCCAACTGAGACGCTGGGGTCATGGGACAATGCTTGCTTGCATCTAGGGACCTATCAGGAGGCTAGATGGGTGTGGCCTGATTGTCATGGGAAAATCCTGCAGGAAAATTCCAGGGTTTGCTCAGAGAAAAGCAGTAGTACTGCAGAGCCAGGCACTTGCCACATGGTCCCATAGGCATCATCTCAAGCCCCCGTCCTTACTCACACCAAAGATAGTTGATCAGATTAGGACTGGCTATGTATGTGGATATTCCATGTACTATCATTTGGAGAATACTCCTGTATATAAAATTCACTCTTCATTTCAGCTCTGACTTGCACATTCTCCCAGCTGAAGAAGAATACAATGAGGGGAATGTCAGATTTGGTTTGTAACAAGCAGCCTGCTCTTCAAAGTGCTCTGTCCGCACAAGCGCATGTCTCTGCAAGTAGAGGGAGAGTGTGGTCGCTGTGTTGGTCCCAAATGATAGAGATTGGTTTGAATGATATCTTTTATTGGACCAACTGTTGTTGGTGGAAATAAGAAAGCTTTCGGACCACATAAGCTTTATATTTCCACCAACAACAGTTGGGTCCAATAAAAGATATCATTCAAACCACTTTGTGTGTCTATCGTTTCAAATACTAACAGTCAAATTCTCACAAAATCTCAGCTGACTGTGTCAATTTATCCCAGATGAGGATCTGGCTCTACTTTTTAAAATCTCTTGGTCAGGCTGCAGACAAAACAGCAGTAAGACTAATGGCAGGATCCTCCAAGCAGATAGTGTCGGCATGAGTCCTAGTCACTTCGGTGGGTGTCTTCACATGGACAACTGCCCCATTTCTGCCCAGCCTCACCCCCGAGCAGGCCATCTATTTAAAGGCAGACTACCAGATGTGCAGGTGGGGCAGGCTGTCCCTGCGCCAGGGCTGCCCTGCCAGCGGTGCTCTGTGCCACCAGCAGAGCAGGCAGCCCCACATTGGTGCACCAGCTGGAGCCGGGACTGCCATCTGTCTGCTCAGTGGACAGCTGCTGCAGCCCCTTTCTGCTGTGGCTTGCCTCAGCAAGGCCATAGCATTGTGGGCGATCTGCCTGTAATGTTATGGTGTGGGGCAGGGGGCGCCACACTGGTGGACTGTGAGCCGCAGCAACTGCTGGGTCCATTTAAAATGGACCCAGGCATGGCTGCAAGTGGGCAGATGCAAGGGTGCAACTCTGGACCTGCTCCGGGGTTGACCATCCCTGTGTGTCTGTAAAAAAAACAACCCACCCCAATCTGATGTTAGCCTATACTACACTTTAGCACCCATGCTGTCCTCTTACAGGATCACCCCCAGTGCACCATAGGGTTTGATTTTCACCCTTGAAGCTCAGGACACCCTTACTTTGGAAGAGTTAAAGTTCAGCACCTTGGACAATCTGCTGTGCAGCATGTCAGAGTCAGATTAACTACAAACCTACCCTAGAGCTGGCTATAGTTGTCCCCCCCAATATTCCATTTATGTTTGCATTATTAGTATTTTTCTTCCCTTAAACTAAAATACTTTGTATCCTCTAAAAGGGTAGCCATTGGAGATAACCATATGGTGTTAGTTCAACTGCACTGAGTCAATGACCTAGAAGAAAACTTGGGCCGTGCTTTTTCTTTGCTTTTGGCTGTTGTTAGATATTCACAATCCTGGAACTGCCTGCCTCTTTAGCAGCAGATTTTAGCAGCAGATTTCCTTAGACTATTACTTTGCCTTGAAATGGTAAGAGACTTCCTTTTAGATCCATTGCAAACACAGGTTGGAAACAATATTATTTCTCAAACAGGATTGTTTCTAAACAGCCTTGCCTTTTTATTTGCTGGAAGAAACCCTCCCTGGTTGTCATAATTAACTGGCATGGGGAAAGTTCTGTGACAATATCTCAGGAGGGCAGCTTAGAAGAAGGTTGCAGAAACAGAGCCTCCCCTTAGCGTGCTCACAGTTTGGTAAGTTCCATCTGAAAAATAAAAGCAGATCTCTTTGCTGAGTCATAGACCCATCGGAGCTGAAGTGCAGTAGCTGGGGTTTAGACAAGCCGGGAATGGTATGTGTGTTCAGTAGAAGCAAAGGTGAGAAGGTACATTCTACATTTGTTCTATTGGAAGAGTTTGCTGTTTTCACAATAAGGTTTTCTTTAAAACTGCTGTCAAATATGATGAAAAAGCTGTTTCAGGCTGTGTAACCTCCCGCTGAGATTTATGTATTGTAGGACTTTGGAATGCATGGCTGTTTTAACGCAAATGTACGGGGAATACTAGGATCATGTTAACTGGATTTTGAAGCCCACTCCCTTGAAAAGACATGATATAGAGAAGGTATCAGACACTGAACTGCTGCTACTACATCCTACCTGGGGTACTGTGCTCATTGGATAATGACTGTCTCAGTCTCTTGATGCTCAGTCTCTCAATATTCACGCATATGTATTTCAGTTTAGTTTCCTGGTTTTCTAAGCCTGCCTGCATGCAGACCTGAAATGATTTCTTGCAAAAATAGGTAGAGAGGTTAAAACTGTGATAACCTGAACCGTCTTGGGCAGACTGGGTACTACATGGTACCCATTTAGTGAGCCATGAGTACACGTGCATTACTGAATTACCATTAGCTATTACGGAATTACCAGTTTTCCACTGCCAAGTTAGTATTGTTCCATTTTTACTGAGTTACCAATTTACCATTTCCATTCAGCTGTTGAGGATTTTACAGCCCCTCTTGTGGTGTGGTGTGGTGTGGTGTGGTGTGTACAATGAAGGAATGCGGAAACTGGAAAGATGTTAAATTCGTAACATGGTGAGTCAGAATGGGACAGTAAAGGGGACAGTTGGTTACTTGGTAATGGAAATACCTGGTCTTTTGGGTAGTCAGTTGCCCATCTCAGTGTACGGGTGCTGATCGGACAACCAATAGGCTGCCCAAAGTTGCAGATATTACCTGTGAGTGCAAAATTTGCTACCTGTTTTAGGGGCTTGTGCAGAATATTCAACTAGAATTTCCTTTTCTGCTTTCTAGTAGCTAGACTGAAGGGCTGGAACTTGGGTCGCCTCAGCAGTGGGGTTAGGTATGTACAAAGGACAAATCATTCTTTCCTCTTGGCTTTCAGCTCACTTACTGAGCACATCTTGGGCACACTGTGCTTTCCTTAAATCTGCAAACTCCTGTTTCCATCTAATAGGGCAAGGGTTTTCTAACCTCGGGAGCAGATTTGCTGAGGTTTCATTAGTTTATTTGCTTCTCAGGCACTGTAGGCACAGTAGCTTTTTATGGCTGCAATTATAGTGAGCGGTTCAGAGAAGCCTTCAGAAAATCAAGCTGTATTGACTGTCAAACTCAAGAATGGCCAAAGGCATTTGACTGAGATTCAGGAAGTCTGGGTTGAATTCTTCATCTGCCAGAGTTCTCCCACATTGCTCTGTGCCTCAAATGTCTGCATGAAAACTGGGGAGGATATTTCCTTTCTCCCACACTTGGTCTATTTTTTAAAAATAGACTGACTCAGAAAACAATGAAAGCATGTACTACTTGGACCAAATTTTTATTTACATTAGGACCATTGGGACATAAAGTGGGTATAAATTACATTTACACTTGCTTTACAGACCTTTAATTACATTTACACTGCCCAAGCCATAAAAGAACCATCAGGCCAGCTTGGCTCCACTGCATTCAAGACACCACCTCAATATGTTTGAAAGTGGTATTGACTTACTTAGTGGAACTTGAGTCCATGCTTATGGCGCTGTCCTAAATAAGAATGTCTTAAACTGGAGCTTTGGATTATAACCTTTTTAGGGAAGGAACTAGTGCTGAAACTCAGTATTTGAAAGGACTTGGTTTTTCAACTTTGTTTTACCAAGCACCAAATAACTGAGGAATTGGTCTGGTTCTTGGTATTCAGTACTCGGTCCACTACTTGGACCAACATACAGGGTTTTTCCTGACCCAATATAAGGTGATTTGGTACTTGGTATTTGGAAAATACTTGGTTTTATTTACTCGAAGCCAGTCTTTGGAAACTTGCAAATACTCGCAAATAACATTTTTACTATTTGTTTCAGCCCTAGTAGGAATTGTCCCACAGTATGGGAGAATTTGGGTTTGTCTACACAAAGAAAAGTGTTCTAAGCCAACTATAGTTTACTTCCATGTAACCTTGACTTTTTTTTCTTTATGTAGACTAGGGCTGTAGCGGAATTTCGCAGCGGTAGCTATTTCCGGCGGAAACAGTGTTTCCGCAATTAGTGGAATGGCATGGCAGAGGCTTTAATTCCGCGGTTTCATTCCGCGGTTCCGCGGTTCCGCTTATTTAATTCCACAACTTAGTGGAATCGTGGAAACATGACATTTTCGCTATTTCCGCAATTCCGCCAGCGCCAAAAAATCGCGGAATAGTGGTTTTCCGCGATTTTTCCGCGATTCCGCGATTTGCAGAATTCCGGCGGAATTAGCAGAATATCCGCAGAAATGTCGCGGTGTGGCGGGGGCAATTCCGAAATAGCGGAACGGAATTGCGGCGCGGTAAAAGCTGCTGCCGCATCAGCCCTAATGTAGACTACATTTACTTCAAAGGCCTCAAAGTTGACTTTAGAAGGGAGCTTAAGACAGTTACATTGAGACAGTTGGAGCCTTACACTAGGGGAAAGGTTGAGGTTATGTCAGTACTACATTAGTGTGAACTACTTCAAGGAGTTTGCTTCAGCTAATTTGGTTGTGTAACCATTCTTTGTTTTGTACACTGAGGCTTTAACCTCAGGTGTGGATTGGAGATTGATAATAAATGTAGGGTGATGACTTAACTAAATATAACTCAGCTGGGGATTTCATTGTTGGATAGTAATACAGGAATACTCCAAAATAAAAAAAAAACATGGTGGAGTGCTACCTCATATTTCTTTCCTTTGAAAGTTTGCCAAAGCCCAAACATTTTCTGGAAATAGTGTAATAGTTTATTTGGCAGATGGGGATAGCATTTTGAGAAGTTGGGGGGTGTAAGGATTTCTAAACAATTATTATATATAATACATATATACCAAATGTTGTTTTTCTCTGTAATCCACTTTAGGATGGGGCAGGATATAAATTTAAACATACGACAGCATAGCTTTTGAAAATTTGGGGAGTGGCATGAGAGTTGATGGGACTGATCTATATGTAATTAATTAATTGTACCAAATACTTTGATGTGGCCAGCTGGCTTGCCCATTTCAGTATTAATTGAAACTAAATTAGAAATTAAAGCAGCTCCAGATTATTCAGAGACTTGACACTGATCTTTTGAGTTTTGAAGCAGCAGAATACCAAGCATCTCTGTGTGTGTTTGTAATGGAGGAGAAAGGCACCAGAAGAGGGGGAAATATACAACAGTGTAACCTGTTGAAAATCTTGGGAGTGGCATGAGAAAATTTGATGAGATTTACAGACCACGACCACTTGCCCCAACCCCCCAAGTCTTGCCTGATGCTGCACCGAGTACCTCACTGACATCTTCTGGGACAATACTGGCCCAGATGCCTCATCCAGCCAGGTCTCCATAATGCATCTAAGGTCAGGGGCCTCATCACAAATTAAATCATGGATGACAGATGTTTTATTAGCCACCAACCTCAAATTAAGCAGCATCAGTGTTGGATCGGGGGCCCTACTGATGTCAACTCCCAAATATCCCGAGACGGGGGTGGGGGGAGAGGGGAGTGGGACATGGGAATTGATACAGGTGTCTCTCCCAGGAGCCCCAATGATCTGACCACCACCCCGTCATACCTCCTAGCTACAACATGACCCAAATAGCTGCCATTTTCTCTCCCCCCCCCAAATGCTCCCCTCCCTGGCTCCTGATTAACAATTCCCCCTCCCCAAGAATGACTGCACTCAAGGGGCCCATAAGGGTCTGGGGGTGGCCAGGAAGGGAATTCTGAGCCCAGTATCCCCAGAGGCAGGCAAGGAAACTCCTTACCTTTCCTTCTCCAACTGATACCCCATATCCCACCCTCTTCCCCCATGCATGTATCCCACTTGCACGTGGGGGGGGGCATGGCACTCCTTCCCACCCTCCTTCCATGTGCCTGAACCCCCACTTTCACTGGGGGTCCCATGGCATTCCCTCCCACCCTTTCCCTAGACTCACCATTTCCCCTCAAACCCCACTCCACTGAACCAACTAAAACCAAATAAAAGCAATTTAGAATAAAACTACCACTACTTTTCACTCTAAGACTATCTGAAACCAAATTAACATAACAGTGCAAGGACGGGTCCAGTCCACCCAAATGATGGCTAGCCTTTGGCAGCTGCCTTCGACAGCTGCCTGCAGCAGAGTCTGGCAGCTTTAGAACCTACTGAAGGAAGATCAAATGGTGGGGGGAGGGGCATCTCTAGATGGTAAATCTGTCAATCAACCCCTTCCATTCCCCAGCACATCACAGCACCTTGAAACAGGGGTTCCAGTTATCAGGGGTGTTGCTATAACACCATTGTCATGGTTGAATCATTACTTCCTGAAGGCCCAGATCCCGGCCCTCTTATGCCCTCAGAGTGGTGGGGCACTTAGGTTGGTCCACCCCTGGAGACTGATGGATGCAATTGGTTTCCAGAACACTATGGAGGATTTAGTCACTAACCTTGATGGTTGCTTTGTTGATGACTTGGTCGCCTTGTGGAATGACGTTTTGACCATGACCATTGACACAGTGGCATCCCCTCCCACCTCTTCATCATCACAGCGTCTCCTGATATATGGAGGACCTGAGGCAGTTGAAGAGGGAGGGTAGGTGGTTAGAGTGCAGGTGACACTCAACCTATACTGAAACCTACTGATTTCAGCATAAATTGTTTTTGAACAACTATGTTATGGCTGTGACAGCAGCGAAGAAAGCTTTCTTCTCTGCTATCATAGGGTACTTTCAGACGTGACGGGCGGCCGGTTCACCACAGCGAACCACCAGGGGGGGCAAACAGCGCAACCACGGCCAGGGGTTGTAAAATGACCCAAACAGACGTGCCAGGAACGGGACCACGGGCCGGAACCGGGCCGCACCATCGCGGGCCGTGGCAGCACAACAGACGTGCAGCCGAACCCCCGGCGGGCGCTAAACCCCCACAAGGCACCGGGCAGGGGCGGGACACAGACATGGCCGCCTGAGGGCAAACGAAGCCACAAGGCACACAAGGGAACGCCCACACAAGGGAAACGGGAAGGGAGGGGGGAAGAGCGAGAACAGGCTGACA
>QEPC01004236.1:2534842-2551813 GCA_003113815.1 Sphenodon punctatus | reverse complement strand
AACAGAGTCAATGTAGGGTTTAAAAGAAAGGGGTGAGTCAAAGATGAAGCCTAGGCTACGGGCTTGGGGGACAGGCAGGATGGTGACTCCATCAATAGTTATTGATGGAGAGGAAGGATGAGGGGTGAAGATAAGGAGTTAAGTTTTAGCCAAGACTATAGGCAACCAGTGCAGAGATCAGAGCACTGGTGTAATGTTCTCCCAACGACCTGTCTCTGACCCCGTAAGGAGGCGGGCTGCTACATTCTGCACCAACTGTATTCTCCGGACCATCACCAAGGGTAGCCCACATAAAGTGTGCTGCAGTAGTCCAGTCTTGAGGTGATGAAAGCATGGATGATGATGGCTAGGTTAGATTCCGAGACACATGGCCCAAGCCGTTGTACCAGATGTAATTGGTGAAATGTGCCCCTCACCACAACCACCACCTGGGCATCCAGGTGGAACTGTGAGTCGAGTAGACTCTGAATCTGAGGGACCAACAGTGGGTGGACCCTGTCAATTACAGGTGCCACCACTTCCTCCGCCCCTCCCACGAGCATCATCTCCATCTTGTCAGGATTCAGTTTCAAATGGCTCACCCTCATCCAATCACCTACAGCCACCAAACACCGGGTAAGCACCGAGACTGCTGGGACTGGGTCAGCGGAAAAACAGAGGTCAAGTTGGGTGTCCTTGGCATCCTGATGCCCTGGATCCATTCCTTGCCTTTGAGTGCATGGCCTCCTCTCTGCTCCCTCCCTCAGAGCTCGCTTGGTCACTCAGTACTTTAAGGTTAGGGATTGGGTCTGTGTGCCAGATGCAGGAATTGGAAAGGGGACAGATAAATAACAGCCAGAGGCCAGATTTAGCCTGCAGGCATTAGCCTGGCGCACGTGAACTTTAATCAGGAATAACTACTTGATTCATCCATGGTATTCATCCATGCCTATAACAACCTCTAAATAACCTGCACATTCATAGAAATGCTTGTTCATAACCCTGTAGGAAATCAGTACGTCCCCCAAGGATAATGTTTCAAGGAAACAAGGTCCAAGTCTGTCTGATATCTCACCAGAAATGGGATTGAAGTGGCTCTTGTTCCATTATATAATGACCTTCTTGCACTGGAGAGATGCTAGGCATCTAAAATGATTCTTTTAGCCTTGTCAGTATCATTTATGTCATTGGCCATGATATTTTGCAGATTTAACCGGGACTGATAGGATCCTTAGCAGGGATTTATGAGATCACTTGTGACTAGGTGTTGTATTGTCTCCTTTCAGAGAGATAGTAGAGGTTGGGTTTGGATGATACTCTTCCTCCCAAAAAGTGCTTATGTGAAGAACTCCACAAGGTTCTTACTATGCCCCTTCTCTACATGCGTGTGAGGTACCTGGGGGAGGTAATGTGGTGGTTTGGCTCATGTTACTATCAGCATGTTGACTTCTATTGAATGTTGACATCTATGACTTTTTTATTATTATTTGGAACTGGATTATGGTGTGACCTTGGGTGACAAGGAATTGGTTAATGCTTAATAATAGATAAGATGGAGGCAAAACTTGATTCTGAAAAGCATAGCTGGAAATAATGCCTTGCTCCCATTTCTGAGGAGATGTGCCTATCAATGTAATTCTTTTGCATACCCAGAAGATTCCCATATCCTGAAATACCTGTTTGCATCAAGGATGCAATGGCCCCAATTGCAATAGGTACAAGAACAATTGCCCCTGTTACACTTTGTTATGGGTTCTGCTGTAATTGTCCATACTTCTGGTGTTTCCAAATTGTGATCTTCACAAATTGCCTACCACATCCAACGAAATTTTGGTTAGTGTAGAACTCAATGACTCTTACACAAAGGAATCCTGTTAAAACAGTATTTGCGGTACTGGCGTAATAAATGTGTTACCTATGGGTGTAATTCAAGAATATGATCTTGAGCTTTAAGGAAGTACATGGGTTAGGCCCAGCTTACCTAAGACCCTGTATTTATCCTCTTGTCAGTTGATTGATTTTTACCTGTAGTCCCTGTTGCCCTTTAGTTCAGTGATAGCTGATATTGGGGTTTCTTTACCCAGGTGGTATCCATTAGCATGAAAAACTGACACAGAGCCAGTTGTTCTTCTTAATTCAATTTATTTGTTTTCAAAATGTAAGCAAGTCCTGGATCTCTGGACATCAATAAGAACAAACTTTGTGAACTCTGTTCCCATTTGCTGAAATTTGGGTACTTCTGCCATGTCCCCAACAATCTGTGCTCTCATATTAACCTGTTAAAGGGACCTCCATAGATTCACCGAGAGAAGTGTCTGAATCACATGCAGCTTCAGGACTACCCCCTTGCACATTGACTCCTAAGGAGACACCTCATACAAGGCTCTCTTCCAGTCACATGGGCATAAGAATTAGCCTGGGCATTACCCTCGCAGTATTCCTAACCAACACTAGCATGTGGCCATCTGTATTATATACTCTTTCTAGAGGGAGTCACATTGGTGACCCTTAGTGAATGCATCATTAGCTGCTTCCCCACATTAGCTGGCCCGGCAAATCTCCCTGCACAGAATCTCCCGGCTAAGAATCTTATGCTGATCTCTGCATGTAGGCACAGGGGTAAAAACGTCATCAGCCGGGTCCTGCAGCATTTTAAAATTACAAATGACAAGGCTGGATTTTGCACCCTGTCATTCGCACCAACATGCAGAGATCAGGGTAAAATTCCCAGCCGGGAGATTCCATACAGGGAGATTCGTCAAGCAGGTAACGTGGGCAAACAGCCTAATTTTGAACATCCGAGGGCCTGTGATGGAGAATTCTCAGAAGACTGATCTGATAAAAATACAGTGTAACACTCAAGGCATTTGCTCACTTTTGTGCCTGAGGTGGATTAACCATGATGGGTGTTTTGTGTTGAGATGACTCATACATTGGAGTGGAGATTGTGCTCTGGCATCTGTGACTATGATGGCAGTGCACAGGTAAATCCAAGAAGTGCCCTTGTTTCAGTCAGCTGTTAGCAGCATGAGGACAAATTTTGTTTTGTTGCATTTCATTGATACAAATACAGCCAACTGCTTAGGCATGGGTGTGTGCAGAAGGCACATCATTAACAGAATCTTAGGGTCTTTTTAAATGTGTGGGATTTCTCCCGCAGTTTAAAGCTGTGGCTCGGGGAAACCCCAACAGGTGGGGCTGGAGGGTTCGCTGCTCTTCTGCGAACCGGAAGTTGCCTGGGCACTATTGGAAACGGGGTGATTTCAGACATTACACGGTCCCGATTCACCACAGTAGATTCCCGGCGGGGGTGAACAGATTAACCACCCACCGTGGTCAACGAAAGCCCCAAACAGACATGACAAGACCGGGACCACGGCAGGGAATCGGACCACAGCCCAGGGCAGCGCAACAGACATTACGCTGATCCCGGGCCAGGCCGTGGTCAAAGCACCCGGAAGGCGCCGGGGCGACTTGTCCTGGCTGCTGTTGTGTACCCTTTAAATCTCCCTCCCTGGTCTGTGTTGTTGCTGGTTGCCTGACAGCAACGCTGTGTGCTTTGTCCCCGGCTGGGAATCATTGTCTTTGGTTCCGGCCGGTGGTTGCCATTCAGACATTACTTTTTTTTGTTTCCCGTTGGGAATCTCTTTGACCACGCTTTCGGAGCTGGTCCGGGCCGGAGCTCCGGAAGCGTGGTTGATTTTGACAACATGTGGGTATTGACTGTGGTGAACATCTGGCGGCCGCCGAACAGACATTCAGGCTGCTTTGGCCCCGATGTGGAATTGACCATGGTTCACTGTGGTTGAGCGTGATCTCGTAATGTCTGAAATCACCCAGAGGTGCCAGGGCGACTCCTGGGTGTGAAGTAAGACCTTGATTAATGGGTTCTTGCCTAGGCCGCATCTCAAACCACCTGAGAGTTGCCAGGTGCTGCTGTTTCTAATGGTGCCCAGGCAACTTCTGGTTCGTGGAGGAGTGGCTAACCCCTCCCTCCCATAGGAGTTTCCTCAAGCCACAGCTTAAAACTGAAAATTCCGCACGTTTAAAAAAGGCCTTTAGCGTTGGAAGATACCTCGGAGGTCATCTAGTCCAACCCCCTGCTCAATGAAAGAAATCCACAGCTACAGCATCCCCAACAGATGGCCATCCAGCCTCTGTTTTGAAAACCTCCAATGAAGGAGAGCCCGCCACCTCGCTAGGCAATCTGTTCCACTGTCGAACAGCTGCCTTAAGGAGGTGGTGGGCTCTCCTTCACTTTGTTTTTTGTTTTATTAAGACTATTTTTTTTTTAAATAAAAAAATGTGCACTATTCACATGTGCAGAATAGCACCGCCATTTTGCTCATGCACAGCGACTTTTTTAATTTTATTTTTTTTAATAAGACAAAAAAATAAAAATGAAAATGAATGAAATCAGACAAACAGTTGTTTGTTCGTTCATCCATTTTCGTTAACCTTAGTTACAAAACCAAATGGGGCTCCATTCATTTTTTAAAATTAATTAAACCGTATGAAATTACACAGCCCTACTTAGGCAGTGGCAGTGCACTTTTTTTATAACTCTAAATATCCAAACTCAGTATGGCGTAGGCATTTTTAATGTAGATAAAAATATTTTAAATAACAACGAAATATAACTGTTATATATAAATGGATAATTATTTTTAAATTATATATCGGTGGTATGATCCTCTGAACACATAGTACAACTAGCACTTAGCATGGGCATGAGTCTTACTAAAGTGAATAGGACTTGTACCTCTGCTAAGTGCTAGTATCAGCATTAGCCACTCTGAGGATCATGCACTAACGTGAAGTAAAGGGATACTGCATTCCACACCAGAAGGTGATTGAAGTGGCTAGGCACTAGACAGACAGTGAGTTATGAGCACTTCTCAATGTGCAAACCTTGCTCGTTTCAATAATACCTCAATCCTCTCCTTCCTCGCTTCCATCTGTTTATTTTGTCCCGTCTGGTTGTAAACCAAGATTGTAATGTGTAAGCAATTTTCAAGGCAAGGCCTGTCTTTTTACTTTATGTCTTGCATGCTAGGTGGTTTCTGATTACTTATTGGGCTCTCGATCTGCTAACACAATACAAATAAATAACGTTAATTACACATTGACAGCTGGTATTAAAAATGCTTTGGAAGTCATTACAGATCCAAAATGATACTATAAAACTTATCTATTCCCTTGGGCCACTGTATTGTAGTGTCTCTGATCAGGCTGGGAGAATACTTCCATTCCAGGATTTTTCTACTTGTGGCACAGGCAATGTAGTTGTTAAGGGACAGAGAAAAGTGTAGGATTGTCTGGCAAATGTACTTGAGTTGCTAGCTATGAACAGGGCACAAGTGTAGAATGGAATGGACACCCCCCCGCCCTTTCTATTTTGAACATGCAATGTTCTTTCATCTGACTAGGACAACAGAGCAGGCTGGGAGCTGTAGTCTCCCTGTCAGACAGGAATGGAGTAATGTGTGAAAGGTTTTCTGGAAAAGCAGGTCTGAAGAGAGCTAGAAGGGGCAAGTAACTCTTTATTTCCTGGTTTTCCCACTGTACGAACATTGAAGAAAAAACGCATCTGATGCCTCACACCTGAGCTTGGGTGTAGCTGAATCAGCCCAAGATAAAGCCTGATCAGAGACCTGGGTAGAGCCATGGGTTGCTTGGGAGTTGTCAGAGAGACTGAGAGAGGCTTATATTTGTCTGAGGAGGGACTGGGCCCAACCAGGGGGGCTTAGATAGAGAAGCCCTGTGCCTCGGGGGTATGATCATTGAATATAGGAACTATATGGTGATGGGACACTTGCAAAATAAAATGACACTTAGGCTCTTTTACACGGGCAGTGGTGTGTGTGTGTGTGTGTGTGTGTGTGTGTGTGTGTGTGTGTGCTGGTGAGGTGGGTGGAGGTGGGTGTGCGTCTGTTCCCACGGGTGCACACCCATCTCCACCCACGGAGCCCCCTCTGTTTTTCCAGAAGGCTCTGTGGGTGGGTGATGGTTGGATATGGGTGTGTGTCAGGAGCACGCCCATGCCCCCACCCACCACCCATGCTGTTCACATGGATGGACACCCATCCCCCCACCCATGCCGTGCCATTTACATGGGTGCCCCCACAGTTCAAACACCCTCCTTCACACCCAGCTGGGGGGTGGGGGCGTCCATGTAAAAATGGCCATAGAGACTATTCCCTCTGTGAGTGTGACTCTTTGGGCAGCATCCTGCGAGTACTCATCCCAGGCCCCTCTCAACCCTGTTACACCACACTAAGGCAGAAAATCAATACATTCACCTAGGGTACCAGGCCACTTCAGCCACAGAACTGACCATGCATGGGTGTAAGAGCTGCAGCGGGTGGGTGGGTATGTGTGCATGCACGCTCCCGGCAAACATGCATGCATACCCACCTCTATCCATCACCCACACATGGAGCAACTGGAAAAAATGGCGGTTGCTCCGTGCATGCATGATGGGTGGAGTGGGTGCAGATCAGTGTGCACCTGTCTACACCCTCCACCCACCCACCACTCATGCACCAATGTGAACACCGACCGCCCCCCACCCATGCGGCCTGTGTAAAAAGGGCCAAAGTCAAGCTCCTTGTGTTGAGCCTGGGCCTACGTGTCTTCTGGAGGTGGTGCAGATGTAATTGATTTGAATGTTTCTATGATCATGAGCCTTCAAATTTAAATAAATATATGCATATAGTTGAGCTGAAATGAATCTCGCTGGTGAATAATGTATCCAACAATATTGCCCACTTCATATCAAATATGACCTAATGGATAGCGGCTATTATTTGTATCTGTTTTGCTTGGATATCTATTTTGGAATTCAAAGAGGAAAACCATGTGTATATAAATACTCTCTCATTTTGAAATGATGCTGATAGAAAGGGCACATAGTGAGAACTAGAACCCAGAATTCTTGAGTTGCCCCAAAGCATAACCATATACTGGCAGCCTAAGAAGCATCTAACAAAAGCTTTTTAAGTCAGCAATATGCAAAGCTGTTTTCTATGACTAAATTAGAAAGAAAGGGGGAGCCAGCAGTTAGTCACGTAGCTCAAGTGGTAGAGCTTAAACCCCTTGGTAAATGTATGAAGCTGCCGTGCTAAGTAGAGTTAAAAACTCTTTCCAGCTGTTGAGATGCTTTTAAAAAATCTGGAACATGCTAACCCTGTTTCTTTAGGCTTGTACTGAGGTTTTTCAGAAGTGAACAGTCTACATATTGGCCTTCTGAATGAAATTGCACAGACGTGAGCATGTGAATACCAGCATTATTTAAATTGACTAGACAGGATGATGCAGCATCCAAAATCAGATCAGCTATTGGGGGAAAAAAATCAGCTTATAGCTTAAAAATATTCAACCTAATAAATCTGACTATTGCACAGTCACCTTCACTGAGGGAAAATCACCTTGGCAAGGTCAGTGGTAGGAAAACAGTAAAGCTGCAGATTTCCAGCTTGACAATAGCTTCATTTATGTGCCTCAGATACAGAAAGGCTTTGTTTCCAACAACACTGAGCATTTTTGTTCTTCTTTCTCTGTGCTTCAAGCATTCTTTTTACTGTGTTTGGATGCTGCTCTGATGCTCCTTTTTAGTAATATCAGGTCCATCACAGCAAGAATGATCAGGTTTCACTTTTTCATTTGGGAAATGTTTATCTCCTCAGGGTTTTCTTTTTTCATCTTACTGGTCTGTCCCTGCCCTCCTACTCCCCTTTGATGGTTCATAGAGGAAAAACACACATTCAAAAATCTGACAATATGAAAAGGGAGGAGCATCTGCATTTTATGAAAATGTGGAGAGTTTGGAAGAAAAGGCTCTGCCATAACCATTTGCATAAAATATGGAAGTCTATCCCCTTTACATATATACATTATAGCAAGGGGTCTTATTTAGAGCCACCATGCAACAAAAACCTAGAGGTGTGCATTTTGTTTTTGTTGTTATAATGAAAATGAAAATTGTGATTTTCATTTTCATTATTGTAATAATGAAAAATACAAATAATAATAATGAAAACAGAAACAAAAACAAAATTTTGTTTTTGAAATAATGGGAAAACACTGAAAAACGTATTTCCAGTTATAGTGGGGTTTTTTGTTATTCAATTCTGATGAAACCTGGAGACATTGTACCCCCAATGGAGGGCACTATGTGTACCAAATTTAGAAAAGATTGGATAAAGGGGACCGATTCTAGAAGCAATTGAAGGTTGTGATTTTAAGAAAAACTCCATACACATTCCTGGTTACACCTTTTTTTATCTTCCATCCAATTTTCATGAAACCTAGGAAAGTTATGTCCCTTCACTTGTGCACCAATCCTGCCAAATTTCAGAAAGATTGGATGAAGTGTCCTGATGTTATATAAGCTATTAACTTGAAACTACATTTCTGGCTGTAACACTTTTATATTCAATTCTGTGTACAAGTAATTTGGCAGAAATCTTTTAGTCACATTCCCTGTCATCTACACCAAATTACAGGACAATTTAATAAAGGGACCCAATATTATAAGCAATTGACGTTGTCCCCTTGAAGACCATTATTCAGATAAATAGCAGCACATGCAGTGCCAGTCAGAAGCAGGCACCTGGCATGGCAGGGGGAGGGAGGATGGGGAGCAAGGGGAGCAACCCAACATACGGACACACCCAGTGGCCAATTACTGCATGCTTCCAGCTTTACAGGACCAATCGGTGGTGGCTTCGAGGTGGGCATAGGGGGTGGCCCTGAGGTGGGCACAGAAGGGACATAACTGGGACTTTGGGGATAGTATCCCAGAAATCAGGAGACATAGTTTCACATCCAGGCTGGCCAATTATCATCACAATCACATCCTGAAGCACTGTGACAGAGGACATAAGAGAATCTCTATTGGCTCTTTCCTAAACAGATGCTTCCGATTTCCCAGTAACAAGTGGGGGAGAGAAGTTGGGATGGTCACAGCACAGAATGAGGATATTTGGTTGACATTTCTGCTGGCCAATTGGCATCACAAACTGATCTTATACCACAGTGGGCATTTTTACACACACATTAAAGTTTTGGATTTTTCAATCTTCTGGGTTTACAAGCCCACAAGTAAGTTCTGGATGCGTTGTTCACACACACACTGCCCTGAGGCAGTTCCTGGATACATTCTTCACACAAACACTGCCCTGAGGCAGGCTAAAGTAGCCACAGTTGTAGCTGTGACAGGCTGTCATGGAAACCAAGTGACCACAGCTACCTGGAGCAAAGCAGTTTACCAGAATAACCTCTTACACACACACGTTCTGGGAGAAGTTATACGCAGAAGTTCAAAGATCAGGATGTTTAAGTTTTGGGTGAGTGATTTAGACACACAGAAAGTTCAGGATGTAACAGCAAACATACAGGAGAAATTTGTGTATAAAAACACCCAGTGACATGTAAGAAAATCCCTGACATAGGCTCATTCTCTGCATATGCTGCGCAGGCATGTAAAATTAGAACCATTTATCACATCTTTCTGATATTTGGGAGTAATAATTCTGAAAATGTGAGATATAGCCCTATCAAAGTTCATGTACACTGGTTGGACTACAAAGATGCTAGTCAGACGTACTTTTATAGATTAATTGCACATACCACCAGCACCCTTTATACAATACTTCTGAAAGTTGCTATAAATATTAAATCTGGGAAGGGGTATAAACCTGCCAAGTTTCATCCACATTAGATGGGAGACAAAGAAGTTACAGCCAGTAACGTATATGCAGATATTTGCAAAATAGCATATTTCAACTGTTTATAAAATCTTATTCCTTTATCCAATCTTTCTGAAGTTTGGTACGCTTAATGCCTTCCACTTGAGATACAATCACCCTAGGTATCATCCAAATATAATTAAAACCAAAAAGGTTACAGCCAAAAATGTGTTTTACATTGAAACCAATGGAAATCGAAAATGAAAATGAAAGCAAAAACAAAAACGAAATGTTGGTATTTTTGAAAACAAAAATGACAATGGAAATCGAAAATGAAAATGAAAGCAAAAACAAAAACGAAATGTTGGTATTTTTGAAAACAAAAATGACAGATTTAAATAGCAAAAATGAAACATGAAAACAAAAAACTACATGGGTCCCTGGTGCACACCTCTACAAAAAACATAAACAATGAGACTCTTTCCTCTGATTTCAACAGGCTCTGGATCAAGCCCAGAAGCACAGGGCAGTGGCACAGACCATTTAAATTTTAAACAATTCCTCATTATCACTCAATGGACTGATGGATGTGTTGGCAGTGAACTCTTAATCCAAATGGACTTTTTAAAGTGCTGAACTACATCTTCTTCATTATCTGCTCACCAAGTCCCACTCTAAGGATTGTGGCACCCAATTTGGATCATAGCAAGCACTTTTCCTTTAATTTCCCCATGGTCACATGTCACTTCCTCAGGGCATATAGTCCCATCCCCTCCAGTTCATTTCTTTCCCACTATTGCGGGGCTCAAAGACCTCATGGCTGGAAACCGGAATGAAGGATTTTGCCGCACCCTCTGTGTGGCACAAATTGCAGACTCGGACGCCCATGACTGGTGGCCTATTCTATTTAGGCACTGAGCACAACAGTGTGAGATTTGTTGGGGGGTCAGACTCTATATACAGAAAGAAAAGAGTCTGCCAGCTGGTGGAGCACCTCTTGGTCCGTGTCATGTCTGCCAAGGGGTAGGTCCAGAAACCACCTGACTTGGAGGCTTGCGGTGAGTGGCCCTGACAACTTCCCACTCTGGCCCATGCCCCAACTGGAGGTGACATTGCGGCCAGATTGTCCCAGTGTATTGGTGCAGAAGGGATCAAAGCCAGCATGGACTTTGCAGGACCTGAGAATGCCCTGGACTTTGCCTGGCCGGGACTGTGTCTCCCCACACCAAGGCAAGTCACTGACCCCTCTTCACAGAGAGCACTCTCCAGAGCCAGATATGTAGCGGGGAAGCATCGATGCAAGAAGACCATGACATCAGAGGTCTCACTGGGGCCCTTTTCACACAGACACTCTAACACTGATAAAATGGGTACTACATTTTATTATACATGTTGCAGGGCACCCAAAGAGCACACCTGCAGTTCTGCAACATGTATAATAAAATGTAACACCCATTTTGTCAGTGTTAGTGTCTGTGTGGGAAGGGCCTGGAAGTCTCACCAGCTCAGGACAATGTCAACAGGGCGGAGATGCCAGGCAACCCAAAGTTCTTTCTTGAACTGGAGGAGCTGCTCCTGGATGCCAATACTTGTAGGGATGTGCAAACAGAACTGAGTTTGGAAATTCAGTTCAGTTCTAAAATGGACTTTGGTTCGAAAGTTCGATTCGGTCGACTGAACTATTCAAGTTTTGTCGAATTCCAAACTTCCGAACCGAGTTCGTATATTAAAAACTGGGTTTTTTGGCCTTCCAAACTGGTTTGGATTCAACCAAACAGTTTGGTCAAATTTGAGTTCGGTTCGAAAGTTCGGTTTGGTTGACTGAACTATTCGAGTTCAGTCCAAACTCCAAATTTCCAAACCACATTCGCACATCCCTAAATGTTTGAAAGTTGCTCACTTTGCTTGAGTACCTCTTGACCCTGCTCATCGAGCACTGTTCGGTGCACACCTACCAGGCACAACCCCTTTGGCAAGGAGTCAGCAACACTTGCTGATGCGCTCCTTGGCACTGCTGTCAATGCCAATGAGACCAGCTCCTGAGGACCCCTTGACACCAGCTGGCCTTGGAGACAAGTTCCGGGACCCTTGGTACCAAGGGCACCTGAGAAGGAGTGTGAAAAGGGACTTGGGGCTAGAGTAATTCCCTGCAGGGGTGTGTCCCCAAGGAATCAAACTGGACTCTGGCACATACCCTTGGTTTACTGAGGGGCTGCGGTGTATGAAACAGGTAGGCAGGAGACTAGAGCGACGCTGGCATCGGACTCGCTCTGAATCTGACCGACCTCTCCATAGGACCCATTTGCAGTCCTATGTTGAGGCTGTGAGGACAGCAAAGAAAGATTTTTGCTGCCCTCATAGCGTCTGCAAAGTTGCGTCCAGCAGATATGTTTCAGGTGGTGTGGGGGCTGGACAGTCCGGCCTCCCTCCGCCTGGACGGGGACTTGTCCCAGGCCCACTGTGAGGAGTTTGCCATCTACTTTGCAGACAAGATTGCTCAGATCCAGAGTAATTTTGACACCGGGTTGGAAGCAGTAGGTGAGGAGCACAAGGTTATGGAGGCACCGTCTGGTCGATCTTTCTGGGAGGAGTTTTGGGAAGTGATGCCAGCTGATGCAGTGAATGTCCTGGGATCAGTCAGGGCCACTAGTTGCAAATTAGATCTGTGCCCGTCCTGGTTGGTGAAAGCCTCCAGGGAGACCTTGGGGACGCTGCTCCCCTCCGGCAGGGGTGGCTGTCACCCAGTCTCAAGGAGGCTGTGGTGCACCCCCTGTTGAAGTAGTCATCTTTGGATGTGGACGCACTNTATTTTTGAAAACAAAAATGACAATGGAAATCGAAAATGAAAATGAAAGCAAAAACAAAAACGAAATGTTGGTATTTTTGAAAACAAAAATGACAGATTTAAATAGCAAAAAAGAAACATGAAAACAAAAAACTACATGGGTCCCTGGTGCACACCTCTACAAAAAACATAAACAATGAGACTCTTTCCTCTGATTTCAACAGGCTCTGGATCAAGCCCAGAAGCACAGGGCAGTGGCACAGACCATTTAAATTTTAAACAATTCCTCATTATCACTCAATGGACTGATGGATGTGTTGGCAGTGAACTCTTAATCCAAATGGACTTTTTAAAGTGCTGAACTACATCTTCTTCATTATCTGCTCACCAAGTCCCACTCTAAGGATTGTGGCACCCAATTTGGATCATAGCAAGCACTTTTCCTTTAATTTCCCCATGGTCACATGTCACTTCCTCAGGGCATATAGTCCCATCCCCTCCAGTTCATTTCTTTCCCACTATTGCGGGGCTCAAAGACCTCATGGCTGGAAACCGGAATGAAGGATTTTGCCGCACCCTCTGTGTGGCACAAATTGCAGACTCGGACGCCCATGACTGGTGGCCTATTCTATTTAGGCACTGAGCACAACAGTGTGAGATTTGTTGGGGGGTCAGACTCTATATACAGAAAGAAAAGAGTCTGCCAGCTGGTGGAGCACCTCTTGGTCCGTGTCATGTCTGCCAAGGGGTAGGTCCAGAAACCACCTGACTTGGAGGCTTGCGGTGAGTGGCCCTGACAACTTCCCACTCTGGCCCATGCCCCAACTGGAGGTGACATTGCGGCCAGATTGTCCCAGTGTATTGGTGCAGAAGGGATCAAAGCCAGCATGGACTTTGCAGGACCTGAGAATGCCCTGGACTTTGCCTGGCCGGGACTGTGTCTCCCCACACCAAGGCAAGTCACTGACCCCTCTTCACAGAGAGCACTCTCCAGAGCCAGATATGTAGCGGGGAAGCATCGATGCAAGAAGACCATGACATCAGAGGTCTCACTGGGGCCCTTTTCACACAGACACTCTAACACTGATAAAATGGGTACTACATTTTATTATACATGTTGCAGGGCACCCAAAGAGCACACCTGCAGTTCTGCAACATGTATAATAAAATGTAACACCCATTTTGTCAGTGTTAGTGTCTGTGTGGGAAGGGCCTGGAAGTCTCACCAGCTCAGGACAATGTCAACAGGGCGGAGATGCCAGGCAACCCAAAGTTCTTTCTTGAACTGGAGGAGCTGCTCCTGGATGCCAATACTTGTAGGGATGTGCAAACAGAACTGAGTTTGGAAATTCAGTTCAGTTCTAAAATGGACTTTGGTTCGAAAGTTCGATTCGGTCGACTGAACTATTCAAGTTTTGTCGAATTCCAAACTTCCGAACCGAGTTCGTATATTAAAAACTGGGTTTTTTGGCCTTCCAAACTGGTTTGGATTCAACCAAACAGTTTGGTCAAATTTGAGTTCGGTTCGAAAGTTCGGTTTGGTTGACTGAACTATTCGAGTTCAGTCCAAACTCCAAATTTCCAAACCACATTCGCACATCCCTAAATGTTTGAAAGTTGCTCACTTTGCTTGAGTACCTCTTGACCCTGCTCATCGAGCACTGTTCGGTGCACACCTACCAGGCACAACCCCTTTGGCAAGGAGTCAGCAACACTTGCTGATGCGCTCCTTGGCACTGCTGTCAATGCCAATGAGACCAGCTCCTGAGGACCCCTTGACACCAGCTGGCCTTGGAGACAAGTTCCGGGACCCTTGGTACCAAGGGCACCTGAGAAGGAGTGTGAAAAGGGACTTGGGGCTAGAGTAATTCCCTGCAGGGGTGTGTCCCCAAGGAATCAAACTGGACTCTGGCACATACACTTGGTTTACTGAGGGGCTGCGGTGTATGAAACAGGTAGGCAGGAGACTAGAGCGACGCTGGCATCGGACTCGCTCTGAATCTGACCGACCTCTCCATAGGACCCATTTGCAGTCCTATGTTGAGGCTGTGAGGACAGCAAAGAAAGATTTTTGCTGCCCTCATAGCGTCTGCAAAGTTGCGTCCAGCAGATATGTTTCAGGTGGTGTGGGGGCTGGACAGTCCGGCCTCCCTCCGCCTGGACGGGGACTTGTCCCAGGCCCACTGTGAGGAGTTTGCCATCTACTTTGCAGACAAGATTGCTCAGATCCAGAGTAATTTTGACACCGGGTTGGAAGCAGTAGGTGAGGAGCACAAGGTTATGGAGGCACCGTCTGGTCGATCTTTCTGGGAGGAGTTTTGGGAAGTGATGCCAGCTGATGCAGTGAATGTCCTGGGATCAGTCAGGGCCACTAGTTGCAAATTAGATCTGTGCCCGTCCTGGTTGGTGAAAGCCTCCAGGGAGACCTTGGGGACGCTGCTCCCCTCCGGCAGGGGTGGCTGTCACCCAGTCTCAAGGAGGCTGTGGTGCACCCCCTGTTGAAGTAGTCATCTTTGGATGTGGACGCACTTGCCAGCTACCGGCCCGTCACTAATTTTCCTTTTTAGGGAAGGTTATTGAACGGGCGGTGGCACTGCAGCTCCAGGCGCATCTGGATAGTATCAGTTTCCTTGACCCTTTTCAGTCTGGGTTCCACCCTAGCTAAGGTACTGAGATGGAGTTGGTGGCCTTGGTGGATGATCTCTGCCAGGAGATGGATGCAGGATGTTCAACATTTCTGATCCTGCTAGATCTCTCAGCCGCTTTTGATACCATGGACTGCTGTTGAGATGGCTGAGAGACCGGGGGGGGGGTGGGTCTGGATGGGACTGCCTTTGGGTGGTTCCGCTCATTCCTCTCAGGGAGAAGCCAGCGGGTCATGCTGGGGGCTGAAACATCTAGCTCCCGGGCCTTGACTTGCGGCATTCCACAGAGTTCGATTCTGTCTCCAGTATTATTTAATGTGTATATGCAGTCCCTGGGGGAGATTGTGAGAGGGTTTTGGGTACGATGTCACCAATATGCTGATGATACTCAGCTGTACCTCTCATTTTCAACTGACCCAGGTCCTGCTGTCTCGTTACTTTCCCAATGTTTGGAGGCCATGGTGGATTGCATGCGACAGAGCAGACTGAAGCTCAATCCTGATAAGATGGAGATAATGGTGATGGGAAGGGTGAGGGAGGTGCTGGCTCCTCTGGTAGGAGGGGTCCACCCACCTGTAGCCCAGCAGGTTCGGAGTCTGGGGGGTGGTTTTGGATTTGGAGCTCCGTCTGGACTGGCAGGTGGAGATGGTGGCTAAAGTCACTTTTCGCCAGCTGTATCTAGTATGGAGGCTCAAGCAATATGGTTCCAGGCCCGACCTGGCCACTCTCATTCATGCCTTTATCACGTCGAGGCTGGACTACTGCAATGCGCTCTACGTGGGGCTTCCCCTGTTTCTAGTCCTGAGGCTGCAGCTAGTGCAGAATGAGGCGGCCCATCTCCTTATGGGGACGGGGCGACGGGAGCACATAACACCTGTGCTCCGTGCTCTGCATTGACTGCCTATAGCGTACCAAGCTAGATTCAAGGTGTTGTTTTTGATCTATAAAGTCCTATACAGTCTGGGTCCCTCCTATGTCGGGGACCACCTCACCCTCCGTGCCTCAGAGCAATCCCTTCGGTCTGCCAGGGGCACCTTCCTGGAGATCCCCCGTGTTAAGTGGGGAGCCACAATGGAAAGGGCGTTCTAGGTGGTTGGGCTGTGACTTTGGAATTCCCTCCTGGAGGAAGCCCACCTGGCCCCGGGTTTGCTGGCGTTCCGCCGAGCCTGCAAGACCTGGCTGTTCGCCCAGGCCTTCGGAGGGGAGGGTGGGAGGGGAGGGTAGATGGGGGGTTGTTTGGGTTTTTAAAAGATATGTTTAAAAGTGGTGGTTGGGGGCTGTTTTAAAATGTTTTAAATTCTTGATAATTCTTTTAATTTTATTGTTTTTGTTGTACGCCGCCCTGAGATGCCACTGGCATGAGGGGGCGGGTAATAAATATTATAACTAACTAACTAACTAAATATCTGGCCCTTTAGCTGGACAAGTAACCAATCCAGAAAGCCAATTGGGTGTTGGCTGAGGGGCTCCTCTAGCTGTGGCTCTGCAAGCTACAACAAGCATTAGCTATATAAAGCTGAGCTGGAAAGCCTAGACTACCAGGTAGGGCTAAAGCCCAAGCAAGGTCTGGAGCTGCCTCAGAGGGAAGAAGCTTGGACCAGGGTTTTCCCCAGGCAGGAGGAGAAGAGGCTTGACCAGGAGCCCGGTACCATAAGGGCTCACCCTCAAGTCAGCTGAAAACAGGCTCCGGCGTTGCTGCCTCCCCCCCCCTCCCGCCCACAAATGATTCATCCCTCCTGAAACGCACTGTAACTTTGGGTCGGTACTCAAGGGGCAGGTAGGGACTCCCCCAGGGAGAACAGGCACTGGCGCTTGGTTTCTCTTTCAGCTATTGAGCTAAAGGACCCCGGAGGGATCACTGGTTTGTGCC
>QEPC01004236.1:2517399-2534742 GCA_003113815.1 Sphenodon punctatus | reverse complement strand
AAATAATTTCCATGTTTTTGGCATTTATGTCTTGTTGCAATGTATGGAGTTGAATGTTTTTTAATTGTAAATAATTTGTATGTTTTTGGGAGTTTAAGCTAGAGTCAAAATGATATTGTGATGTGTTAGAAGAGGAAAGTTTTTAGTTTTAAAAACTGTTGTGCATTTAAGGTTGGTTTTTTTAAACTTTAAAGTTTTTTGTTTTGGTGATTATAAGTTAGGGTTTCCACACTTCCTTGAGATGAAGACAAAATTGTTCTGATGGTATCTTTTATTAGATCAATTTCTATTAGGGAAAATCCTGATTTTCAGAGGAAGACTTCAGCAGACCATGGACACTTGCACATGAGACAGGGTGGGGTGGGGACTTTCATGAGCCAAAATCACCGAGGGGGGATCACATGAAGCTCTACTCATGTGCACAGGGTTTTAAATGTCATTAGCCCATTTCTGCTGTGATTTTACTCACAGATTCCAGGACTGAAAATTCAGCCCTATAATCCATCAGTGAAATCACGGCAGAAATGGGCTAATGACATTTAAAAACCTGCACACACAAACGGAGTTTCACCTGATCCCCCCCCCCCCCCCCGCTGTTATTTTGGCTCACGAAAGTCTTCCCCCTCCCCCATCTCATGTGCAAGTGCCCTATGAACCAGACCAATTTGAATACTCACATTTTTCAGAACATGTGCATGGTATAATCACCTTCATATCCATGCTACTAATTGCCAGACCAAACTCCTTTCTTGCTGTTAGATCCCAAGATGCGTGCAACTTGGGAAGGCTGATGCTGATATCTCAGATTTGCTAAAAAATTGTTGTTTTTGTTTATATAGCACCAGCAACGTACCTGCCACTTTACAGTCAATAGTTATAGACAGGTACCTGCCCCAAGGAGCCTGCAATCTGGGGAGACAAGGAGGAGGGGGAACGTAGGGAAAGACAAGGATACATTCATGAAGCTGACAAGTTGCAGGTGCATGTGAGTAGTTATAACTACTCATGTGTTTAACTTAAACTGCTTTTAGACGAGCGTCTAGACTTACCGGCTTAAAGAACACACTTCCAGAAAACTCGCATCGGGTGCGTTTAGATGCACCGGAAGTAGCCGGCCGCCACAGGAAGCACTAGCCTCATATAGCACTAGGCTGCCCAGCTTCTTGACCAGCGCAAGCTGGATTGCAGCAATTTTTGATGAGCTGGACTGCACAAAAATCTCTCATTACGTGGCCGTTGTTTGCTATTTCTACAGTGCAAGGGTAGCCAAACCCTGTTCAGACTTATCAACATGAACTATGCTGGTTAAATACGTATGGTCAACTCACGTGTAATGCTGCTAGA
The DNA here is from genome assembly GCA_003113815.1 of Sphenodon punctatus. Lineage (NCBI taxonomy): Eukaryota > Metazoa > Chordata > Lepidosauria > Sphenodontia > Sphenodontidae > Sphenodon > Sphenodon punctatus. The sequence goes on along the minus strand of QEPC01004236.1, from coordinate 2,533,398 downwards.
ACCTGATGTCCGTGGGGCCCTGGAAGCTGTATAATGAGCACCGGATCGCTGTTGCATGTGAGTGAGGCAATCCGAGTTCCAGCCTTGCTTTAAACTCGGATCTGATGATTAGATCTGCAGAAACTGTCAGATCTAATTGTCAGATCTGCGTTTAAAGCAGGGCTAGAACTTGGATTGCCTCACTTACATGTAGCAAGAATTGGGCTCATTATACAGCTTCCAGGACTCTGCGGACATCAGATCCTACCAGCGTTATGTGTGAGTTCACCCATAGAGATTGGAGCTGTTGTTGCATGATACCATTCTGGACACTGATATTTCATTTAGAAAATTCTGATATTTAATAAAATTGGATTTTAAGGTGGGCCCAATGGAATTCTACCGCAAGCCACCAGTTGGACAACCCTGGTCCAGTTTCCAATGACATTTGCCAGATTACTTATGTATTTATGTATGTGTAATACTTCTGTAATCAGAGATGTCTTGGTGACAGAAGGAAGATGATTGGCTGGACTGATTTAATACTCATGTCTACAAAAGCTAGAAAATGGAGACGCTGCCTCTAATCCACATGTACCACATGTCAGCTGTATTTTGTTAATTTTGGCTCTACTGTTTTTACACATACATAATTTAGGATTTTTTAGAAGAGTACAGAGGGGAGATTATAGCATTTAAAGTGATTTGGGGACCAGGTATTCCCAACTACCACTTTTCCTCCCACTCAGTTTATTAAAATCCATTCCAAATTCTACTGCCTCAGATTTATCACTGTGTGAAATTATTACATAGTGGGTATACATCATCAATGCACTTAGCTGGCGTGTGGTCAAATCCAGAGATTTAGTCTGGATTTATAGATCTTCTAATTTCTATTTTGTGTGAATTGATTTTGCTGCCTCCTGTTACTGATAACTTTTCCCCCTTGATGGTGATAAATGGAACTTAAGGTAGAATCAGCAGTGGCTTATAAAGGGTGTTTGCTTGCAGTGGTCTTGTCAAGTACAAATTTTCTGCAATAATCTGAAGCAATTAAATATTTTATGTAGGATGATGTAGTATATTTCAACTGCTAGGCTTGGTTCTGCCTGTGATATTTATAGAAAATCAACTAATTGCAAACTTCTAACAAAGGAACTAATGTTCTCATAAAGCTAATATTGGCCTCCTAAGAAAAACACAATTTTTATGACTGAACGAAATGGCAGACATTCAAAATATCTAACTAACCGTGGAATGAGATCATAAACCTGGGAAATGGGCAGCTAGAGTAGAAGCTTGAGCCCTCTACACTGCACTGCAAGGGGGAAAGAGGCCCAGAAATACAGCTGTGAATCTGATTTTATACATTTTAAAAATACTAAAATGATACTTTAAAGCAAACATGATTAGCTGACAGAATAATAGCTGTGGAGAAGAGTATAATCTTTTTATAAGGCTTGATGGAAAATTTCTGACAATGTTTCCCTTACTTGAAAGTGTGTGCTGCTGGGATATCCTATTGCATTAGGATAGTTCTGTCCTCATTTGCCCCATGATGTCATGGCATACATTTCCCAAAATGCATGCTGTGATTTGTGCTGATAAGAGGCACCAACACCTCCTGCAGGGGTGAGGCTAGCTACCACAGAGCAAGGGACTCGCTCAGCTGAGCCCAAGTCCTGGACTTTAGGGGGCTTCTTTGCAAGCAGCTTGAACACTGCTAGGAACGTCTCAGAGTTAGGAGAGGAAGAAATAGGGCCAATACTCTGGCTCTGCTCACTCTGACATTTTTCTCCCAGTACTTGGGCTGCTTGCAAAGGGCCCCACCAGGAAGAAAGTTTTTGGAGTGTGCAGGAGTGGAGTGCGTTGGCCCACTCCTAAAACTTCTGCTGCTTGTTGGGAGTCAGAGTGGTGCCCCCTCCTTTGCAGGGAGAGTTTGAAGCTGGCTGTGAGACCCCTTGGGAGAGCTGCTGCTTAGGGAGACCATGCCCTTAAGGAGGGCCATAATTGGGATGTGAGCCCAGGCAACCACAGCCGTGCTATTTCACTGACCTGATGGGCACAGAAAAGTGCATAATGGGAGGTACATTCACCAGTGAGCAAGAGGGGAGATTGGGGTGGGGGGAAGGGAAGGGGTTGGAGCAACATACAATGTGTTGTGTTTTTCAGGGCAGAGAAATAAAAATAAAAAGCTTTTGATTTGGGTCCAGTTGAAAAGAAACATATGTTTCTTTTAACTCAGTTGAGCTAAAATGATTTTTAACCTGGTTTCCTTTGGAAAGAAGGCTGATGAGATCACCCAGGGATATAGCTATAATAGAGGGAGCAAGTGCAGCCACGCCAGGGAGGACACATGCCTTGCGCGCCCCCTCCACCCTGCACATGTAGAATGCATATGCACTCTGGATTACCCCAGTAGGCAAGGAGGGGATTCCATCTTCTGCATCAGGGCCCCTTCCCACCTAGCTATGCCCCTGAGATCACTTCGTCTGTGTGTGTATCCCATTAGTAACTATTGAAAATTTCAACCCAATTTGACAAGGAGGCAGAATGTCCAAGGCTAAGTATAGAGGGACCCAGAATGCTGCATTGGGGAACGAAACTTGCTCCAGGATAATCAAATCACTAGAGATGTGCGAACAGAACCGAGTTCGGAAATTCGGTTCGGTTCGAAAATAGAGTTTGGTTCAAAAGTTCTGTTCGGTCGACAGAACTATTCAAGTTCGGTCGAATTCTGAACTTCCAAACCGAGTTCGTACATTCAAAACCATTTTTTTTGGCCTTCCGAACTGGTTCGGATTCGACCGAACAGTTCGGTCAAATTCGAGTTTGGTTTGAAAGTTCGGTTCAGTCGACCGAACTATTCGAGTTCAGTCCAAACTCCAGACGTCCGAACCACGTTCACACAACCCTCCAAATAACAGAAGTATCACTGCTACTCGATATAGTCAGTCTTGCAAGCATTGGGTGTCAGAGAACAAGGTATCATCAAAGGACAGAAGGAGTGGCAAGGATTCCGTAAAACACTCAATGTGGGTTTGTGTAACTACCTATCTTAAGAGTATTGTGTGAGTGAACCCTCAGTGTTCACCTTTAAGAATGAGTCATTCTGGCAGTTATGGCAACATTTATTATGCTTTGAAAAATAGAATCAAATGGTTTTTCAGCTACTGTAATGAATTTGATGGACAATAATATCATTAGGAAGTGAAATGGGCTACCCAGGGAAGCTATGCATTCTCCATCATTGGAGGTTTTTAGGAAGAGTCTAGATGAGCAGTGGAATGATTTTAGGTCTGACAAATCCTGCACTGAGCAAGAGGCTGGCCTTGATGATCCTTGCAGTCCTTTCCAGGTCTGTGATTAGATGTAAGGTTATTTATAAACTGAACGACCCTTTTTAAATGAGACGGACCCATGCATGCCCATGTACATCCACTGCATGGAGACGAGTGGGTATGTCTCACTTGTACAGTGGTGGTGGGTGGGTATGCATGCTCTCACATAACAAGCATCCCCACCCATCTGGTGAAAATGCCAGTTGCTCCATACGTGGGGATGCCGGGGGTGGTGGGGAGAAGGGTGTGCACCCGCCCCCCACCTCACTATTCTGGCATCAGCACACCCATAGACTGCCCCCTCAGCCACGGCCTATTTAAAAAGGGCCAATAAATCGAAAGTATTTAAATCCTGTAGACAGTGTTTTAGCTAAATGCTGAGTTTTCTGCTCTGAAATCCAGCTGTGTTGTGCGTTTGTGAAGAAAGGTGTTGGAGTTGTAAAGATAAATAGTTATTTAGGCCTACTAATAACATGCTTTATATCATTTTCATAAAGGACTTTGGTATCATGTGATGCCATCTTTGTTAACATTGATGATAGTTAATTATGCAAGCATGAATTCCAATGGAAAAATATGACATTATTGGAGCAGTTAGAGTGTATTTAGGCTAAAAGAATGACATGAACTTGGACTGAAGCATGCCTGGAGAGGACTAAAAAAAAGCTATGGAATTATACTGGTGGGGACCAAATTTGACTACCTATTCCATCTTTTTCACTGTAATAAAGTCAAAATTTGCTTGAACCCAAGATGAAAGTGGTTCAGAAATTTATCTGTGACATGGAATGGGGATATAAAACTATTTGTTTTCTCCTTGGCATAAGATCAGTTGTTTCTATTCAATTACATTTCCTCACTCTTAACTTTCCTAGCAGAGCAAAGCATCTGACACGTGGCATTATTATTATTTAGTTACATAACTGCATTTTTTTCTATCCAAGTATCATAGTAAATAAATATCCTATTTTCCTCTTATATTTAAATGTTACAAAGTCTCATATTTCACATTTGTTTTTAATCTGTACTTACCTAAACTAATAGTAGGATATGTTGAACATACTTGGTTGCATGGAGTAGCCAATATTTTTAGGTAAATTTAATAAATGTATCCTTTCCCATTAAATAAAAAAAAGATAATTAGTTGAGTTTTGTACAGAACTCCATGGGGTTGAAAGGAAATTGAATTGAGCTCTCCCACGGCCAAAGCTAGATTACTATATGATCATTACAGGAATAAACAGCAGTAGCTGGAGGGGAAAGTGGGGGAACCACCTCTATAGATCCCCTCACCCATAGAAATCTTTGTCCCTTTTCAGATGACACCCCCACACCCACGCAGATCCGCTGCGTCGGCATGGTGGGGGTGCCCATGTGACCACCGTGGCTGGTGGGTAGGGATGCATGCGTGCTCCCACACTCTACCCATCTTCACCCCCCTTCACCAATTGCACACGCATGGAGCAACCAGTGACAACAGCAGTTGCTCCGTACATGGAGATGGGTGGAGGTGGGTGTGCGTCTATGTAATGGTCACCCCTGCACACACTCATCCCTCCACACCATGACATGTGTGAAAAGGGCCTTTGAATGATTAAATATTTTTTACATTGAACAATTACACACACTTTTTTCTTATTTAAGAAAAATATTATTTTTTTAAAAGGCTTTGGACTGAGAATGCATTTTAACCAAGTATATGAACTTCTGAAGACAAGCACAATTGCCCCCCCTTGACAGGCAGTCTGCATGACATGCAGTGACCCCTCTCACCAACACCTGCTCCCCTTCCCAATCCCAGTGTCCGAGCTATGGTCCTGACTCCTGAGAATAAACTCTCTAGTTGTAGGGGTGGTATGAGACTTGCCTGTTATGAGAAACTAGCAAAAATGCTTTGTCAACAAATCAAAATTCAGAGAGCCCGTGAAAAATGCCCTTCCTTCTAAAATTTATGAAGGTCGTATGGGTGGCAAGGCATATGATGACCGGCTATGTCCGTTCCATATGTTTGCTATTGAAACCACACAACATATTCTATGTCAGTGCCATGTATATGACCAGCTTAGGGCAGAAATTCTTGATTCAATTGTAGAATGCTTCCCTGGTTACACTGATTGGGGGTTGTTAGAAATATTTTTAGGGGATGCCTCTCAAGAAATCTCAGGTAAAATAATGAGATTTCTGATGTTGGCATTCAACACTAGATCTTTGTTTTTGCAATCAAAATTGCCCCCTCCTATTAGGATCAATGTAACCTGATTGATGTGTTTGCTGTTGTTTGTATTAGAGTGTGTTATTTGACTATAGTCTATAGTCCCTTTAAGACCTTTATGCCTTTGTTTATGGTTTGGTGTCTTGGTTTGTTTTTCCTCTGTTATATTGTTGACAATGGCTTATGACTACGTTTAATAAAACAATTGATTTTGATTTGAGAGCTAAAAGCAAATGTATTACTTTCAGCACAAACTGTTACATGGAAATAGAGAGTTGATTTTTGTAATTCCCTCTTCTGTGGGCTTCCAACAGTGCTTCTCTGGGTGTTTTCTAACATGACGGTTCCCGCCACTGCCATAGACTGCTCCGGGGGGTGGCGGGAGCCATCACTCTGGCTGGGAATTGTCCCAACTGCCAAAAAGAAGTGACAGCAGCTGAGGAGGGGGTGGGGCGATGCACGGGCGTGTGTCCATCCGGCCTCATGCTGCGTAGGCTGATGGGGAGCTATGGCGCCCAATGACAGCCACCATGGTGGCTTCCATTAAGCAAAGCAAGCTATCGGATGTGATAGCCCACTTTACTCTTGGTCCAGTGGCCATTTCCCAACCATGGTGGTGACTAGATCTGGCTGAGAACTAGAGATTTCCCCAAGTCATGGCCCAGGCTAGCCCCCACCACAGTCAGGAGCCAGACCTCTGCCAACATCTGACAGCCGCTTTCTAATGTGATGACAGCACCTGGTTTAACCTGTGCTAAAGTGGGTTAAACCATGCAATCATTGCATTAGAAAACACATACCATCACCTGTAGCTTGTTAAGAACGAGGCAGCATGGCTGCTTACTGGTTTGAATAGCTGGGATCATATTCTGCCTGCCCTGTGCTATATTAAAACAGTCTTAATTTCAGTGAAATGAACCCTTGGGGAGTCAGAGAAAAAAGTTCGTTTGATCAAAGCATTCACTGTTATAGGGATTGGGAGTATGCAATGGGTAGAAGTGGTTCCTGAAGTTGGGATTGTTATAAGCAGGACTTCATTTTAAGCAGGGTTTGTTATACAGTCAAACCTTGCTCTATCTTTATTTTTGTGTGTACCTACCTATTGAGATTTCTACAGGTTCCATGTGAGAATACATGGTCTTATATTTCCTTTCCTAAAAGAGGGAAAACATACCTATCCTACAAAAGCCAATATTGTGTAGCAATTTTTTAAAAATCTTACCACCAAAGAGTTAATATTAACTATAGCTGGGGGCTTAATCTTTGAGGAGAATTCAGGTCAACCAGGCTTGAGCATGTGTCTGTTCAAGCTGTTGCTAGAAATGCACTAATCCCAAACAAAAACTTTGGCTAGACTTTCATCACAAGGGACTGATTACCACAGATCATGATCCTAACCGTGCCCACACTGATCTCCTCAGGAGATCATCAAGGCAGATGATTTATTTCATTTTGCTTCTGGACCTGAATTTCCAAGAGTTTATTTCATCACATGTATTGCTTTTCTAGTTAGGTCAGCTTTATTTCCATTTATCTTGGGTATTTCTAAAGAACAACATTATTGTGATTAGGAGTGCGCAGCAGGCACACAATTCATTTTCATTTTTATTTCGGTTTTCAAAAAACCCTTCATTCTTGGGAGTTTTCATAAACAAAAATGCTTGTTTTCATTTTTAGTTGGCTTTTTTGTTTTTATTTTAAATTATTTTTTTAAAAAATCACTGCGCATGCACAAAATGGCCACCAGACCGTGGTGGCAAAATGGCCACCACACATGCACGTACTGGCACCATTTTGGGAAAGGTTACGCATGAGCTGAGCAGGCCCAGCGGCCATTTTGCACATGCACAGGTTTTTTAATTTTAATTTTTATAACGAAAACAGACACACAGCTTTTTTCCCCTGTTTTCATTACCCTGGCCTCTCATGTTAATATTTTAATTACTAAAATGGGGCGCCTTTCTTTTTAGAAATTAAAAAAATAAATAAAACTAATTGCACACCTCTTCTATGTATGAATCGGGTTACCATACCTCCCCTTTAAAAGAGAACACTTACAAAAAATACATGTTGCAGGGCTGCACTGGAACCAAGGCAGCCCCGCACTGGAGGCAGTACAGTCCTGCACCATGCATTTTTTTCGTAAGTGTCCTCTTTTAAAGGGAAGGAATGGTAACTCCATGCATGAACAAAAATTATATTTAGCAGTGGTACATGGAATAGGAAAAAGCCCACTGAGAGAAATTTATCGGCCTAGTCAAGGGTGCGAGAAGAGTTACCTTCATGAAACAGGGTGGGGGGCACTAATTCACCCTGCCCCTTTCTGACATGATCACGCCTGTTTCCAAGTATCGTGACGCCATAATGCTTGTCAAAAGGGAGGGGCCAGGCGAGAGCCAGGGGGTGTAACTGCATTCCCTGAAACCCTCTCCTGGCACCCATGGGATTGGGATGTCTTTGTAGCTAGGATTCCCCTGCTCACTACATTCCCCTGTCATACGTTTTGAAATCCAGTTTCTGGAGATCATGCCGGCACTGTCTTTATTTACACATATTTACCTCTGGTAGTGCAGAGGTAGGGTTGTCACCTATGCACATTTTTAAGGAACACTTATGAAAAATGCATGTTGCAGGGCCTGCATTGACACCTTAGGTGCCATCCATCCCACCCCCACTTATTCCTATTCCTTAGGCACCAATGCAGGTCCAGCAACATCCATTTTTTATAAGTGTTCCTTTAAAATGTGCATAGGTGGCAACCCTACCTCTGCACTACCAGAGGTAAATATGTTGCTTAGGTGGCCACCCTATGGAGACATGAGGGGCTGTGAACTGCAGCCCTCTTCCCCTTCCCCTGCCCCCCATCCTATGCTGCTTGCTCTGGGTTGCTGCCATTTTGTGGCCATTGGTGTTGGGATGGAAACTGAGGGGTGGACTAGGTGTTGGATTATGTTTATTTGTATTTTTAATGGGATTATGACGAGGGAAGGATGAGTTTGTTAGCAATGGGAGGGAGTGATGTGGCCTGGATGGGAAAACTAGGGTGAGATTCCCACAGGTGAGAGATAGGGGGTGGGGGTGAGTTTGGAGTGGGAGGGGGTGGAAACTTTGGATTTAGTGAGAGGGGGAGCAAGGCTTGCAGGGCGAGGAGGGAGTGAGTGACTCTTCCACTGAGAGATGGAGGAATAAGTATAGGTGGGATGGAATAGGAAGGGTTGAGACTTTTTGTACGTACATATTTAAATTTAATTTTTTTAATTTATTATTATTAATGTAGGCCACCTCACGCCACTTCTAATATTATATATTAGAATAAATATATAATAATTTCTATGTTTTTTTAAATAAATATATAAATATAAAAATATATATAATAATAATATTACTTGAAATTATTATTTCACTCATTTCAATGTATATTAAGAACATTCTTGTAGTTTTTATATCCGCATGTCTCACCTTTCTTCAGGCCTCAATAGGGCTCCACTCTGTTCATCTGTTAAATTTTCATACTCCTCGTCCCCTAGTTTTTCTTAAATAGGTGGTTTGTATTAAGGAGAATAACTAGGAGTCACATTCACATGAAGTTACTACCACACAGCCTGAGCCTTAACTTTCCATCTCTTGTCTGATAAGGATCATATTTTGTCAGAACAGCCCACAAAGTGCCTAGAAGTCTTCAAGTAAACAGATTATTCAAAGTGTAGGGCTGGGGGAAAATCATCACTACGGGTGGATTTAAATGAGATGCTACCGTGCATGGCCACCCAGGAGCCACTCATCCAACCACCTGTCTGAAGGTAGAGTGGGGGATGCGCACTCCCATGAGCCACAGAGCACCCACTCATGGCAAGAAATGGAGCTCTGCCAAGAAATCTGGAGTGCTCCATGCTGGGCAAGCCAAAAAGGTGCGTGGCAGCTGGTAGCTGTGCATCCCCTGCCTGTATGAACAGCAGTAGCCAGCCATATCAGAAGACTGGTCAGCTACTCATAGGCCCTGTGGGCAGGGTGCATGTCGTTTGCAGGTCACAAGAACTGGCCGCAAGCACTGGGGAGTCCAACTCTCACACCAGGACATGTCGGTTTCAAAGGCAAGGCCAGCATGCTTCCCCCTCTCACATCGTCCACGGCATAGGGAGTGCAAGGTGGCTTCTGCAGTAACCATACTGGGAACCACCCATGAGAATCCCTCCCCATGCACTTCACCTGAGTAGCTGCTCTGCAGTTGTGCCACTCAGCGGCCATGGACACCCCTTGCCAGCCTTGCCCGTTTAAAACCACCCATAGAAGAGGGCTGAAGTGAGAATATCCCAAGTGTACTTGGGCAGCTATCTCTCCCACACTCATACTCACTCCCGCTGCTGAAAGTCCCTGTTCCCAAGGGCTCTTTGGGAGGGTCCCAAAGACCCTCTTTGCCCTTCTCCCTTCTGATGTGACCACTCCCCTTGTTCAAGCATCATGACATCATGGAGCAAGAGCATGACCAGGTGGGAGCCAAGGGAGTGTAATTGCACCTCCTCCCCCAGCACCCATGTCTGTTTTTGCTCATCTTTCCCCTACTGTGCCATGCCACTGATGGTAGCCCCATTTTATATGCCTCTTGCAATCTTCTGGGGTGGGCCACCTTCACCAAAGTGTGGCAGATTCCACACAGGCAGTGCTAGCCTGAAGGTGGCCACCAGCTTCAAATTCCAGGTTTTTCAATCTTCTGGGTTTACAAGTCCACAAGTAAGTTCCGGATGCATTCTTCACACAAACACTGCCCTGAGACAGCCTAAAGTAGCTGCCATGGGAACCAAGTGACCACAGCTGCCTGGAGCAAAGCCGTTTACCAGGAGAACTTTTTACACACACACACACGTTCTGGGAGAAGTTCTATGCAGAAGTTCAAAGAACCAGATGTTTAAGATCTGAATAAGTAATTTAGACACACAAAGTTCAGGATGTAACCGCAAACATGCAGGAGAAATGTGTGTGTAAAAACACCCAATGTTTAGCCTCCATGTACCACTGGAGATCCAGCACCTCCTGGTATGTGGTGCTGGACATAAGTCCATCTAAGACCATTTTCAGACACACACACACACACCCCAAATATTCTGGTTGGGGGACGGAGATACACAGTCAGAATATGCGCGGGGATTGGCCAGTCTGAAAACCCTCTCGTGAGGCTTTGCCGGTAGACATGCGCAGGGACGCAGAGCTCAATTTCCTGCTCTGCATCCCTGTACGTGTCTGCCGGCAAAGCCACGGGGGGGGAAGAAGATGAGACCAGCTGATCTCTGTGCATATTCTGGCTGCGCATTCCCCCCGCAGCCAGAATATGCATGGGGAGGGGGAGGAGAAGAATTTCTGAAAGTGGCCTAAGTCTTCCTCTCTGCAGATATTTTGACATATCTAGGATAACATAGTGATACCTGCTAGTAAGGACATTGCATGGTTGTTCTAGACTGAAACACAAATTCATCTAGAATTTGTTCTCACCTTAAGCTTTACTTAGTGATTTGACTTTGGTGTTTAGGGAGATGGTGGCTTGCCAGAGTTTGTCCCAGGTGAACACCTCACTGCAGCTATAGTCACGGCAGCTTCCTTTCACGTCTGAATCCATTAATCACATTTGTATTGATTTTTAGTTCAGCTGGAGCCAGATAAACTAATTTGCAATTCAAATACTGAGTTGCAGAGTAATGCATTTTCTTATAGAAATATAGGCACAGTAGCAGCACATGACATGATTACATTAGCAGGGCCTTTGGTGTAATGGAACACGCACGCAAACATCAGAAGCCTTATTATCTTATGTCACAATCTGTAGATGCTACTGCAGTTGCAAATGAAGAGTGGAGGAATGGATTACTTCCAAAGAGAACAAACATGTTTAGTGGGATAGATGTGTCAGGACTCCATCAAAAGCAAGGCTGACAGCTGGGGTGAAAACAAATAGGGATGGGCGAACAGAACGAGGTTCAGATGTTCGGACATTCAGTCGTTCAGTTTGAAACCCGAGTTTGGGTTTGGTTGTTTGGTTCGACGGAGTTAGGTTCAGCCAAAGTTGGCCGAACATTTGAAAATAGTGCTATTGATACCGATACTGAATTCGGGGGAAAGAAATCAGTATCATTTGACCCTGAAACGACCCCTGGTCTCCACCCCTGGTGCCAGGAAGTCTCCTCCTCAGCTGCCTTCCCCTTCCAGTCATGTTTTTCCCCTCCTGAAGTCACATTTTTCCCACCCCTGAACTCATCTGAACTCACTCGAACATGACCGAACTGTTCAGCCGTGTTCGAGTTCAGTTCGGACGTCTGTTTCAGATGTCCGAACATGCCAAGTTCAGTCCAAACTCCGAACATCCCTAAAACAAAGTCCAGGAGGGCAAAGCTTCAGTCAGGGGCCAAGCCAACTTAATAATCAGGTGATCTGATGCTAGGCCAGGAGGTAATAGGCCAGAATCATCGTCAATAATAAAAATAATTATTATTATTATTTTGATATAGCGCCCCATCCTGCCATGGCACTCTGAGTGCTTTACATATAACACATCTTTTAATCCTCACAACAACCCTGTGAGGTAGGTTAGGCTGAGAGAAAATTGTGACGGGCCCAAGGTCCCCCAGTGAGTTTCTGGCTAAGGTGAGACTTGAACTGGGGTCCAGGATTTGGGGCTAAGGCCCAAGAAATGACTACAGGACATACTAAAATGATGCTCTGCTGCTCTTTCCCAGCCCCTGAGTTCTGCAACCCTGGAGAAAACATTTTGGGCCTGTGTCCTGTGGGCCACTCCCTAGCAATGCACCTGGGTCATAAGCCAGAAACCAGAGCTGAGTCAGGTATAGGAAAGGAATGCAGCAAGGCAAGCTGACACTGCAGGAAGACAGGAGTTGGACAAAGGCAGGTAACAAGGAGTGAGGCTGAGACAAGGCCTCCGCAGGATCAAGGCAGGATGCGAGGAGTGGACAACAAGGGTTGAGGCAGGGATGTTCATTGCTCAGCAAATCCTGGTTCAGAAAACAAACCAAGAGGTGTCACATGGTGGAGTGTCACATCATGCCTCCAGGCCAGACTTTTTATAATGGTCTCTGGCCAATTGGGGCTGGAACAGTGTGTAATCAATCTGGTACTTTGTAGGCAGGGTTAACCCACTCAGGTTTGGCTCTAGTGCTGTTAGCCAAAGCACATTCCCTGTGTAGCTCAGTGGCTAGAGGATTTACCTAGGGGCTGGGATCAAGACCCACAGTCCCATTCTATCCTTACAAGAAGTGAAAGGTCAGTCATACTGCATGCTACCATCCTATGTTAGGGATTAAGATTTCATGCAAAGATTTCTTAGTAAATCTAGAATTATAAATGCATGGTTTATTAGAAGGAAAACAATCTCCTCCTCTGTTACAGCTGTAGAAATCGTTAAACATTAAAGGAATGGGGCTCCCACTCGAAGCATCTGAGAAGTATTTGGACTGTAGATAGGCACTAAGTTACCTTGCAGCATTGATTTCACGCACTGCCATCTACAAAGCACCCTTCCCAATTACTCTTCATCTCGAGCTGCAAGTCAGGAGGCAAAAAGAGTGATGAGCTTGACGAAAGACAGGTCTGATGCATTATTGATAACACTGTCTTTAAAATCAGATATGCTGAGCATCGTAAACATAATATACTCTCCTGATCTCAGAAATAAGGAGAGTTTACTATTCTGTTTAGATGACTTAAGGCAGACATCTGTTCTACCTCTTAGGCTCTCCTTCTTGCATAATTCATTCTTATTGCAATAAAATAGATATTGAGATGGCAGAGGCAAGCCATGATTTAAGATAGTTAGGTAGTTAATTATAGTTCATTGTTTTGACCATAGGTCACAATAAAAATGCAAAATCAAAACACAACGATTTATATCCTGCCCCTCAAATATACAGGTAAAGAGTTCCATGATATACAAGCTTGAAAAATCTTGGCCCTCAGAAAAATCTTGGCCCTCCCCCTTGCTTTAGATTGTAAGCCCTTGGGCAGGGACTGTGTTTATCTTATTCTTTGTAAAGCACCAGGTACATTGCTATCACTATATAAAGCACATGTTAGACCAGACCAGGCCCCTCAACATAAAACCCTGTAAACATAATCACTACCAACCAACAGTAAATGACTTCCTTAAATGGATATCTAGGGGTATTTTCAGAAGTGATGCTACCACACTTAGACCCAATCTGGAGTAACGGCTGCCACCCCACACAGGGGTAGGCTGATACCCAGAACAGACCTGACAGTGCGCCTTACCACACTCTGCCCAGAGCCATGGTAGCGCTTACCACTGGCTGTTCCCTGCACCTTTCCAAGTTCACAATCAATGGTAACTGCTACCACAGCTCAGGGCAAAGCATGGTGAACATCTGGCAGCTGCTGAACAGAAATGACAGTAGTTGTGACTCTGGAGTGGGGTTAAGTGTGGCTAAGTGTGGTAGCACCACTTCTGAAAGTACCCTAGGAGTCTGACTCCTTAACCTGAAGAACGTGCATTTGGACTACAAGCGCATGAGCCAAGTTGGCCACTTTCAGATGATCTGGTCTTTTAGTGGGGATGTGTGAACATGGTTCGAATGTTCAGAGTTCGAGCCGAACTCAGTCTGTTCAGACGACCGAACTGCACTTCCGAACCGAACTCGATCCGAACTCAAAAATAACCAAACGGTTCGGTACCATTTCGATGAGTTCAGGCGGGAAAAACGTGACTGGAAGGCCCAGGGAGGGGGAGGCAGCTGAGGAGCAGACTTCCTGGCACCAGGGGTGGAGAGACTTGGAGTAGCAGCCAGCCTGCCCAATCACCATCCCTTTTCTCCTCAGACCACTGGCTTCACAGTCTGTGATTGGACATGGGGGAAGGGGGGGGCTAGTCTGCACAGAGCCAATGGCGCTTGTGGTAAGGTGGGCACAGCAAGTAACAAAAGTCATTGCCCTCCTCCCTTCCACACCTTCTGAGCTGGCCACTGATCCTCTCCCAGCAGTTTGTGTTCCTCCCAATCCATTGCCATCCTCCTCCTATTTCACCCATCCCACACATTTACCTCCCTAGTATCATTTATTTAGATTAGATTAGATAGATTTAGGCGTTATTTTTATTTTTTACCCATCCCTGTGTTCTTTCTTCCTACCCTCCATTGAATCCTCCCCCACCTCCCACTATAGATTCCATCCCTGATTCCCTTCCCCTGTTTTTGGATTTATTTAGAGTAGCATTAGATTGATTTAGCTTTCATTTCAGTGTTTTACCTCTCCCTGTGTTGTTTGTTTTGAGCTGTCTGTACCCCGCCCCCATCCCTGTGTGTATATATATATAGATATAGATATAGACATTAGATAGACAGACAGACAGATAGATAGAGGAGTTAGCTTGGTTATAGAGATAGATATAGTGTGTAGTGATCCAGTTTTATAGTGTTTGTAGGACTAGGCCTTTGTGTAATTAGATATTCCATTTAGTTCCATAGGTTTTAGAATAGTTAATAGGAGTTAGATTTAGTGTAGATATATATAATATTAGATCAAAAATTTGATTATTTTTTTTTAATTATATAATAAAATCTTTGTGTGCATTCTTTGGGTTGGAAGACATTGAGAAGGGAAGTAGGAGAAGCTGGTCTGCTGCCCATACGGCGGGCAGTGGGGCACGTGGCAGAGGTGGTAGGGGCCGTGTAAATTCCATAGGCCTGATTTTTGGAGACATGATGTTCCTCCAGGGCCACCAATGTCCCATATTATTGATGTGATCCCCAGCAGTCCTCCACAGTTATCATATAAATGTCCTGTTCCTATAATGACATTCACAGAGACTTTTCTTGCTACTGAGAGTATAGTACATCTGCATCATAACCTACAGTATATTTTTACTTCATCTAATTAGGGACATTCACTAGATACACTCTTTCTACTCTGATCTTCTTTGGACATGATTATGTTGCCTATGATGTAAGATAGTGCGTCATCTGCAACACTTTTCAGTTATATGTATACTGTTTGATGAAGTTTTGACAGTAGGGGTTATAACATACATCACATGAAATGCATCTTCTAAAGCAGTGATTCCCAAAGTTCTGCCTGTATGACCCATTTTGAGTCTCGATCAGCCCCTGCAGTCTTCCAGGGGTGCCCTGCTAGAGGTCCCCCAGGTCTCCTGGGCAGACCACATTTGAAAGGGCATTCTCGGTGGCTGCACCGTGACTCTGGAACTCCCTCCCAGTAGAGATCCGACACTCCTGGGACCTCTCTATTTTTCGTAGTCTGTGTAAGACCTGGCTTTTTCTCCAGGCATGAGGGGGATGGGGGAGGGAGGGATTAAGTTATTATTATTATTATTATTATTAAACATTTATAAAGCGCCAGTAACAACCTGGCGCTGTACAGAACATATAATCAGCTGCGGTCCCTACCTGTGGCTTACAATCTAAAAGACAAGGAGGGGGAGACAAGGAGAGGGGACAG
>QEPC01004236.1:2502637-2517299 GCA_003113815.1 Sphenodon punctatus | reverse complement strand
GCTTAGGGGAGCAGGGAAGGCGTGGAAGGGCGAGAGAGGGGACAGAGGAGGAGCGAAGTGCACGGGCTGGAGTATGGAGGGCGATAAGTGCAGAGAGGTAGGGGGGAGCAAGGTTGTGAAGAGCTTTATAGGTGAAGATTACTCCATTACTTCTGGAGTAGAATTTTGTTTTGATAGCCATGTACCTATCATGGTTAGAGGTGTAAACCAGGGACCCATATCAATTTTTGTTTTAATTTTTTGTTTTGTTTTCATAAATATCAAAATTTCATTTTCGTTTTTGTTTTTGTTTTTGATTTCCATTGGTTTCAATGGAAAACACATTATCGGCTGTAACGTTTTTGTTTTTCATTATATTTGGATAAAACCTGGAAAGATTGTACCTCCAATGGAAGGCATCAAATATACCAAATTCAAATCAAATATTTATTGTATAGGCCTAAGCCATAACAAAAAACCATATAAATCAATAGACATAATCACATAAAAACAGAAAATATGTACAGCTATATAAAACCCAACAGTATGGAAATAATAAAAAAACTCAACACAAGAACCAGTTTATACAATTACTGCCCTAGCCCAAAGGCGTTCAAAACAAAATCTGGTGTTTTGAGAAGACACTTCACAATTCTTGTCCAAAAGGAAATATTTTAAAATCTCATTCTGAGAATCAAATGGGCACCCAGCAATAATTGATGTTGTATGCTTCAGTCTACCAGCGTGATAGCAAGGACAAATCAAAATAATATGTTTTATTGATTCTACCTCTGATCTATCACACTGTTGGCATAGGCTGTCAGAATAGAACAACTTCAGAACATACCCTCCAAGACCATGGAGGGTAGGACATTAAATCTAGCCACAGTCAAGGCATTTCTACAATTCCAATAATTTATTATTATTAGCAAGCATTTATATAGTGACAGCAATGCACCTGGTACTTTACAAAGTAATGGAATAGACACAGTCCCTGCCCTAGGGCTTACAATCTGAGAGACGGGGGTGTGGGTGAGAGTCAAAGGAAGGGGAACAGAGGGAGAGACAAGGAGTGTAACATTCCCAAGGATGCAAGGTCCCAGGTGCATACGCTTGGCTTGGTTACATCGAGAATGATGGCTGACTGGTCCGTGTGGTGAGGATATGAGTACACAGACCTCAGGTAACAGATTGTACTGGATGGAGGGTATCAGCAGAAGTTAGGTGAGGGGAGTGAGGAGTCGGGGAGGGCATAGCAGAAGAGGTGGGTCTTGAGGAGGGATTTGAAGGTATGAAGGAAGGGGGAGAGGCGGATGTGGGCAGGGAGGGAGTTCCAGGCATGGGGGAGGGGCAGCTAGGGAGAAGGGACGAAGGTGGTTAGGGGATCAGGGGAGGCGTGGACGGGCGAGATTGGGAACAGAGGAGGAGTGGAGTTCATGGACTGGAGTAGGGAGGGAAATTAGTGCAGAGAGGTAGGAGGGAGCAAGGTTGTGAAGAGCTTTATAGGTGAAGACTAGGAGCTTGTGCAGGATTCGTTCAGGAAGGGGGAGCCAGTGAAGAGAGGAGAGGAGGGGCTACACGTGGTCGAAGTGACAGGCGAGGTGAATGACCCTGGCAGCAGAGTTTTGAACGGAGATAAGGGGAGAAAGGGGAGAGCGGGGGGAGGCCAGTGAGAAGGAAGTTACAGTAATCGAGGTGAGAAATGACCATGGTGTGAACAAGGGTTTTGGCAGACGACACACAGAGAAAAGGGTGAATCTTAGCAATGATATGGAGGGAGAAGTGACAGGATTTGGAAACCGAGTTGATGTAGGGTTTAAAAGGAAGGGGTGAGTCAAAGATGTGGAAATAATTTGCACCATTAGTTGGAATCTTAAAGTCAGAGTAAAAAGAAGCAGTTTTCTGTGCCTGCATAGCAGCAGACTCTATCTGGCACTCTTGATCTCTAAACCTCTCTTTGACCATGGCTATTGCTTTATTTAGACCCATGATCAATAGATATGATCTAGAGAAACCTAAAGAGGCAATAAGAGCAGTTAAGCTTGCTTGCCAAGGCCCATGTATCTCAGTCAAAGCTCTTTTAGCTAAGGAGTCTGATGATGAAAAACAGAGATGGAGCCAAAAGTTGATGATAGCCGTATGGGCTACTGACACTACTGGCCTAGATCCAGATTCCAATCTAAGAAGAACCTGGGGAGTGCATCTTTGTACACCGAGAACAGCTCGAAGGAACCCATTCTGGATTGGGTTCCAATTCCTTTATAAATTGAGGGCCCCAGATAGCCATGGCATAAAGAAACTGGGCTAAGATCTTTGCCCTAAATAACTGCAATGCAGCTCCAACTAATCTCCCCCCTTTGGTTAATTAAAAACCCAAGATGCTTTTGACTGAACATCTTGCCTGGTCTAATGCAGTTTTTAAGTGTAATCGCCAAGACATAGATTGCACAAAGTTATTACTCCAAGGTACTTGTACCAAGAAACTTGTTCTATAATTTTGGACTCCATAAATCATCAATAGTTTACCCTGGAGTGTTCGACTACTATTACTTTGGTCTTTGAGTAATTCACCATAAAACTCCTCTTCACAATATTTGTGAAACTTGGTCATTATATGTCTTAGGACAACCTACGTGGTAGAAATCAGAACTGTATAAAAATATAGGAATGGGTAAGTTGTCCAATCTTGGGGGATGGAACTCTGGATTCCTTATTTCTGTAACTGCATTGTTAACATATAGATTAAATAGGGAAAGGGGCAAGTGGACATCCCTGGCCTCCTTTCCCCACTGGGACAGGGTTGGTACCAAATTTCAGAACAATTGGATAAATTAATCTGATTTTATAAGCAGTTGAATTGTGTTATTTTGGAAACATCTGCATATACATTTGTGGCTGTAACCTCTTTGTGTCCCATCTAAAATAGATGAAACTTGGCAAGTTTATATCCCTCCCCAAGTTTACTATCTATGCCAACTTTCAGAAGGATTGGATAAACAGTCCTGGTGGTATAAGCAATTAACTTATAAATCTATGTCTAACTTATGTATGTCTAACATCTTATTAGTCCAACCAGTGTACATGAAATTTGGCAGGGCTATATCTCACACCTTCAGGATCATTTCTGCCAAATATCAGAAAGATGTGATAAATGGTCCCAATTTTATAAGCCTGCATATCAAATACAGAAAGTGAGCCTATGCCAGGGATTCTCTTACATGTCACTATGGTATAAGGTCTGTTTGTGGCCACTTTCAGACATGGCCCCCCCAAGCATATTTGGACTGTGGGGGGGAATGCACAGCCGGAATATGTGTGGGGATAGGACGGTCCGAAAGCCCAGCCCAACTTTGTCGGCAAAGCCGTGTGGGATGCAGAGCTTGATTTCCTGCTCTGCATCCCGTGCAGTTTTACCGGCAAAGCCGTGTGGTGGAGGGGGGCTTTTGGACCGGCTGATCCCTGTACATATTCGTGCTGCACATTCTCCCCCACAGTCCAAATATGTACAGGGAACCATGTCTGAAAGTGGTCCAAGATGCCAATTGGCCAGCAGAAATGTCAAACAAATATCCTCATTCTGTGCTGTGACCATCCCAACTTCTCTCCCGCACTTGTTATTGGGAAGTCAGAAGCATCTGTTTAGGAAAGAGTCAACAGAGATTCTCTTATGTTCTCTGTCACAGTACTGCAGGATGTGATTGTGATGATAATTGGCCAGCCTGGATGTATAAATCATGTCTCCTGATTTCTAGGATGTTATCCCCAAAGTCCCAGTTACGTCCCGTCTATGCCTTCCTCAGGGCCACCCCTTATGCTCGCCTCGAAACTACTACCGATTGGTCTTGTAAAGCTGTAAGCATGCAGTAATTGGCCAGTGAATGTGTCTGTCAGTCTGTTGGGTTGCTCCCCACCCTTCCTCCTACAGCCTCCCTCCCCCTGACATGCCAGGTGCCTGCCTTTGACTGGCACTGCATGTGCTGCTATTTATCTGAACAATAGCCTTCTAGGGGACAACTTCAATTGCTTATAAAAATTGGGGCCCTTTATCAAATTGTCCTGCAATTTAGCAGAGACAACAGGGAAGGCATGTGATACATTCCTTCCAAATGTCTTGTAAACAGGATGTAATATAAAAACGTTACAGCAAGACATGCATTTTCAAGTTAATGACTTATAATATTAGGATCCTTTATCCAGTCTTTCTGAAATTTGGCAGGATTGGTAACCTTGTTGAGGGACAAAATATTCCCAGGTTTCATGCAAATTGGATTTAAGATAAAGCAGTTATATCCAGGAATGTGTATGGAGCTTTTCTTAAAACCACAACATTCAATTGCTTATAAAATGGGTTCCATTAATCCAATCTTTCCAAAGTTTGGTACACATTGTGCCCTCCATTGGGGGTACACTATCCCCATGTTTCATCAGACTTTAATAAGAAACAAAAAAAACTATAGCCAGAAATACATCTTGTTCCTTTTATTTCAAAAACAAAAATTCATTTTCATTTGTTGTTGTTTTTTTTTTTATTACAATAACTAAAAAAAAATAAAAGTTTTTGTTGTTGTTATCATAATAACAAAAACAAATTGCACACCCCTAATTCATGGCTGGAGGTGCATTCCAGGAGTGTCCAGAGGACACATTTACCTTACATTTTAGCCTTCATTTTCATCCCTGCTTTTATGCAGAGCCTGCAGCAATATATCTGTAGTAGTTTCTGCCTTCCAGTGAGCATTAAGCAGGAATGAACCTACTCTCTGCTGCAGGTTCATTTGTCAATGTTGGTTAGTCTGGAAAATTATTATGAAAAGAGGAGTAAATTTGGAATTGTTTCAAAGTCCTTGTAGTGCTGTAATAAAATGCCTCTTGACTACTGAGGTTGTAAAAATTATTAATGCCAAACCTAGTAACTAAAAGGGAAATTATTGTAACCAAATCAAAGTGAGGGTGGGGGGCTATGGAGGGCAGGGCCATGGGGGCCCCACATTTATTTTTGCCCTGGATTCTGCAAATTCTATAACTGGCCCTGAATACACAATGAGGATCTGAGGCACCAGCTATGGAAGTTACTTTGTCAGCTCAAGTGCTGATGGTTCTGGATTTAAACTAGGGTTGCCAGATCAAAATTTCAAAAGTAATGGCCACTACATGGATGCAGGGGTTCTGAAATAAGGGCCATCTGTTATGTTCTATGCAGCCGTGGCACCATACAAGGTGGGAGCTCTTGCCCGCCACCTGCAATCTCTCTTTCCCCTGTGTTTCATATCTCATGCTGTTTATGATTGTTTATTAAAATTGCTTGATTTATAGGATGTTGTCAGAGTGGGAGGGATGCTGGGGAGGTCTGGGGGATGGAGGGTGAGATTTATGCCATGACACCCCTGTGGAAGGAGGAGGTGCAGGCATCGGGGAATAGGGGGTTCTAGGCCTTACTTCCTTGTGAGGGGGGCACTATAGGTCTTTGATGGGAGGAGGGGGAGACTAATTTTAGATTTTTAATTTGCATGTATTAACTTGTTTTGATGATTCTGATTTTTTTATTAAGTCATGTATTTTGGGAAATGGGTGGGTTACTGGGTTTGGGTATTTTATAATGTGTGTTTACTTTTTGTAAGCCATCCCGAGTCCATTGTGGAGAAAGATGGGATAAAAATCTAAAATAATATTTTTTCAGGATTTCCATATCTCTAGCTATTTTACGTGAAAAGCCCCATACAATGGTCCTTGCTGAAAGTTGCCCCTTCCCACCCCCCTCAAATTCTGAAATGGCACCTGTGCGTCTATGAAGGTGTTAGACATAATGGGTGTCTATTATGTCAATAAAAAGAAGCCATCCATTTCTGTGGAGCTGTGGGGTTCTTAATTGATTCCCCTCAAAATAAGGTTCCTCAGGCAAGACTGGCTTAGACCCTGCTTCAAGCAAAGGTGGTGTCCATTAAATAAAATAGTTTGAATGTCTGAGGGCTGAAATTCTTCAAATGAAGTTGGAAGCCCATATCATAGGCTGTGCTATGGCCATACATCTCACCATGGCACAAAGTTGTCCCACAGCCAGTATGTCTGGTCCTAAGAGTGTTGACCTAGAGGGGAGTGATCTTCTGGTGGCACTGGTAGCCATCCAGAATAGTGGCTTCTACACCATCACTATGGGTGTTTTTAAATGACCACAGTTGGGGGGGGAGGTCCAAGGGTCGGTGAGTGACAGAGCTGTGGAGCAGCAACTTGGGTGGAGTGCGTGGGAAAGGATTTTAATGGGCCGCTCCCAGCATGGCTACCATGGCAGCCACCTCACACACTTCCTGGGATGGACCATCAGGGATGGGGAAGTGTGCCGGGCTGGCCTTTGAAATTGAGATGCCCTGGGTGTGAGCACTGGGGAACAGGAATCCCCAGTGCTCATGGCCAATTCTTGTGACTTATAAAGGCTGTGTCCCCCTCACACAGGGCCTATGAGCAGGGGACCTGTCTGCTGGTGTTGGTGGCCACCCCAGTTCTTATGGACAGGAGATGTGTGGGCGGACACTTTATTTACTTGCCCCAAATGGTGCAGTGCACCGTGAGTGGGTGCTGAGAGCCTCACAGGAGCATGCATCCCCCTATACCACCTTCAGACAGGCCGTTGGATAAGTGGTTACTATGTGGACATGCATAGTAGCATCTCGTTTAAAAACATCCTATGCTGTAGCCATCTTAAGGGCTGTAGGTGAATAATTGGGGCATTCCTGTGTCTTGTTTTCAGCTGCCGTATCAGCCCTTAGGGGTGTGACAGAGCAGACTGTGGCCACTTTAGGCTTAGCCCATCTATCGCTCTTGCCCCTTCATCCTCCATTTTGGGGATCAGTTAGCTTGGAAATCTTGGCAGTCTGCTTGCAAGCGACTCTGAGGAAAAAGCCCTGGTAGAGCATGTTCAAGCTGGGAACTGTCCGCAGTGCTGAAGGTGGAGCCAAAGTGTTGTGCTCTGACCCAAAGGCTGATCTAATTCCCCAGAACAGTGAGGATGTGAGACTATGGCTTTTTAAAAATGGGCCGCGGATTGGGGGGGGGGGCAGGTACATATGTGTGCATACCCATCACCCATCAATCTCCACCCATGTCCCTGCACGGAGCATCCTGTGTTGTCGCCAGTTCCTCCATGCGGGGGTGATGGATGGAGGTGCGTGTTTCACAGGAGCGTGCATTCACCCCCACCTGCTTCCGCCACTTTCACATGAGTTACGCCTACCCATGTCCACTAGGTGGGCATGAGTGGACACATTTCATTTAGAAAAGGTCCAAGAAGGCGGCATTAGCAGTCCTGCCTAGTGATGAGAGTCCATCGCTTCAGGGGACTTGAGTGGCTAGCACAAATTAGAACAGCTTGGAGGCTACTCTAATTTAAGAAAGGAACCACTGTTAACCAGGACTGAAAGAACACAAAAGTAATTTACAGCTCCCTTTGCAACTGACCTCAGCCGAATTGCACTGCATACTCCTCAGATACAGCTTGGAATCTGAGTCTCAATTTCTAGCATTCTGATAGTGTGTTGAGATGAGACGCTTTTCTCTACAATTACATCAAAGTCAATTAATAGCCGGGCGGCTTGAGACCTGTGAGGAAAAGAAATGCATTAGGCGTATTTATTTAGTGCTGTGCTGATCTATTGGGAGCACTGGAAACGTGGAAAAGAAAAGTAAGGGAGGGGGTAGGAATTCCTGGAGAAAGTGAGAGGAGAGAGTGGAAGGGAAGGAGGAGGACAAGGGAATGAAATTGAAGAGGAAAAAAGAACAAGGAAAAGAGGGGAACAGAATTCTGCCCAAAGAATGCAACTTTTCATGTTTTTAAATATGACTAGTAGATAATTTCTTTATATTCAATGTAGACTATCAGAATCCTATGTTAAAAGAAAAAGCTAGTATCTGGAGTGGTCCTAAAGGCGCTTTTAGATGAGTGGGTCGCCATGCCACGACCCGTTTGTGCAATCTTTTTCAAAATCCCGCAAGGCAAGATTACACGACTCAGAAGTACAGGATCACACGCATTGAAGGCGGTTGTACATTGTTTGCCAACCGTGAATTAAATACCTCGATTGTGAGGTATTTAATTCGTGGCCGGCAAACAATGTGTGACCGCCTTCAATGTGCGTGATCCCGTACTTCCATCTCGTGTGATCCCGCCTTGTGGGATTTTGAAAAATTGCACGAGCGGGTCGCACCATGGTGACCAGCTCCTCTGAAAGCGCCCTAAATTATTTAGCTGACTGAGAGAAAACAGGCTTTCAGGACAGCAAATTAGAGAATTCTTTGTAAATCAGCAACCACATTACGTTCTATGGTTACATTTATTGTTGCTTGCTAAACCTGTCTAGCTGAACAAGGGTACCCAAACAACACACACTTGCCTTGCTTTAAGCTGACATTGATGGCTTCATTTAATTAACGGCTGGCAAATGAGATCTATACTTGTAAACTCTGTGCAAGCAGCAGCTGAATTTTGTTCCATTCAGTTGAGCAATACATTTCTGTAGTTTGCTCATAGCAGGTCTTGTGGTGTTTGGGGGCAATATTCTTTTAATACTGGCATTTATCCACCAGTCCCCAGATGGCGTTAATTAATCATCTATGAGCACAGACATGCACCAACAGACATCACTTTCTTTCTTCATATAAAACAAGGCTGAAGCTTTTTTAAAAAAAAACAAACAAAAAACCCCAAAGAGAGACAATTCTTTCATGGCTTCAGAAAAATGCTTTGCCCTGTAGAAAGAATATCATGGCTGTCTTTAGAAAAGAACCTTTAATCTAGCCTCTAGAATAATTTCCCATTATTTTTTTCACGATTACACATCCAGGACTGGATCCAAATTATAGACATGCTTTTCTGAGAAGTCCACTGACAAGTTTTAATGCAATGCTTGTGCCAACATTCCCTGTCCTGAAAGTTACTTAATCTGGATCTTCTCTCACTCTGTTGTTGAGTTATTTATTGACCTGGGCAGTCTCACAATTTTAGTGAAGAGCCTGGAACTCTGGGATTCATTATAGTCTGTCAGGGCATCCAGAAACCCCAGCATTGATCCACAGGGATAGGCAAGAGGAATAGTCCAATATTTAGGCAGAGGTAAGCATTCAGGGAGTGCAGTCAGAAGCAACTGCAGCACAGGATGCAAAGCAAGGAGACTGGTGAAAACAGGTTTCTGTCAGGATGCTCAGGACAGGGTTTGCTGTGACCCAGGAAGCTATGGGTGTCTTCAGACGTTACGAGATCACGGTGAACCACGGTGAATACCCACCTGTGGTCACCGTGTCTCGAACGTCTGTTTGGCGGGCGCCAGATGTTCGCCACGGTGAATCCCCACATGGGGTCAGTTTGAACCACGCTTCCCGGGCTAGCCGGGGGAATGTCCTGGGAAGCGTGGTCAAACGGACCCCGGGCAGGGACCAATGAAAAGTAACGTCTGGCCGCGCGCCACGGCCTGACGCGGCAGCCGCAATGGGCCCACCGCCCGCCCGTCTCCTCGGAGGGTGGGCGGCGGGGTGCGTGGAGGGGGCGGGGCCGTGCGGCTGCACGTTGCGCTGCGCGGCCCCGCCCCCTCCTGGGTTCCCCGCCGGGATCCCCCCGGCACGTCTGATATGGCGTGACGGGGCGACCCCGGGGGGGATGAAGCCGGTGATTTCGGTACGGGGCCAAAGGGCCCCGTAACGTCTGAAATCACCAATTATAGCAGTACCTGGCCAATCAGGGTGCAGGTCGACATGACCAATTGGGAGCCTGTCAAGTTGAAACCAGACGAGCAAGAGGCCATTGGGCTGCGTTTTCACTGCTTCACCACAGTAGCCTAGTGGCAGTGTGAATCCCACTTCTGTCCATGAACCCAGAGGATATAGGTTCAAGGCCCATGTTCCCACTGACAGACTAGCGGTAAGGAGTTGGACTTGGCCCTTGGAGGCTAGGGTTCAAATTGTGTCCTGCTCTGAACTGACTGGGTGGCCTTGAACTAATCAAACTCTTTCACCCTCATTTATAAAAATGGCCTGCCTCAAACAGTTGTTGCAAAGGAGAACTAGATAAGGATTGTAAAGCACTTTGAACACACAAATCTCAATATAAATAATAATTCTTTTATGCATGCATCAGAATACAGTCCAGGCAGCATTGGTAGGACAGGCAAGTGCTTCTGCCTGTGCTGAAATAGCAGTGCTGCCCCACTCTGCATTTCTTCCTCCAAATATTGTTCTTAAAGGAGAGATGGGGGGAATCAACCCTAGGGGTATGTATTCCTGATTAAAAACGAGTAGATACTAAAGAGTACCTTGATCATCTACCCTAGGAGCGGATGGTCTTGTGAACAGGAAAAGGGAGGTTAATTATGAATGTTAAGTCATTTAACATCTAACACCCTCGTTCTGGGTAATTATTCGGTGTTCCTAGGAACATTGGCAAAATTGATTATTATCACCAGGAGGGGATTCGGCTATTTGTGTGAATGTAGATCTCCTAGTCACAATTCTTTCTTTTGTTAGGGATTGTCTGGATTGTAAGTGGACTTTCTGGATCAGAACAGCATCGGGTCCAGGGTGGAGTTGGAGCAGAAACAGGCACAGGATTGGAAGGCATGTGTGCTGTTCCTCTCTGCTTCTTGGCCAGTGACGAATCACCAGGCTGGGAGGGTGGGATATCACTGGAACATAGGGGGTCTACAACGCATAGCCCAGGCTAAAGCCTGCTGTAGAGATGGTCATGACCCTATACCTCTGAAAACACTGGTTTGAAACCCCTTTTCCTCATTCTCTGCTTTACTTCTGGAGTGGTACTGCTCTTGGCTGTCATCTACTGACAGCACATTATGAAATTGCAATCCACCCCATAATAAATGACTAGCACCATTTTGTTTTTCTGTCTTTCTATAAGTTCATAACCCCGTGACACTGTTAATGACATTCATCCTTGGTGCTGTTTTTTGCGGGGTTTTTTTATTTCCTCTGATAGGAAGCCACTGAAGGTTTGCAGCTAAACTTGGCTACATTTACTTGTAAAGAATGCCATTTGATGCATCTGCGTAGCTGCCAAGAACTATATTCCTGGAGATAAACATGAAGACTGATTGCAGTTCTTGAATTAGAGAAAAAATGAATCTGTTGTTTAGAAAAGCACATTTTACAAAAGCTGCATCTTTACAGATTTCAAAATTCTGGACAACATCTGCAGCTGGTGTATAAACTAGCCTAGCTTCACTGAAGTCACTCAAACAAAACCACACATTACAGCAATTGAGCATGTGCTCCTCTGCCATGAGTCTTTAAGCAAACCCACACTTTGCCAATTTCCTTAGACAAAAAAAGGTAAAATTAATCAAGTGACAAAAATTCAATCACTTTAAAATCTTCAGCTGTCAGAACCCAGCTTATTTCTTTTCTTTTTTAAAACCATAACATATCCCATAGGTTCATTTTCTAAATGGCTAACAAAAGGGTGATTTGAAGGAAGTTGATATAACTAAGTTTGGGATTTCATTGCCACCTTTTGAAAATCCTGTCCCCAGTGGTTTTGTGTCAGTCTGACTGAATAACTGCAAGTTACTCACTGATTGCCTTTTGTCTGCCTTCAGAATTTCCCCCTCTGTAGCAGATTTTATATTCACTGATGATATTTGAATTTTCAAATAGCCCTCCAAATCGCCAAATGATATCCAGAATAGATATTCACATCTACTTATTTGGTTATTTCATTTCAGATATTTTAGTTTGGAATTCTGCTCTTTTTATTTTGGTTATTTCAATCAGTGCGACATCTTGGTTACTTTGCTTTGGCCATAATCACATAAAAAAAACCAAAATGCCCGAAGCAGACATCCTTCAAAGTGGGACTGCAAATTCAGCCCAGTGTAGGATGATAGGCTTTATCAAATTCTACCAGGTTTCTTCCCAGTATGCTAATAGCCAGAATCTTCTAGCTGCTCTAAACAGTTCACCTGGGGAGAGTTCCACCCTGTTTTGCTGGCCTCCTATTGGTAGCTCAAAGATGCCTTGTGCACTACCCAAAGCTCCCTAGGGTTGCTGCCAGTGGGCCTTACCAATAAGTATGTCTGCTTTTTATACACACACACACACAGAGAAAAAGGCAGGAGGAGGAAGCCTGTGTGCTGCCTGTTTTATAGGAGTAATAAAGGAGGTCCATGTCGACATAAGTTTTTTTTCAAAGCAAATACTTTCCTGGTTTCTCAAAGGGTGAACTGATTTGAGTTTTTCTGTTGCTCTTCAGGTTTGCTTGGCACTAGCAGCTTTGAAGTATACTTGTGAAGTCAGAACCATACAGGGGCTGATCAAATGCCTATTATTTGAATCATTCAGTTGCATGTGGTGCGGAGGCTGCGTCCATACGTCTCCGGCCCGGACCTGGACTCCCTCATCCATGCCTTTGTCACCTCGAGGCTGGACTACTGCAACGTGCTCTACGTGGGGCTTCCCTTGTTCCTGGTTCGGAGGCTGCAGCTAGTGCAGAATGTGGCGGCCCGGCTCCTTTCGAGGATGGGTCATCGGGAGCACGTTACACCTGTGCTCCGGACTCTGCACTGGTTGCCAATAGCGTGCCGAGCCAGGTTCAAGGTTTTGGTGTTGATCTATAAGGCCCTTCATGGTCTGTGCCCCTCGTACCTCAGGGACCGCCTCACCCTCCGCGCCCCAGAGTGGCTCCTTTGGTCTGTGGGGCAGTGGGGTGCCTTCTTGGAGGTCCCCCGCATTAAACGGGGATCCACAATGGAGAGGGCATTCTCAGTGGCCGGACCGCGCCTTTGGAACTCCCTCCCGGAGGAAGCTCTCCTGGCCCCAAGCCTTTTGACATTTCGGTGAAGTTGTAAAACCTGGCTGTTTGCCCAAGCCTTTGGGGATGGGGGAAGGGTGGGCTAGTGGGTTTTTATCTCCCCTTACCCTTATTTATTGTTTTATTGTGATGCCCCGTTCCTGTTTTAATTGTAGTATTTTTTTGAATGTTTTAATTGTTTTTAGATGTATTTTATATTTGTGTTTGTTTTTTTCTGGTTTGTAAGCCGTCCCAAGCTGTTTTAGGAGGGGCGAGGTAGAAATTTGATCAAATAAATTAAATAAATAAATCCTAATCCTTAGGCTATAGTAATGGCTAAATTCAAGCATTATCATTATGTATCTCACTTTTCTAAAATACTTACAAGTCCCATGTTTATTTATTTATTTTATTTAGTTATGCTTCCATTTTTACCCTGTCCCTCTCATAGCAAGCGACTCAGCGACCCATTTTTTTCCTAAGAGAAAAATCTTATTATTTTCTACTCATTTTGAAAATGTCCTCCTTCTGGACGTAACTGTCTTGGGCTAAAGGTGATAACAAGCGAGACAATAGCCTCCGCTCACATATTTAGCATGTAAATCCTAATAACTGGGCATCCCCGTGTGTGTATTGTGTGCATTCGGGCAGCCCCCATTCAGTCTCGGCTCACAGGTGAGCCCTGCTCTGCCCCCCAGGCCCCCCACCCTCTTTCAGTTTCCTGCCCCCTATAACGACTCACAGCTGCAGTGAGCCAAAGGAAGGAGAAGCCACACCAACCTTTTCTTTCTTCCAGGCTATGACTCCCGGAGGTGCTCCAGCACCTGCTATCTCCACCCACCCATGGAGATTTGTACCTGGGTTTATACCTGTGAGCTGTTGGCAGCTGGAACTAACCTTTTGCTATGTACATAATGCTGAGTTAATGAGTGACTATAGGGAACGTTGAAAGCAAAAGTAAAAATTGAAAGCAATCAGTCTTTGCATGTTGTCATTAACCTTTTTCTCACATTCACGGCTCACAGTGATTTACTGGCAGGTAGCACCCTACGGTTTTATTGGACTCTCACCCGCTGTGGTGTTGGACATTCCTCTTGGTTCGCACAAACACCCAGTCAAAATGCGTCCCCTCTCTGTCATCTGCTGCATTACCATACAGTGGGGGTGGGAAACAATCTTCCCCCCCTCCCCGCCCTCCCAAATCAGGGAGCTCTGCACGTCTCTCTCTCCAAATCTCATATAGGGCAACAACCTCTCCTTCAGTCAGTTCACATTCCTGTACCCCGAGTCACTTGTTTCCCTCAAAAGATTCCTCTCTGCCAGCTGATAGAAGCCCCACAGGTATCCTCTTGCTGTCATCAGAGCAGTGATGAGAAAAAATGACAGGGAAGGTTCAGCCTCCATTAGTGACTTCCCTACTTCTGGCAGTGCACAAACATCCAGAAAAATCATGAACTTATTCACATCCTACTCTTGCAGCTCACCTGGGGCTCCAACTCTTCCATTCTGCTGTTGTAATTGGAGGAGCTCCCTGCCACTCTGCTCTTCCCTCTCCCTCCCAGGTAATAACATCTTTGCTGCTGTTGCTGTCGCCCCAACATTACTGTCATTGCTGCTGCCACCGGATCTGCTGCCGGACCCATTGCCCGCTGCTGTCAGCATCTGGAGCCGTGCTGCCCGGCCCCAAAGGTATCAACTCCCCCCTCCCCCATTTGGAGGAGGGGGCGGTGCCAGCGTGCATGGCCAGGACTTTTGGGCCCGGTGTGGCCAGAAGCGGCTGCTGCTTGACGGGTACTGTAGGCGTGTATTGCAGGCAGTGCGTGGCCCTTGCTGGGACTGAGGGGATCAGGGGCAGGAGGTTCCTATTTTTTAGTTTTGTGGTTTTAAGGGGTTTGGGGGGGGATG
>QEPC01004236.1:2463079-2475488 GCA_003113815.1 Sphenodon punctatus | reverse complement strand
AGATTTTCCAAGGTCACAACCCGGGCTAGCCACATCAAAGATGCAACCTGCAGTTCAGTGACTGTTCCTTTTTCCCACTGAACATAGTATCATCTTCTGGGAAGATAGCATCAGTACTTGCACTTATCACTGGTATGCATCTCATTCCCTTAAGAGGAACTTGCAAGAGCTAGTGCCAGCACTACCGCCTCTCAGAGAGGACTGCACCCTTTGTTTTCTCCTTGAGTTTCTCTGATGCAAACCACAATTGATGACAGGCTAGATTAATGAGGTTCCCCTAGTAACCTGCATTTGCTTTTCAGTATGGAACAAAACAAAGTCCCAAGTTTTAAATGACACAGCTAGAGCATGTGTGGTAGTACAAAAGCTTTTACATCATAAATTGTATCCTAGAGTGGACTAAACACAACTGCCTCACATGGGATGCACTTATTGCGTAGGAGGAATGAATGGTGCCTTGTCTATCATTTGTTTTTGTTTTTTTGTTATTTTGCTGAACAATCTTTTCTAATTACCTTTTTCAGGAGGAGTGCAGTAAGTGGATGTTTCTCCTAGCTACCCTAATTTACTCCAGCAGTTTTTGAACAGCTGCTGATGGGCCAAGCATTGTGTTTTGGTTAACACAAAAAAAGTGTCAACATTAAAAGTTGCCGCAAAATAAAAAGCATGTAGAACTGGTACCAGTGCTCCCTGCAGCACAATTACAAATAGCATAATTCAGGGTCGCTCTGATGGCTGTTTTCAGTGTCGCTGGCAGCCCCACAATAAAGGGAAGAGAGATTAGAGCTATCTACTTCTCAATAGGAAGTACTACAGAGAGGAAGCAAAAGTAGTTTTGCCTACTGTGTGGAAGAGGACACATTAGGGCCATTTTTACACCGCGCCGGCAGGTGGGGGCCTGTGTGTGTGCGGTGGGTGGAGTGTGCACATGGCAGCACACACATCCCCACTCACATCCCGCTCATCCCCACGCATGGAGCAACCTCCTTTTCCCCCGGTTGCTCCATGCATGGGGATGAGTGGGGGGTGAGTGGGGATATGTGTTAGGCGGGAGCGCACACACACACCCACTCACGATGTGCACCCATGCCATGTCCTTCACACGGATTGCACCCGCTCATGAACACACAGATTTCTACGTGTACATGAATGGGAGAGGCCCATGTAAAAAGGGCTAATATCTGGGGTCTGTTCCTGGTTCAACATCTTGTTGAATGTGTTCATGAGTGGGCACCATCCATGTGAAGGACGTGCACGGGGTGAGTGGGAGTGCATGCTCACTCCCACCTAACATGCATCCCCACTCACCCCTCACTCATCCCCACGTGCAGAACAACTGGGGAAAACAGAGGTGTGTTCTGTGAGTGGGGATGTGTGTGCGGCCATGTGCATGCCCTGCCCACCCACTGCGCACGCACTTGCACGCTCACACACACCCCACCTGGTGGTGCCGTGTAAAAACAGCCTGAAATATGCTTGGAGCTGCTGTTTCCCAATCTGTAAAAAGGGGATAATGATAGTTCCTTTGTAAAATATCACCAGCAGAAAAATCTTTATAACAGTGAAGTGGTGAAGTGGTGATAGGATTATCATGCACTTCTGTTTTCTTTCTGTTGTTGTTTTTAAAGTCCTAACTTTTTTAAAATGCATATTCTACTTTGTACTATGCTGTCACCAGTCTTTTCTTCTCATTGGCAGTACCATCAGAGTATAATCTGCCTCCTTGAAAAATATTTTTTCCCCCCAGAGAAATAAAAACCTGCATGCTCCTATAATAAGAATTCACTACGAAGAAAAACAAAAAACCACCCAGTAGCACATCATTTTAAGGGCCTTCTCTGGAGCGTGAATTGTATAACGATCTAATAGAGCGTGATGAATTAATATCATTTGTGTGGGTGCTACACAGACTGCTAAAAAAACCACTATACCACAAATTAGCATATATTAATGTATGGAAAGAGAGATCAAGAGATTACAACAAATGGCTTATTTTTATAATTTGTTTAGATTTGTATCTCGCCCTGTCCTAAGCACTCAGGGCAGGTAATAGTATTTAAAAGCATGTAAAAATAAGCATAAACTAAAATACATACATATAAAAACAAATACCCCACAAGCCCTCCTTCCTGCTCATCAAACACATGGCCACATAGAAAGGTCTTGCATTGCCTCCAGAAAATGCTAATGGCAATGATCCTCAAAATGCCTACTCCAGACTAAGTGACTTGTAGTCTGCAGCCCAGGCTTTTAGCTGTACAACTTCTAATTTTGCTAGTGGGACTTTATATTTATTTTGACATGGCATAAATTGACTTAAAGTGAGGCTTTCTTATTCTGAAATAACAAAAAAGGTGTGATTTAGAACTGGGGTTTCGGGGGGAGGTTGGTAAAACAAATGTCAGATGACAAACCTCATTTTGAAAGTTGTGAAGTTTCTCTGACCTATTGACATTTTGTTCTGACTGTTTTTGACATGTCGTTCTGATGATGTTACCACTTAGACTTCAGTCATTGAGGCTTGCACCCACAGAGTACCTTGAGTTTTGAGCTGCCTGCGTTGGGGGAAGCGGACGTTCTGTGAAAATGTCAAAAATGGCTATTTCAAAAGCAATTTTAGCATATAGAGTGTGGCTAGAAGACAGGAAACCAAGGTTAGTAATATTGTTCAGTTCTCACAATAAAGAGGCTTAAATAGCTAGAATGGGTGAAAACAGACATGACAGTAGCCTGCTTTGGCCTGGGACTCAGCTGTATGTTTGTTCTGTTCTGTCCCTGCCAGATGTTGGCCCGCGACTGCCCTAGACTGGATAGCCGGCTGCTACAGGATACACCCTCCAAAAAAGCTTGGGAGGCGCATCCTAGGCCAAGGCTGCCCACTTGGGCCAATCTGGGCCAACATATGTTAGACCCACCCGCCCTGCTGCAAAGCAGGGTCTGTGGATTGGGCCCAGAGAAATACATTCACCTGGTCCCACCGAAGAGCAGATTGGGAGGACCTAGAGAAGTGTGATCAGCTCATCTGCTGAACAGCTGACAGGGTGAGGGCTGGAGGACGGTGCTCACCTGGGTTGCTGAACAGCTGATGTGGGGCCTGGAGCTGCTTCATGCCCCCCCTCAGCTGTTTGGCGGTTTAGGTGAGTGCACTCTTATTGGGCTCCCATGGGCTGTTTGGTGCACGCAGCCAGCCAGAAAATAGCTGATGTGGGATTGCTCCTGAGGATCATGCCAGTTGGCCATTCCAAGTGACAGGGGCCAGCCTGGGCCTCTGCTGCGGTGCTGGCTTCTGGTCACTTGGAAAGTCTGGTCTCAGCTTTCCCCCTCCAGTGCCTCCCAGCCAGAACCCCCATGAGCAAACACACCCTAATGGGCTGTTTTGACAGCAGCTCTTCCTGAGCCCCATCCTGCTAAGCTGCATTGGCCTGGGAGTCCTGTCCCATGTGGACAGTTCTCCAGCCACCTCAGGGCATGTAGGGACCTCTGCTGGAGCCTCCAGGCCTGGGTTAAGGTTTTCCTTGAGGCCTGCTCAGGGGAACAGCCCTCCCCACTAACCCAAGGAGTGGCATCTGCTGTGGTTC
Source organism: Sphenodon punctatus (assembly GCA_003113815.1). Lineage (NCBI taxonomy): Eukaryota > Metazoa > Chordata > Lepidosauria > Sphenodontia > Sphenodontidae > Sphenodon > Sphenodon punctatus. The sequence goes on along the minus strand of QEPC01004236.1, from coordinate 2,471,910 downwards.
GCTCCAGGGGGGGGCAGGGAGGCGCATCACCACCATCGCATCTGTTTTCCCCCATTGTCTTGAGCACCTCTAGGGGTGCGTGCCGGTACTGTTTGGCAGCACTGGAAAAAACAGGTGAAGAGTGAGGTAACCAAATTTGCAGGGACACAAAGTTATTCATGATAGTGAAGTCCAAAGCAGATTGCAAAGAGTTGCAGAATGACGTTGTATGATTGAGAGACAGGGCAACAAAATGGCATATGAAATTTAATGTTGATATATCTGGGAAAATATAATCCTATAGTTGCACAATATTGGGCTCCAAATTAGATGCTACCACTTGGAAGTTATTGTGGAAGGTTTATTGAAAATATTGGCTCAATGCAGTAATAGTAAAAAAAGAAAGGCTGACGGAAATGATAGGAATTACCAGGAAGCGGTAAATCCAATTAGAGAATGTCATAATGCTACTTTATAAATCCATGCTGTGTCCACATCTTGAATAGTTTACACAGTTCTGGTTGCCACATCTCAAAAAGGAAATAGAGCTAAAGACTGAGTGCTGAAATGCATATACGTTAAATACACCAAAGTATGAATGCCTTTTTCCTAATGGCTCTCTTCCAAGTGATTGCTTCTGTATATACCATTGCTCAGTCTTTGGTCCTTTTTACACCGAAATCTGGGTGGATGAGTTTTGTGTAAACTCCGCATCGGATGGGTGGAGGGATTGGTGTGAGTGCGTGTGGGCTCCCGCACATGCACACCTACCTCCACCCATCCCCCATGCACAGAGCAACCAGCAAAAACAGTGGTTGCTCTGTCCATGTAGATGGGTATACGCCCATCTACATCCTCGCTCCCCCTGTACCACGGCCCATGTAAAAAGGGCCACTAATTATTATTTTTACTTGCCTGAGGAAGAGCCACAGAAATTGGCCCAATAAAAGATATTGTCTATTTTTTCTCTGTAATATGGACAAAGTAGCTCCCACACTGAAAGGTAAAGGTGATCCTAATAAATTGGGATTGTGCCTTGAGTTGGTGCTGATGGGTAGGTGCCAATATAAAAGAGGGCAGCACCTAAAGGAAATAAAGATGCTGTCCCTGGGAGCTGGGAGCCTACCTGACTAACTAGGGTCGACTAAGCCTGGGCATGGTGAGGCCAGCTCTGAGACTAGAAAGACAGAGCTGAGGCACAGTTGTGGGGGAGATCACTAGAGAGAGGCCTCTAGAGAGAGGAGCCAGGAGCTGCACAGGGCTAGAGACCTGGCTACAGGATGAATTGTGCCTGGCCAGGTTCCAGATATCCAAAGGGGTCTATATAAAAGAGCACTAGGTGGAGTGCGGGACTGTATAAAGACTCTGTGTGTGTATGTGTGTGTGTATGTGTATGTGTATGTGTATGTGTATGTGTATATATATATAAAATGTGTGTGTGTGTGAAGAGTTGAACACTCTAATGAATGACACTGAATGGAAGATCTCATGTGGGCTGACCTCATTAGGGTAAGGATCCCAGAAAAGGTTTAACCCCAAAAGGTGCCCTGTTACACTCTCCATCTCAAAAGCATTTTGAAATTTAATTTGCAAAAGTGTTTTGTTCTTTTCATCCAGCTTGAGTGTGAATTACAACTGATGATTAGTACTTCAGTGCAAATCCGTATGTAACCTATTTTGAACATCTGTAGAGGTGAAAAGTTCATTTTGGAAAAGCACTCCTCAATCCTGATACTGTAATAGTGGGCTGGAAATCTGATAACTTAGATATAAGTGTGTGATTTCTGCCACTTGCTGTTTCAATTTAGAAGAAAAATCCCATGAGAACAGATTTTCTTGCAATGTGTTGTCCCTTTTGCCTAGCAGTCAATAGTGCCGTCTCTTATCAAGGAAAATAAAGGAGAAAAGTCAACTGATTTTGTTTTTTTTAAATCCCAATTCTTTGGGAAAAAGAGAGGTACTGGAGGCAGATATGCCTTGCTGGTCCCTAGTTCTCACTTATAATGGTCCTGGATGTGCTGAAAACTAAGAAGGGATTGGTTTGGACAAATTGGTTCACTTGGTATTTGTGATTGTATGGGGGGCAGGGGCTGCCATCCTGAAACCAATGAGGCTGTCAATTGAACTCTGCTCTTTAACAACTGGTTTTAGGACTGCAGTCATCAGTTTTTTCAGACTAGTAAATGGCCAGCATGAAAGAGTTACTTTTTTAATGTGGCGTTCCCATTTGTCTTTGCTCTTTTTTAAGGGCTAGATCCTTGAAAATACTCAAGAAGCAGAGGGCTACCATCTTGATAATGAGTGGAGAAAATTACACTTCTATCAGCATAATATTATTTCCACGCTAAGTCGGTTTGCCTTATTTTAGCGGGACTGGAACAGAGAGAGAGACAATGCATGCAATTTTTAAATTTCCCTTTTATACTTTCAAGGATGAAATATATAATACCTTTCCAGTTTTGGTTTAACACGGGATTCAGCCAGCCCTCTATTCTAGGGGTGTGCATGTCATTTTCGTTATTACAATAAAGATAACAAAAATNAAAGTGAGAATAATGATACCGGTACTGATACCAATACTGATATCGAAAATGAAAACAACAATGTCATTATTGTTGTCATTATTATTAGTGCTGTGGCAGTTGGGTTTTGGAGGAAAATGTGGAGAGGGGAGGAGGGAACACACATCTCTGAGCCCTAAACAGGGTTGAACTCTTGAACTGTGCCTGTGTTGGGAGGGGCGAGCAGCTCAGCAGTATCTGATGTATCACTGGCCAATGAACAGCGCAAGCGGACCCCAGCAGTCTCATGGCACTCTGTGATTGCTCAATGCCTGCTTCCTCCCACAACCAATCAGGGGGACTCTGGGGGAGAGCACTGCAACCCTTTATAATGGGAGGGCCAGGCTTTTTCTCTCCGTTCTGTGAGAGCTCTGCTTGTCAAGTTGCATTTACAGAACTGCGGTGCTTGCACACAAAAAATCCTCCCTAGCCCTCATTGTATTGTCACCAATATCTTTCCTTTCTCATACCCTACATTTTACCTTCTCCCTTTCCCTGCCCTTCTCCCCCCTGTAAATTATATATATAGATAGGTAGTATATATTAGATATAGATATATATTATAGACATTTCGATTGGAATAGTTTTATAGATAATTGACTAGATAATAGATAGTTTTCCTTTTCCCTTCCCCTCTCTCCCTTTGATTTAGATAGATATTAATTGCGCATGGGAATCGATAATGATACCGATACCAAAAATAAAATCTTCATTTGAAACTGTACCAATAATGATACCAATAATGATATCGATAACAATACCCATACCGATAACGATACCATAATGAAAACAATAATGAAAACGACATTTTTTAATAACAAAAACAAAACACAAAAATGGCATGGGGGCCTGGTGCACACCCCTACTCTATTCTATACTGAGCGTGTGGCAGTTTCTGTACTGCTCCAGCAGCAAATTCTTTTCCTGATTGGGAAGCATTTTATAGGGACTTGATGGCATAGTTATGACACTTCTGCTTATTTGTTCTTTGTTTAGTTGCGGGGGGGAGGGTGTTATGAACTTAGAATGCCTAACAACATACATGAAAAATAAATTAACCACTGGATATTGGAAATTGTAGAGAAATGCACGGAGGAACAGCAAGTATTTTATTTGGGCTTAACAATAGTACTTTGTAACAATAGTACTTTGTTCTTCTATGATGTATTCAAGGTATTTAACAAATATTAACACTTCAGCTACTGAAATGTTGTTGTTATGACTATGATCCTCCAGTGACTTACTGACTGGCAAAATCAATAGAGTTGTTCCAGAGTAAGTGGTTTAAGGATTGTTGCTTATATCTCAAGAGGAATGTAGTAGCTCTTTAAGTACTTATAGCAAAACCACACCAAGCTTTAGATGGAGACAAAGCAGTTATGATAATTTCTTTTATTGCACCAACCTCTGTTGGGGTGAGTATGCCAGCTCAGGCCGCACAATGCTTAGCATGTACAGGACAGATTTATATTTAGTAGCAATCATTTGCGAGGCAGCTAACAATCAAATTCCAATGTAGTAGGCAGGATTTAAATTAAATAAATTAGAATTTGATTTAGGTTTAGACTTAGATTTAGACACCAACCTACATCTATGGAAAAATAATCACAAGTGATCAGCAGTCTAGCTTTTTATTTTACTGAAGACAACAATGGGTGCCATATTAAAGCACTCTGTATGTCTCTGCCATTCATTCTGGCTTTTGCCAGAGGCTAAAATTATGGATGGTTGAGTTAGCTAAAATAAAATAAGAATCATCCAATAGATTCATCCAGAATCTGAACTGAAATAAGGATCGTCTTCTACATAGGAAAAGTTTGATTAATGCTTTTTAAAAAGATAGTTTTCATTCTGGTACCTATTACTTATCATTTATCTAGCACTCTCAGAGCACCATCTACGGTCTGCACGTGCCCGACATGCAGACTGACTTTATGTTACACATAGATCATTTTTAACATGGATGGAGGTGGGTGGGGTATGGGTGTTTGGTTGCAGTGGGTGGGTGTCCTTAGTGGGGGCTCCTAGATTAGATGGGAAGTAAGGAAATGAGGAGATTAAATGGGAAGTAAGAGATGGGGAGTGGAAGTGAGCGACATGGGGTCGGGAGGGTTGGTGGCGTTACACATGTTTTACATATGTGATTTATTTAGATTTGTTTTAATATGGGAACCAAAGCAGGGAGTTTTGTTGTTAGTGTCCCCTACCAAATTAATGGTTTACAGATCAACCCCATTAGAAAGCTATGGTTAGAACTTCAAGGCTTTTTGTTGTTGTCCCAATGAGGTTGCTAGCTAGCCACGTACATTCCGCAGCTGTATGAAACAATAGCTCCAAATGCTGCTAAGCCTGTACATGCTGTCAAAGAAGCATTTATGTTGCAAACAGAATCGTCTGTTATCACCAGAGTCCCACTAACCATGTTATTATTTAGCTGAATTTATTTAGCAAGAATTTCAGAATCACTCACAGTAGCATTCCTAATTGGGATCTTCCTTATTTTTGAAGAAATGAATATGACAAAAACCTGAAATATGTCTTTTCTAAAAATTTGGGAGGAAAATACAGAATGTACATTTTGTTTGGCTTTGTGGGTATTGGGCGTGCATCTAACTCTTCTGAAACCATTCTATTCCTTCTGCTTCAGGCATTTCTTGCATAAAGCTGGTTAGTATATTGAGACTTATATTAAACCAAAGAACATTATTTCTGGGCATCAAAGAATTGAGACTTTGAGTGCATTAGGTGTAATTTCACCTAGACCTTTTGGAAGAGGAAATATATTCACTGCATGATATGTCACGAGATATGATCCAAATATCAAATGAAATCTAATGCTTTTGGCATAGCAGACGGTAATAGGTTTGTGTTTTGAGCTAAGAAACTATCATATAATTCTAACATCCAAAGCCAGCATTTCCAAGTAATGTGATTTTATTTTGAGCTTCACAATATTTTTCTTTCTGTCCCTTGTGGTTGTAGATTCAAGCTAGAAAACATGAATTATAAATGGTCAAAAACAGGAGGCAAATAAAATAACCTACATTAAAAAAAATAAAAAAATCCCAGGATTTGAAGTCAGTCCCATGACATTTTGGGGGCTGACTCATGATTTTAAAACACTAGGAGATGGCAACATTTCAAAACTATAAAAATGATTACTCTTTGATTCCATCTTTGTTGAATAAAGTGCCCAATACTAGGTATTGCTAATAAAATAATTTTGTTTACAAAAAATAGTGTATGATTCTTTCCTCTTTTTTAGGTCAGCAAGTTGGAGAGGGAGAAAAATCAAGAAGTTAAGCAGATCAAAGACCACGAACAGCATAAAAACATAGTGATCATAACGGAACTTAAGGCCAAACTTCATGAAGAGAAAATGAAGGAGCTCCAGGCCGTTCGAGAAGCACTTTTGAGGCAGCATGAAGCTGAGCTTCTTAGAGTCATAAAAATTAAGGATAATGAAAACCAGAGACTTCATGCCCTCCTTAATGCTGTACGGGATGGAACTCCTGATAAAGTTAGGACAGTGCTTGTATCAGAGGCAAAAGAGGAGGCAAAAAAGGGATTTGAATTTGAGAAAGTAAAAATGCAGCAAGAAATCTCAGAGCTTAAGGGGGCTAAGAAACAAATGGAAGAAGCTCTTTCTCTTGTCATTCAAGCTGACAAAATTAAAGCAGCAGAGATAAGAAGTGTGTATCACCTACACCAAGAGGAAATCAGCAGGATCAAGAGAGAATGTGAGAGGGAGATTCGCAGACTGGTATGTGTTGAAGTCAATATTTCTAATGGTTTGAAAAATGGCAGCAGCAACAAAGTCACTTCCATGCTATATAACAGTAATTCAAATGCACATTCTGCCATTTTATTCTAACCTGAACATGATTCATGAACCTTCTGAGGTTTGTCCAGCACTAATGAAAATGTCTACATTGGGGTTCTCTACCACATGGTTGGTTCTAACATGTTGCAGCTCACAAAGATTTTGACCAAAGCGACTTCTTGTTTTACTGTCTGTGCTATGTGTTTAAAGGATAACTTCAGTTCCAGAAGGAATGCTACTCCCTATCATTGGTAATTACTATGCAGTAGTTTTTGACTGTTTTCCAAAGCTGTAAATAGAAATGTGCTGATATCTTAACACTGTGTGTGTGTGTTTCTAACTTTTATTTTGTCATAGCTTTAATTACTCACTGGCTGCAGAACAGGAAATGAATCCATTAAGGAAAGGGAGGGGGGGAAGTACAAGATAGTGTTTCTTCTCCAGCTCCCATAGCAAATCTCATCAACAGTGTAGTCCACTTACAGATTTCTAGTAATCTATTTTGCTCTATGCAAAACTCCCATTGATACGAAAGAGAGTTCTGCCTATTGAAGAAAAACTATTATAACTGAAAGTATTTCAGTAGCATCTGTAATTCTATAATCTGGGTCAGGCCTTGCTCTGAGGTTGCAATGATAAACATATGACCTAGCCAAAGCGGAGGTTGGAAAGGCAAGTTGTTTTAATATTCTTTTCAGAGGAACAAAGGAGATTAAATAGAAAAGAAACATCTCCATACTTTGGAAACAGTCTAGTGGATTATGTTCTTCCAATGTTCAACAACGCTGCAGTCTAACTTTTTTTTCATATACAGATTACAAAACATCAGAAAGAAACGCTAACTAGCATGCCCCCTTAATGGAGTTTACCACATGAATTAATCTTGGCTACAGCAGCATGCAGCAGTTAATGTTGGGCAAAATGGTGAACACCCTGAGCTGTTATAGGTTTCTAGTTAATTGACAACTGTGACGTGTGAGAGTTAACCCTGGGTGTCTTACAAAAGCGAGGCATTTCTATGTCCGAGCTAGAACTGAGTTCTGTATTCCAACAATTCCGCAGTTCACAAAAGATGAAAGCTACCTTTCAGGGGTGTGCAATTCATGTTGTTTTACTTAGTAATGAAAAACGAATTAAGCCCCATTCGTTTTCATGACTAATGTTAAGAAAACGGATGAATAAGGAAATGTTTGTTGTTTGCTTTCATCTGTTTTCATTTTATTTTTTGTTTTAATTATTTAAAATGTATTAAAAAATAAAAAATTGCTGCACGTGAAGGAAAATGGCCGACGGACTGCACATGCATGCGCTTTCCAAAATGGCGCCAGTGCTGCCGGTGTCATTTTGGGAAAGGGCTGCATATGTGCAGAATGTTTTGCGCATGCACAGTGATGTTTTAACTTATTATTATTTTTAATAAATAAAATGAAAAAATAAAATGAAAACAAGAAAGAGAACATTTTCTTTACAAACCCACCCCTCCCCAAATGAAGGGGTTTTGTAAATGAAAATGAAAACAAATTAAAAAATGATTTGCTTAATTTGATGGAAATAATCACTTCCGGGTGATGGTGTTTTTTGTTTTACTTTCCATTCTTCAGCTGCTTCGATGTCTTCTGGCAATTCTGTTTTAATATGTCTGCTTTGATGAAGGCACAGAATGCGGAATTTAATTTCTGTATGTGTGTGTGTGTGTGTGTGTGTGTGTATACACACACACACACACACACACTTAAATATATCTGTCTGTTAGTCAGTCTCCTTATTCTGACAGTTGTTTTCTTCATCTTTTGCTTTCTTCTGTGAGAACATTAAAAAGTATTTAACTCAATTTTGTATTTTGATCAGCAGAATTGTAGTTAAATGTCCTTAATAAGTCTTATATAAGATTTGTATAGATCTTTTTAAAAAATCCTTTTGTTGTCCCATAGCCAAACTATCCAGGTAATATATTTTATGTTTTAATATAGGACCTTTCATCCCCCCTTCCCAGAGAGAGAAAGAGAGAGAGAGATTGCCCTATCTGTTTGCTGAGTAAGGGCCTTGGGGGGAAGGGAGCATAGAATCATAGGTCTGGCAGAGATCCTATGAGTGATCTTGTCCTGAGTTGGAATTCAGCTGATGAATTCACCAACAGAATACCTTAAACATTATAAAATCTGCCACAAGCAGAAAGCAGAAGTGACCGAGGCACCACAATGCCTGAAATGACAAGGAGAAGCAAATGTAAGTACTTGCGAGAATGTGACCCTTTGAGGAGAGTATGTGAACCAGCCATAAGGCATTGTTAATTGGCCCCATGTGAGGAAAGCTAGCCAGCTGGGAGGGAAGTTCCTATAAAGGCTGAGCACAGAACTCAGAACAGTGGACCACTAGGCTTGGCCAGGAGCAAATTTCAGGGGGTGGAAGCTCACTCAAAAGTTATCCTAGCACTGCAACAGGAAAGGAGGCCTCATATAATAATTATA
>QEPC01004236.1:2408937-2444838 GCA_003113815.1 Sphenodon punctatus | reverse complement strand
GGAGGAGGGAGCAGACATCTCAGAGCCCTAAACAGAGTTGAACTCTTGAACTGTGCCTGTGTTGGGAGGGGCGAGCAGCTCAGCAGTATCTGATGGATGTATCGCTGGCCAATGAGCAGCGCAAGCAGGCCCCAGCAGTCTCATGGCACTCTGTGATTGCTCAATGCCTGCTGCCTCCCACAACCAATCAGGGGGACTTGGGGGACAGCACTGCAACCCTTTATAATAGGAGAACCAGGCTTTTTCTTTCGGTTCTGTGAGGTTGTGTTTACAGAACTGTGGTGCTTGCACACAAAAAATCCTCCCAAGCCCTCATTGTATTGCCACCAATACCTTTCCTTCCTCATACCCTACATTTTACCTTATCCCTTTCCCTGCCCTTCTCCCCGCCCCCCGTACATTATATATAGATTAGATTGGATATAGATATATATTATAGACCTATAGATTAGAATAGTTATATGATGATACATGATGGAGGGGGCCAGAGCTCAAGTGGTAAGAGTGCATGCTTTGCATGTATAAGGTCCCAAGTTCAATCCCCAGCATCTCCACCTCAGGATCCCTGGGGGAGGCCTCTGCTGGGGGCCTGGAGGGATCTCAGGTAGCACACCAGGATGGCCTCTGCCAGAGACACCAGAAGAGCTGGATTTGGACCCAAACATGAAACCCCTGCTGCCATGTCAGGTTGTGACAATACTGGGCTAAGATGGACCATTGGTCGGACTCAGTTTAGTTTATATAGATAATAGATAGTTTTCCTTTTCCCTTCCTTTGTCACACTTAGATTTAGATAGATATTACTTGTGTACATATAGAGAGAGATTAGATATTATATAGGTATTTAGGCTAGTCTGTTTTATTATCTATATAGGTATTATGTTATTGGAATCAATAACGATAATGATACCGATACCAAAAATAAAATCTTCGTTTGAAACAATACCGACACCAATAACGAAAATGACATTGTCGTTAATAACAATTTTTAAAATGACATTTTTAAATAATGAAAATGATAACAAAAATGAAAACACCCCTACTAAAGACACCGCAGGACAGGAGAGCAGATCCAGAAGCCAGAAACAGGAAGGGGAAGCAGTTTCCTATCGCTTTAGGCAAGGTGTCTATATAGCCAGGAAGCTGGAGGTGTGGCCTGACCAGCACTGGGAGAGGCTTCAGCAGAAATGCTGGGCCCTGGTCAGAGTGCAGAAGGGGGGCTGAGAAACGTGTCACCACACTAGGGTCCCAAGGACACCAGTTCAAATCCTGGTTTCCTTTCTATTTCCATTGATGGTATCATCATCCAGCCTCTTTCCTAGGAATGTAGATTAGGATTCATCTTTGACTTCTTCCTCTGATCTAGTCTGTTGCTAAGACCTGTTGCTTCTCTCTGCATAACACTGCTAAAATTCCTTCCTTCCTTCCTGCTCCTGCTGCCAAAACTCGAGTCCATGATCTGTTGGTAATCTCTTACCTTGGTTACTACAACCTTATTCATTATGGCTTTCCCTGGTCTCACCTTGACTCTCTCACTTCTGTTCAATACTCTGCTGCCAAGGTCATCAATCTGGCCGGCTGCTTTGATCCCGTTTGATCAAAGACATTGCGTGGCCTGACTGCCCAGAATGGGGTAAGGCTACCCAAGGCATGGTAGCTTCCCAGTCTGTCTCGTGTGACTGCACTCCCTGTCTCTCCCTATCTTACCCTCCCCATCGTCTCTCCTAGATTGGAAGCCCCTAGCAGCAGGGACCCGACTCTAATTCATGATTGCTTGGAGCTTCTTAGAAGTTGCTCAGGGGTGAATTAATGGCAAGAGAGCAGGTGATATGGTGAAAGCTGCCTTATTTATCCCATTATTCTCACCTTCATGATGTGATAAAAAATATCCCCCGGCCCCTCTAGATGTGTATATGGAAGATAAGCTTTTTGAATGAGAAGTAACCTCTGCTGTGCAAATGTTTGGATGGTTTTGTTTTTTTCTTGGATTTTTTTTTTTCATCAATATACACAAAAAATTTCCTTTGATTTCATTACAAATGAAAGGTCAGGAAAAACACAGCATTATCAATATGCATAATTTACACAATGTTATTTTTTAAAATCTGATTTTTCTGTTAACTTGAGGATTGTCTAACCAGAAATAAAAGGAGGACTGAAACATGACAGGCTTGAATTGACAGTGGAAAAGGAGTAACTTAAAGGACCTGAATAAATATTACAAGTTGAAATGGTTTATCAGTTAAAACTCTTTGAGGTAGATACTGATTTACAGTAAAAATGAATATTCACGGCAAATCCCATATTGCAAATCACTACAAAAAACCTAGTCCACACTCTAGTCATCTCTCGCCTTGACTACTGCAACTTCCTCCTTACAGGCCTCCCCTGCTCTGATCTTGCCCCCCTCATCTCTGTTCAATAATCTGCTGCCAAAGTCATCCATCTTGCCCGTCACTTTGACCACGTTTAGCCCCTCCTTTCCCTCCTGCAGTGGCTCCTCCTACAGGAACGCATTCAACACATTCGTCACCTTCGAGGCTCTTCATGGCCTTGCCCTCCTATATCTCTCTGCTCTCATATCCCACAACGTTCCTGCCTGAGAGCTTCGCTCCTCCTCTGCTGAGTCTGCCCGCACCCTTGCCTGCTTGCGACTCCCGTGCTCCTCTAAACACCTTCGTCCCTGGATACATTCTCTCTGCTCCCTCTCTTCTTTCAAGTCCCTCCTGAAAACTTACTTCTTCCATCAGGATTTCCCTGGCTTGTCGTAGCTGATAAGAATCTCCTCTCTGTAACTAGGTTAAGCACATGCACCTCATAAATGTATCCTTGTCTCACCTGATCACCTGTCCCTTGTCCCCCCTCTTCCTTGTCTCTAGTAAGCCCCTTGGGGTAGGGACCTGACTACTGATTTATTTTACAGTGCCAGGTACACGGCTTTTGCTATATATATAAATGAATAATAATAATAATTAATAATAAAATATCCAACAATTCCACCTACTTCGATTTGGGCCCGATGAAGCAAATACAAACTGCTGTTTATTTCCATAACAATTTCAGTTATTCTGGCTTGGGAATTCTGATTGTTTTGGTATTTAATTTTATTTATTTATTTATAACCGCATTTGTATGCCGCTCCCTCCTGCCACAAGCATCTCGAGGCGGCTAACAACATTTTAAAACATATAATAAAATTCATTAAAATCAACATTCCCAGAATTTAAAAAACCCACAAAACAATAAAACCCCACTCTAACCCACCCACCCATCCCATCTCCCTTGGCAAAGGCCCAGCAGAACAGCCAGGTCTTACATTTTTTATGGAAAGATGGGAGGTCATTGGCCAGGTGGACTTCCAATGGGAGGGAGCTCCACAACCGTGATACAGCCACCAAGAACACTCTCCTCATGGTCAACACCCAGGAAACCTGGGGGATTCAAGAAGGTCACCCCCGGCCAACCGCAGAGGTCAATCTAGAATCTGGAGGGTGAGGTGGTCCTGCAGGTAGGTGGGGGCCAGGCTGTTTAGGGATTCAAAGGTCAACACCAACACCTTGAATTTGACCCAGAAGACTATTGGCAGTCAGGGCAGAGAACAGAGCACTGGAGTTATGTGCTCGCATCAGCCCGTTCCCTTCAGGAGACAAGCCACCGCATTCTACACCAGCTGCAGTCTCCAAACCATCACCAAGGGTAGTCCCACGTAGAGTGCATTACAGTAGTCTAATCTTGAGGTAATAAAAGCATGGATGATTGTGGTCAGGTCCAAGTCTGAGACATACAGCCTAAGCCGATGTACCAGGTGTAGTTGATGCAATGCACCCTTCACCACAGCCGCCACCTGGATGCTTTTATTGGGACACTTTGGGTAAAAACCGACGTGATGGTGGCCCTGACCCACTTAAGCCCACTGAGGCCCAGGAGCCACCAGTACCTCTGTTATGACACTGTCAGATGTTGACCCACTTCTACTCTGGGACAGGTAGGTGGCTAGTCTGGACTGTGTCCACCGGCCACATAGGCCAATGCAGAATGCAGGGCTTAATTTATGCAGCGGGCTTGCCATGGTTCAACCCCGGAAATTAAATTTAAGGGGGGGGCTGAGCCTTGGGAAAGATTTCCACTAGGAATGTGCACCCACAAATGTGAAAGGCTAGAGAAGGCTGATATTGACCATTTCAGAGTTAGAAATGAAACCCAGAAGGAACTGTGCATGGTTTATTTGGTAGGGATGGGTGAATAGAATGCAGTTTGGATGTTCAGTTGTTCGGTTCAAAACCCGAGTTCGGGTTCGATGGTTCGGTTCAGCTGAGTTCGGGTTGGCCGAACAGTCAAAAATAGCACTATCGAAACCAAAACCAAAACCGAAACTTGACCAAAACCGAAACTTAATTTTTTTTGCCCTGAAAAGATGTTTTTCCTGCACCCAAACTCATCCGAACACAACCGAACTGTTCGGTCATTCGAGAGCTCAGTTCGGACGTTCAGTTCGGACGTCCGAACAGAGCGAGTTCAGTCCGAACTCCGAACATCTGAACCGCGTTCGCCCATCCCTATTATTTGGCTTTCATTAATGACTTCTCTGCCCCATCCATTGGCCTGGCCATAATAAAGATTCTATCACAAGAACTCCTGTTTTATACTCCACTGTAGAGAGGCAGGTTAGTCTAGTGATTAGATCACTAGCTGCAGACTACAGTTCATTTCCCTGTTCTGTCAAGTTCTGGGGCATGGCTTGCGAGACAGGTTTGGGCCCCGGCAATTCATTTTTTATAAATTAAGCACTGACAGGACACAGCACGTCTGTTCTGGCCTGCCTTACTGCTGTGGGTCGGGAGCCACATGGCTGCCTATCGATAGCCGCCATGGCTGTCTGTCATGACAGGGAGTGGGTGCTGGAAGGACTGGGGAGGGGCCACCTGCCCACATGTTTGTTGTGGTCCCGAGCCATGAGGGCAGCAGGATGACTCTCTAGCCATGGGCACACATGTGTGGTGCCCCATGATGGGCCAGGTCATGTTGGCTGCGGTTTCCCACACTGGGCTGGGAAGCCGCCACTCCAGTCACACATCTGTTTTTACCCTTTGTTTCACCACTATTAGTTATGTAGTAACCAAAATACTAACAGACCTGAACAACTGAAATAAGCGAGGTAACCCAACCTGAATAAATGGGTATTATTTGAATATTAGTTTTGACCACAAATATTGTTCAAATATTCAGGGGATTATCAAAAATGTGAGTAATATTTGTAAATATCAAACTTGCTATTCATTTCAGCTCTTTCGCATTTCATTTGCACCAGTTCTCATCTGATATTTTACCAGTGAAATTGCACTAGATTTACATGATTGTACCATAGATTTGTATTGTTGTACCATAGATCAGATTCTGTTCTTTGGTTAGACACAACATTTCACCATTAAAGTGAATGGTTCCCCCCCCCCCCCATTCTCTGGTTTTAATGTTCTGGACCAGGATCCTAAATGAACAGTTGCTAGCTGAACCTCTTGACTTCTCACACTTCTCAGTGATGCAAGTGTACTTAGGATCACAAACCTAGTCTCTCTTCCTAGTCCCCAAAGGCCAAAACCAGCCTACAAAGAACTTCTTTGACTTCAAAGGGATTCCCCATGGGCTTAACTGCCTGCTCATGCATATCTGCTTTCAGGAGTGAGGTTTTAATTTGCAATTCATTTGTTAAAATATAGTAAGTGGCCAAAATATAGCAGTTGATTTGCCTAGAAATACTCATACTTTTTTTACATGTACTGCACTGCAGTCATGCGAGTTCTGTTTAGTTGAGAATAGCTTGAAGTTGAGTTACACCATCCAGGGAAAATGTCTTGCAAAGTAAAAGTTGTCCTTTGGCTTGCAGTGGGGAGCCTTTATCAGGATAAGTTTTTATAAAGGTGCACAATTTGCCAGTCAATGATAAGTATTTTCCTGAGGACTGCAAATAAAATATTCACATAACTTTCATATGGTAATTTGGCAACGCTATTGGGTCTGCTTTAGAGGTAATGTACTAATGTCAATTAATAGATTTTTAAGGAGATGCATATAAATTCCAGAAGGATGTGTGAAGGCATACGGTTACATGAAAATGCAAATTTCAATAAAATCTGAATATTAAGGAACAGATCTGTACGTTAGCATTACAAGAAGCAAAGTAACAACACGATAATCTATAAGATTTTCCATTCTGAATATAATTTCATTTTGAAATCAATTGCATGCCCATAATTTTGTCTCTTTTGTATGTGACATACATTGGTAATTTATAACATATCTGGTCTATATTTGAAGTACTTCCCCAGGAGCTGATTTTCTATTGTTTTACACCATGGAAGTCTTCCACAGAAGGAAAATGGAATGTGAATATATAGCAATACTATTTTATAGGTCTTGAAACTGAAATCCTAGTTAAATTTCTTCAGAAGCAGATAAAACTTGCTATACTAGTGGGTTGACTTGAAGAAAAGGCTGTTTCAGGGTTGTGGCTATATATTTTCATATTACAATGTAACACATTAGTAATTGCAGAGGTTATAAATATCATCCACACAGGTCCACAAAAAGCTTTAATATTTCAGATCTGATATTTAGGATCTAAATTTTTAGGACCCTAAATATATAGGAATTAGGATATTTAGGAAATATCAAAATTAGGAGTTTATATTTCGATAAGTTAACCTGACCTCGTAATCATTGCTTGTATTTTTGCACCCATATGACCAGATCTTATTTGGTTACGTCAATATAGTTCTCTTGAAGTAACCAAAACAGGAATCACTGCCTTCTCAAGCACACTCAGTTGAGTCCTTCCACCTCCCCTTTGTTTCTGGAATCTGTGAGAAATTGTTTCCTGCCTCCCCCACACCTGCTGTCTCTGCTTGTTGGAACTTGGCACCCTGAGGAGAAATTTGTGACTTTTTTGCTGTCAAGAAAGATCACATGTGGAGCTGCATAAACTTGGTAACCATGGATTGCAATCACAAATTTAGGATCTGTTTTTAAAAGGGGTGTCGAAGAAATCAGGACACACTCTCTGTATGGAAGGAATCTATCTGAGAAACTTTATTTCTTTATCTAACAGCTGTTAGGAGGGTTCTAACTCCACAGAGCTTCTTCCCCTATAGATCTAGAGTCCCTCCCTAGCCAGAGTCAAAAACACTTTTATAGACTTTTCAGGTTACAGGCAAAGAAGCATTTCTTATCAGTTAGAAAACCAGTTTGGATCTGTGTTAGACACAGAACTGCTACACAGACAGTTTATATTAGAGAGGAACATCTTCAAGGCTAGGAAAAACAAAACAAACAAAGTGAAAAACAAGCTTGCAACAATGGGTGAAAACAGACATGACACTAACTACCCTTTAATCACCCTTGGTGGTTATTTATGCATGTTTCAGGGCTGTATTTGTGCCTTATGCAGCCCTGAAACATGCATAAATGACCACCAAGGGTGGTTAAAGGGTGGTTAGCGTCATGTCTGTTTTCACCCTATGTGTAAAGGGCAATCTTTATCATTTGCAATTAGCTGTAATGAGTACATGGAGCATTGTAAGAACTCATCTCATCTCTGTCATTTCTGTCCCAAGTTTTCAGGCCTCAGGTTATGAGCTTTCATGGGGGGGACATCACTGAGTCATATAAGATACTACAATGAGGAGTTAAGGCACTCAAGAAAGGGGTGTTGTGTTTGTCATTTGGCACTAAAGGCATTGTGTCCAGATGTGTTTATGCTATGCTAAATAGTAGAAATGGAACTCTAGGAGGATTTTCAGTTTGGGGTGGTTTTTTTTGTTTTAGTTCTCTCTGATTTTCGGATCTTGTTTTGACCTCAGTCTTTTGTGGGGGAGGGGGTGCATTTTTCTCATTGACTTCAATGGCATTTTCTCCCTTTGAAGTCAATGAGAGCAAATCATGAAAAAATCAATGCAAAAAAGCCTGCACCGCCGGAACCAAAAATGAACCGGAATTTCAGTTTATGGTTTTAAAACTGAAATGGCCATTTTCGGGCTGTTTTGATTCTCTCTGAAATTGAAATTCCCATCCCTACTAAATAGTAAATTGACAAATAAAAACTGTGAGTAGGTGGTTTTTTGGGGTGTTTATTTTAGGTCAGAGTGCTCGTGTGGAATTTTTAAACCCAGAGACTGAGAAAATATTTCACTCAACCCCCCAAATTAACACTTTTGCAGCTGCTCTGCTGTGCTGCCACCATGTATTAATAATAACTGAACGCAATCAATGCTAGGTTGATTCAGTAACACAGCAGCTGTATTCAGATTAAATGTGCTCCGAATACATAAAAGCAATTAAGTAAGTCTTGGGCCTTACTTAACAGTGTCCTTTTACAGGCAGAAAAGATACTAGTGCACCCAATCCTTCTACGGAATAGGAAGCACAGTCATTTATTTGAATGGCATAATTTTGTGACAGCATTTTGAGTTCTTCTCTCCAATACTTTGACTTGACAAGAAATCACTAATGACTCATACCCATATAATGAAGGATTCAAGGATCCAAATTTGTTCAGAAACACTGAGGAAAGCATGTGAAGGAATATCGAATTAAGCATGAGCTATGGTAAACCAAGGCATTTGCTGGGTCTCTTCTATCAATACACACATGATTCCCCTTAATGTCAAAGGGATTCATGTACATTGTCTGGGGAAGAGATCCCCTCTCCTTTAATCTCATAATCTTTTCGCTACCTTGCCACTAATAACTCAATGGCAGCTCGACCTACCCTGCATGAGACTGAATACTACTCTACATTCTAATTGCTCTCTCTGACATGCTGCCTATGGGGAAATGAGCATGTCATGTACCAGCCACTGACTGGCATGGATTTTCTCATTTGCAATTAAAACCGTTGTCTGGGAACGGCGTTGGCTTTTATGAACATGGTATTTTTCTACAGCTTGCAGTCATGTTATTAATACAGCTTATGGTGTCTGCAGAGGTACAAAAGCCCCACAATGAAATTTCTAGAACACATTGATTTTAATAATATCATCTTACAAATACTACATCCCAGAAAGAACGATAGTGTTTGAAACCAGCTTGATAAAAAAACAATATGAGGAATTATGATTTATAGCAGGTGTTGAGGAGAAGGGTAGGGGGGAATAAAATTTCCAATTTTTCATGTCATTGTGTTTGCATAATTCGGAAGTAGCTACTATGCTCCCAGGCTGTTTATTAATTAACACTTCAGTATAAAAATGCATTCTAGGTGGAGACAGTCTGCTAAAAATAAAGTGGGAATATCCAGGCTGTTAAGCAAGACATTTTCCCAAAGATGATTGGATAGTGTGCTCATGTATATTCATTGACTCTGTTTCACAAGTAGTCCTTCTGCTGTCTAAGGTAACTGGATCAAAATACAAGGGAGGTAGCTACATGAGTCTGAATGAGACATTTCAGTAGAGAGTAATGAAAGGAGTGTGTGAGGTAGCTTTTTTTGGACACACCTGGAAATTGGCACAGCTTTTTCAGTGAGTTGCATGCAATTCTTTTTCTGTATTAACCCCTTTTCATGTTGTTGTTGTAAAGAGAACAAAAATGTAAAATAGTCTTTCATTTGGTCAGTTTTTCTGGTGTACAATTGCATAAGTAGATTGTTTGATAATGAATTGTAAAAATTAAATCACTGTATTCACAAATGGGTGACACGAATAATAATTTGAATAGTAATGTTTTCTTTTTTTCCTACAAAGCTAAAATATACATTGTGATTGCTTGGGGCAAACATTAAAGCATTAAGTGAGGGCTATATTATTTTATTTAAGCTTTTGTGCTAGCTTTCATTTCATTTCATCTGTTTGGGTTTTTTTCGTAATAGAAAATGTTGCCTGTGTTAATATTTGTCTTTAGATAAATGGAGATTTAGCAATCCTGATTTTTTGTTATCCTTTTCATTTATGTCACTTTCAATTGCTGCTTGATTATGCATTCTATAGCATGAGCACACTAGACATCGTTGTTACAAAGCAAACTTTAGTAGATTGCTACATTAAGATAAATCCATTTTTAAAAAAAGTTTTTAATAAGCTAGTATGTTTTCTTTACATTTTTAACAAGGAGGTTCTATCCTTTTTACTGTTTAGTTTATTGAACTTGCCAAATATTCATGTCAAAACCCTATCCTTTTATAAATGATCCCTCTGTGTGTGCAGTTTGTAATATAGACAAAATAGCTTTCATGCATGTATTTAAATGTTTTACATGACCTTTTAGTTTAAAAGCTGTTTTACAAACTATACTCATTTCTTCTCAAGGAATTAAACCACAGGGGAGTTTACACAAACAGTAACTTCAGGAAAAGCTAAGTATCTATTTTAGGGTTGGCTGGGGACTCTCCAGCCTGGGGGACAAATCTGACCCGCACCAGTTGTGTGGTTTTTTTTTTACTTGGCTGTTTTCCAGTTCCTGAATCTGGCCTGTGGATTCAGTCCCTACCCTCAAGAGTGAGCTTGAGGAAGGGAGCAGAGATGAAGGGATTCCCTGAAGGACAAGGGATGGAGCCATGATCTGGACCCTTCTCTTCCTTCTCCTTCCTGAGCACACCCCTTAACCATCCCTAGCCAACTCTTATGCAGCCTATAGAGCTTGTACTAATAATGATCAAAGTGGCTCACATGAAGGAACAAGTCCCCTATCCCTTATCTGTTCACGTGATGTAAGAGTGCTTATGGGGACAAAACTCCCCACACACGTCGTCTTCCCAAGGGAAAAGCTGCCCTATTTGAGTTAGGAGTGCAGCTATCCTCAAGAACTGGGGTAGATATTCCACAGCTACATTTGGAATTAGATGCATGTGAACCCTTTCAAATTATTCCAAGATTCCACTGGAAAGTGGTCCTCTGCGTGGGAACAGGTTCTGCATGTAAAAAGACTTCATACAAACACCCATTTTGCTACAATTCTATATGAACATATAGAAAACTAGTCTTTTAAATTACTTGGATAGAGATGGATGTCCTGGTTCTCCTTGAGCCTTATAGTGGGCATCATTTAAGCTCACTTCAAAGCCTTTTACATCTGGCAAGTAGAATATAAAGGGATGGTGATTTTTAAATGGGAATAAAAAACATAATATATGACCTGGGCCCTATATATCTAAAGGACCATCTTCCTCCATGTGTCCCTCTGTGGCCTCTTAGATCTGCCAAGAGTGCCCCCTTGCAAGTTCCATCATTGGCCCAGGTCCATATGTCCCAGGCACACAGAGAGGGTTTCTCAGTGGCTGCTCCACACCTTTGGAACTCCCTTCCCATGGAGGTTAGCCTAAGTCCTAGTTTGAGTGTCTTCTGGAGGCAACGTGAGATCAGTGTGAGCCGTAGGGGACAGGGTGGGGTAAAAATCTAAATCAAAAATAAATAAAATGAAAATAAAAATACTTTAGGAGTAATTAAAGTGGTACAGAGGCTGAATCATTTAAACCTTTTTCATGTCTGAAGTTGAAAACCATATTATTTGTTTAGAACATAATTTATTCTTTCAACAATTCATTAACTGCAAACATTTGTATAGCATGTTGCCTTTGGTGAGTTATGAGCTATCGAGAATAAACCCAAGAGTGAGAATCTGTACTCCCACCCCAATCAAAAAGACCTTGGTCTTTTAGTTCAAGAATGTAGCAGACTTTGAAACCTCTTTCTGTGTGTGCCCTAGTCATTCACAAACTGTGTGTGTGAGGTACAATGGGCAACCTTGTGACTTGTGTGTTTATACCAATATTTGATGTGGGTATAATGGAATTGATGAATGGGGGTACTCCTACAATACTACTTATTAATATTATCATCATCGCAAAAAGAAAGTTCATAATGTATGCCACACCCTTGGGGGACTGTTGTATATTAAGTAGAGCACAACGATGTGCTGGCCCTATGCACAAAGGTAAATTTCAAGCTTTCAGTCCTTCTAGCTCCCTCCACTTCCAGTGTTTGGCCCTATCCTGTCCCATTCCTAGATTTTGACTCAGCCTAATATAGACTTGTGGTCCAGCCATGAAATTTGCACTATGATCCAGATTCAAAACCCAAAGCATCCTCGGAAGAAAATTTGGGACTATTCCTGAACTTTGCTTTAGGCCCGTCTTCAGTTCATAGGCACTGGATACCTGAGTAAAGCTCAGCAAAACTCATGGAAGGACTATTAGGCTGACCTGTGTGCTGTGACTTCAGTTACATGAGTAAAGTAGAAAGCTGCCGCCCCACAGCAGGAGGCATAATTTTCAAACCCCCACCTCCCTCCTGTCCTCCTTCCCTCCCGTCTCCCTTGAGGAAATCTCCTCCATGCTCTCTTCCTCCAACCCCTCCACTTGCCCCCTCGACCCCATCCCCTCCCGCCTCCTGACCTCCATTGCCTCCACCGTCGCCCCTCACTCCTGCATATCATCAACCTCTCCCTCTCTACCGGCTCCTTCCCCTCTGCCTTTAAACACGCCACTATCTCTCCCATCCTTAAAAAGTCCACTCTGAATCCCTCTGAACCCTCTAATTATTACCATCCTGTCTCCCTCCTCCATTTTGCTTCCAAGCTCCTTGAACGGGTTGTCTACTCCCGTTGCCTTGACCTCCTCTCTGCCAACTCCTCTCTTGACCCCCTCCAATCTGGCTTCCAACCCCTTCACTCCACTGAGACCGTTCTTGCTAAGATCACCAATGATCTTCTTGTGGCTAAATCAAACCACCTTTACTCTATTCTTGTCCTCCTTGATCTCTCTGCTGCCTTCGACACTGTTGAACACTCGCTCCTGCTTGAATCGCTCCACTCCCTTGGATTCCAGGAGTCTGTCCTCGACTGGTTCTCCTCCTACCTTTCTGACCGCTCCTTCAATGTATCTCTTCCTAACACCTCCCCACCCCTTTTGGTCGGGGATCCCCAAGGCTCTGTCCTTGGCCCTCTCCTCTTCTCTATCTACACCCAATCCCTAGGCAAACTCATTGCCTCCCATGGTTTCCAATTCCACCTATACGCTGATGACACTCAACTCTATCTCTCCACTCCTTCCCTCTCCCCCAACTGTTCAAGCTCGTCTCAACTGTCTCTTTGATATCTCCATCTGGATGACAATGTCTCCACACCAACTCAAACCAAACATGGCTAAAACTGAACTCCTGATCTTCCCTCCCAATCCTTCCTCTCCCTCTTCCCTGTCAATTACCATTGATGGGGTCTCCATCCTCCCTGTCCCCCAAGCTCGCAGTTTGGCCTTCATCTTTGACTCACACCTCACCTTCAAACCCTACATTGACTACGTTGCCAAATCTTGCCGCTTCTTCCTCCACAGCATTGCCAAGATCCGCCCTTTTCTGTCAAAACTCTCATCCATGCCCTAGTCATCTCACGCCTCAACTATTGTAACCTCCTCCTCGCTGGCCTTCCCCACTCCCACATTTCTTCCCTTATCTCTGTTCAAAACTACTTGGATAGGCCATCACTTTGACCATGTGCAGCCTCTCTTCTCCACTGGCTCCCTCTTCCTGAGCATATTCTGCAGAAGCTACTTGTCTTCACCTACAAAGCCCTTCACAACCTTGCTTCCCCCTACTTCTCTGCCCTGATCTCCCTCCGAACCCCTGCTCGAGCACTCCGCTCCTCTTACATCCTCTCCCTTGCCCTCCTATGCCTCCCCTTTCCCCCAACCATCTTCATCCTTTCTCCCTCGCTGCCCCGCATGCCTGGAACTCCCTCCCGGCCCTTGTCCACCTGGCCCCCACCCTCCACACCTTCAAGTCCCTCCTCAAAACCAACCTCTTCCACTCAGCCCTTCCTAACTCTTGCTAACCACCCCCACCCAGGATTATCCCCCACCTGTTAGCTGCAAACTCCCAATTTACTGTAACCAAGCCAAGAACTTGTACCTGAGCTTTCGCATCCTCATGAATGTTTCATCCCTTGTCTCTCCCTCTGTTCCCCCTTCCCTGTCTCCCCTCCCCCTGTCTTTAGATTGTAAGCTCTCGAGCAGGGACCATGTCTATCTTATTCTTTGTGCCAGGTACATCGCTGGTGCTATATAAATGCTTAATAATAATAATAATAATAATAATACAATAATTTTACAAGGGCTGGACCAGGACACACCTTGCCCCTCCCTCACCCTCAGATATTGCAGGTGAGTGACAGCACTGAATGAGGTGACTGCCCCGTCTCTGGCAGGCAGCTAATGAGGCTGCAAAAGGACACTTGGGGGGTGAGGACAGGAGAGGGCTTAAAAGTAGCCCCATGCCACCTGGGCAACCCTTTTTACTCATTGGCTGCCTGGGTGGAAAAGGAAATCCTGCCCATCTACGCCTTGAATTAAATCACTGTAGAGTGTATATGTGTATGTTATACAAGATCCTGCTGCAGGCATTGCTAGTTGCTCTATTTCAGGGTGGAAGAGGAATTTTTACTCACCTTATGATTGGCCATTGAGGTGTGGTTTTTACCTTCTCCGTAGCAGGCTGTCCACGATCCCAATGCTTGAAGTCACAACTGTTCCGGCAGATAGTAGACAGGGGATGCGGGGAGGTCCCAAATTGGGCTTTGTGCAACTTACCAGGGCTGCCTCCCTCATTATACTCCTCTCAACCCCTATCGGGGTCAAGGGTGGGCCTGGTGACCTTTGAAAGGGGAGAGCTGAGGCAGCTGCTTCAACCCCACCTCCTGCAAAATTTAGGTGGTGGCTGAAGCTGATCGTGGTTCCCTCTCGGCTATTGACAGAGGGTATGCCCTGCTAGGGGTCGGCCACTAGCCTATAAGGGACAGAACCCCTGATATTGGGGTACCCCAGGAAAAAGCAAGGCATACCCCGATACGGGACACTGTGGGTGATGCTGTATTCAATAAAGTTGTGGTCAATGCCCCTTCCATTCCAATCTAGTGTGTCATGTGGTTCATTGGGACGTACCCCCACAATAGGGAATTCCCCTTGTCTGAACCTCTCTAACCCAGATCCTTTCTTATTGCAAACATGTCTTATGTTTCGTACAATGTTCAAAACAATGTATTACTGTTACATTAGACATTCTCCCACTGTTCCAATCTGGACACCTCTCTGATCTGGGCAAAAAGCATATCTCCAAAGTTGCCCCAGTAAAAGAATGTTTTCCATACAACCACAAATAGGTACTGAGAATTTCTCAGTGCAAAATGATCCTCTTTTTCTGAATGAGGATCAGAGAATCATTTAAGTGATCAAATGTTGGGAAATAATAAGTGCCTATTAACTGAAGCAACGGAGCAACTCTGTTCATATGGCCACTGCCAAACACTCATTTGCTGTTTTATTTCAAAGGTGGTGTTGCTTTTCAGTGTTAAAGGGTGTGAAATCTGCAAAACAGACTGTGATTGTGTTTGCCTTTGAGTATAGTCCAAGATGCTCTGCCAGTTTCTATGGTAACGATAGACATGTAACATGCATGCGTGTGTGATTGTATTTTGTTCTCCTTGTAGATGGAGGAGATCAAATTTAAAGACAGAGCAGTCTGCGTGCTGGAAAGAGAGTTAGGGGTTCAAGCCGGGCATACTCACAGACTTCAGCTCCAAAAGGAGGCTTTAGATGAACAACTTTCCCAGATCAAAGAATCTGATCGGCATTTGAGCAGCCCCAAACGGGAACTTCCTTATGCAAGTGGTGCAGGAGAAGCTTCAGATCATTCGGGAAGCCCTGTAAGCACTTTCACATGGTTTTGCTTAAGCAAACAAACAAAATGACAAAATCTTGATGAGTGCAATTCAAGCAACAGCTTTCTCCTAGCAGGACAGGGAAAAACAAGGAGATTTCCTTTAATGCTGCCATTGAGTAGCAAGAGATTTCAGTCATAAATTCCAATCTGAATATGGGAGAGCTTTTTCTTAATATATATTTAATATATATGGTTTTTTTAGCAGGGTGAAATTTTCATTTTTATTTTTTTAATGTAACATCTGTCAAACGCCTGCCTTAATTTGACAGCTTTACACACTTCTCTCTGCAGTCAAATGATGCAAATGCTTTTCTAACTGAGTATTGTATGTATGTAAGTGTTACAGGCAACTATCAGTATTTGTTATAAGCAGACAAACAGGAGCATTTTACAAAGGGAAATCAGTGAGAGAAGCCTATAGCATGTCAGGTGTACAGGACGCAGTCCTGCTTAGAACACCACTACTGCTCTTCTTGACATGCTGATGAATGCGTTTGCTTTCAGCCTTTAGTCTAGAATGTGAACTAAATAATGCCTACTAACATGTTCTTTGCTGTTTCTTTCATCCTATGCTATCTGCTATGGCATTAAATCTAAGTCACCATTTTATACTGGCTTTCTGTGTAGCTATGCTGCCTTTCTGCTTTTGCATTAATTTGCTAACAGTAAAAGATTTCAGTTTCCTGACTTCATATGTCTGTGACATATGTTGACTTTTTTTCCCCATTGTTGTTTCTCATCAAGATTTCTTTTGCAGTAGCTCTTAATTTAAAATGTAGATTATAGAAGACAGACAAAATCTCTTCTACCTTTTGTTCAAAGCCTCTCCTGCACCTGTTGAATGAGGAATCCCAGAACTCTTGACAGTTTCATTAGGACCCTAGCCTTTCATTTACTTTTACTTCTTAAAGTGCCATCCCTAAGTCTGAGCCAATATTACAATAATGTTAGTGAAAGGGGAAACAATGTAAATGTAAATATAATGGATCTGCTCATTGACTCTAAAAAATAAGAACATGGCTTCTTTTATCTGTATTCATGTACAATTTGATTTAAACATTCTCACTTGTTGATTGATTAAAGTACCTATATGGCTTTTGAGTGCCTCTTTAGATGCTAAACTAGATCCATGGTTTTATGGAAGAGAAACAGATGCAATGGTAAATTGCATGGTTTTACTGCCTTTTGTATTTGAGTATTTATAAATATTATTTCCAGTTAGAAAGTTTCAAGTGGGTCACATGTCTGAAACACTCAGTTCAACAGTAGCATACCTGGGAAACATTGCATTAATTTTCAATGTTTTCTATCATGTTTCCAAATTTAACATGTGTGATTCTGCATCTGCATACGCATACTTTTTGCATTTGCATACTCTTACATTTCTGCACTCTTTAACTTTTTGTTGGTCTCATCTTACAGTTTTCAGTGGTCACTTGGACTAAGGCATAGATTACATTCTTTTTTGTACGTAACTAGTTAGTAATGGCTGGATTCAGCAAAGAAAAAAATGGGGGTGGGGAGGAGGTTCTCAGGAGTTTTGTCTGACATTTATCCCTATGAGCAGTTATTTGCAGTTGATTTTTGTTTTAGGAACAGCAGTTGGACGAAAAGGATGCCCGGCGTTTCCAACTTAAAATAGCTGAACTAAGTTCAATCATCAGGAAACTGGAAGATCGGAATGCACTTCTGTCGGAGGAAAGAAATGAGCTTGTAAGTAGGAACTGACATTTCTTTTCTAGAGAAGAGTTTTTTATCAGAATTTGAGGTGGCAGGTGGACACTCACCCAAAACAACATCAACTCCATTATTCTACCCCACCTGAGAACCACTGCAGAATTTATTTACAAGGCAGGGAAATAACTTGGGCTGGTCATGAATTTCCCAGTGGAACTCTTTTCTGTCGGAAAATGTCACCTACAAATTAGAACATTCCATGGGCACACACTCATTTCAAGAGAAACTCCCAGTCAAAAATAGTTCATGTCAGTTCTAGTCACCTACCTCCCAGTTCTGTTTTCAATCCAATAGATGCTTTATTGCAGCTGGAATTGGTACTCCCATGGGTTCAGAAAACATTTAGTTTGGTCCTATGGCAGTTGAGGTTCCAGCTCTTGCAAAGCCAATAGGATTAAATTGGTAATTCTTGCAACTCCCAAGAGCCTGTTTACAAGAATTACCAATTTAATTAATTAATTAATTAATTAATTAATTAATTAAAGTTAACTAATTAAAATGTCTACCCTGCCCTTTCCCTAAGGCTCAGGGTAGCTTACAGAATTAAAAACCCAATATATATTAAAATCCCTTTTTAAAAACTCCCTCACCCCTAAATTCATCCACTCCAAACCCTGTCCCCGCCTGCCAAACGTTTTGCAAAAAAGAAAGGTTTTACACTGCCGCTGGAGTATGCTCAGGCTCTGGTTCTGAGAGACCTCCAGGTGAAGGGAGTACCACAATACTGGGGGACACACCTCTCTGGGGACCCTTCTGTGAACAAGACTGGCAGATATTACCCACAAGAGAGCAGGATCAGAATGAAAGGGGAGGAGGGAGTCAGTAAATGGATTTTCCTGCTTATTCTCTGTCTAAAATTACCCCTTAAAAAGTCAAATTTGGAAGGGAATACACTCATACAAAACACATTCCTGAACCACAGAAAATGGTGTTTCTTCAACTGTTACATTTGTCTAAATTTCCTCTGGAAGGAAAATTCCCAAATCCTTTGATTTTAGTTGAACCCGCAGCTCTTAGGTGCATCATCATGAGAGATATACAGTGCCAGCCCCATTCTTCCACCTTAAGCCTTACTCCTTGGCAAATTATATTTCCCAGGATGTATTGCAATAGCCCAGCAATGCAAGGGAATTAATTTTACCAAAGAAAATTTTCACCCCAAAACAATTTTTTTTTAATTAAACTTAAGCTTTTTTGATTAAACTTAAGCTTCATTTTTTTTTTGTCTGAAAACTAGAACACTGAAAATGTTCTGATCCATCCTATTTAAACCAGCCATTTAGCTGCATTTATTTCTGTTTTCTAAAACAGGCTAGTTAATCTCATGCTCCAAAGCTTCATCTAAGTTCTGGGAGAGTAGGTCCATTAATGGCTATTAACCAAGTAGTTTACAGGATGAACTTCTTACTGTCGGGAGCTGAGAGTGAACAGCAGGGAATGGATTGTCCATTGTGACTGTTGGTTTTTCTCCCATGCTATCAACATTGACTGCTGTTGGAGGACAGGATGCTGGACTTGATGGACCATTGGTCTGACTCAGTATGGCACTTCTTACGTTCTTATCACTGGCAAGAGTGCCATAAGAAAACTCCCCATCAAACCCACCCAATCTTTCTTTATCTGCATAGTAGAATTATATGTGTGCATTATGGGCCATTTTTAAATGGACCGTGGAGTGCCATTGCAGAGGAGGGGGGAGCAGATGGGTGCACACCTACCTCCACCCACCTCCACACATGGAGCAACCCTCTTTTTGCCGGTTGTTCTGTGTGTGGGGGGGGTGGAGATGCGTGGGTCACGGGAGCACGCACCTATGCACCTCCACATTCAAACAGGATGCTTCTATGCATGTCCACCGAATGGATACGAGTGGAAGCATCTCGTTTAAAAACAGCCATGGATGCTTGCCTTTTAGGATTAACAAAGAGATTTCCCATTCCATGTGAAATCCTGAAACCCTGACATCATTTGTCATTTCAAATGAAAATGAAAACATGAGTTTTGGAAATTCTCATGAAATCAGTAAACTCTAAATTATTCATTTCAGTACAGAGAAGACTGTAATGAAAGTTTGCCTTTGGATTCTCTAAATTTTTTATTAGTATTATTTTTGATAGTACACCCAACATGTACAACTTGGAGTGAAAACAGATGTACCAGTGGTGTGGTAGCCCCTGGGCCCACCCCAGGGCAGAAAAGCGCAGCTGCCACTCCCTGGCTTGGTGTGTAGCACAGAACAGATGTGTCTGAGATCCCTGTTGGCCAGAAAGCCATCCTACCACCCTAGCACCTTGAGTAAAGTTAAAAACCAGCACCTTGAATTGTGCCCAGAATTCTATGGGGAGTCAGTGCAGACTTCCGAGCACTGGTGTAATGGGCTCCCGGTGACTCATCACTAAAAGGAGCTGGGCCGCCGCATTTCACACCAGCTGCATCTTCCGAACAGTCATCAAGGGCAGCCCCACATACAGCGCATTGAGTAATCTAGCCTCAAGGTGATGAAAGCATAGAAGAACAGTGGCCAGGTCCAAATCAGAAAGAAAATGCTTCAGCCAGCCTCCTCGGCAGATGAAGTTGGTGAAAAGCTCTCCTGGCCACTGCTGCAACCTGATAATCCAGGCACGGCAAGGGATCCAGAAGCACTCCAACGCTGCAAACCTGAGTGACCAAAGGGGGCCGCATCCCATCAACAACATGAGTCCCAATTCCCCCAAAGTCACAGGGACGGCCAACCATCATCACTTAAGCCTTGTCAGGATTCAGCTTCAGTCAGATCAGCCTCATCCAGTCCCCAACCAGAGCCAGGCATCGGGTAAGCACCAAGACTTCAGGACCTGGGTTGGATGAAAAAGAGAGATAGAGATAGGTATCATCAGCATACTGATGACACTTCACTCCAAACCTCCAAATGATCTCGCCCAGTGGCTTCATGTATACATTGAACAAGACAAGATGGAGGGGCATGAGGGGACAATGAGCATTCACCCATCACCACCTCCTGAGACCTACCTGACAGGAATGAATAGAACCTCTTGAGCAGTCCCGCACACCCCCACCAGATCCCACAGATGTGTCAGCAACACCTCATGATCAACTGTGTCAAAGGCCACTGAAAGATCTAACAAGAGCAACCGGATACAATTCCCCTTGTAAATCTCCAGGTGCAGATTATTGACCTAAGCCACAAGTTCAGTCTCCATACCACACTCAGGAATGAAAGCCTGACTGAATTGGGTCCAGAAATTCGATAGTGTCAAGATGAGCCTGGAGCTGTTGGCCAATAAAGTTCCCTAAAAAGGGAAGGTTAGAGACATGGTGATAGCTGGCTAGGGAGTCAGCATCGAAAGATGGTTTTTTAAGCAAGGGCCGGACAACTGCATTTTTAAGTGTCCGGCATTCTCCCCCCAAGAGAGGTATTGACAACCCCAGACAGCAACGGCCCCAATGTCTCCTAGCTGACTTTTACTGTCCAAGGACAGACAAGGATCTAATTCACAACTGGTTTCCCACATCATTCCAAGAAAATCCTCCCCATCAGCGGAAGATACTGATTGAAAATGATCCAGACAAACAGGGCAAGACTGAACTTCCATAACGACAAACTCTGATTCCACAATTAAAATAGCAGCACCCACATCATGGGGAATATGAGTGATTTTGCCTGCAAAGTAATTAATACAAATATCACAGTGGGCAATAGTTTATTCAAATCCCTGGTGGAGACAGGCTGGATTAACCAAACCTCTCTCACTCGGAACAGCTCCACTGGATAAGACTTTGCAGATGCCATGAAAGCACAGAATAAAGCCTTCTTCACTGCCATCACAGCCATGGCATAGTCCTTCAAAAATGATCTATGCCACACCCAGTCAGCTTCAGTACGAGTTGAACGCCACCTGTGCTCTAACGGCCTATCCTCCTGCTTCAACCACCTCAGGTCTTCGGTATACCATGGGGACCTTTGCTGTTGCAGTGGTGGGAGCCAACACCTGGGAGCAACCATGTCGATGGCCATGGTCAAAATATCGTTCCATAAGGTGACCAGGTTATTGTCAGCGTAGCTGTCAAGGTCAGTGAGTATATCCCCCAGAGAGTTCTGAAAACTAATTTGATCCATTAATCTCCCAGGGCAAACCAACATAGCCAGTCTGACACCCTCACAAGGGCATAGGAGGGTAGAGATCTGGGCCTTCAGTAGGTAATGGTCTGACCATGACAATAGTGGTGTAACAACACCCCCGACAATCGGAACCCATTTCCATGCTAGTGCAAAACATCAAATCCAGTGTGTATCCTGCCTCATGGTATTGCAAGAATTGAGAAGTCATGTCTGTAATAGATCTTTGTACCCTGGCCCTAGTGTCACTCCAGTGTCCCAAAGTACCAGGCTCCTTAGAGTCTCAAAGTCCCTTTGTGCACACACTTCCAGACTCCCAGTCTGGCTCTCCGTCTCTCTGGTGTTACAATCCTCATCACTGGTCTCACAGTCTTAGCGATGTCCTGTGTTGTTGGGGTCCAGACAGCACCCACCTTGGATATGCTTGAGCCCTTGTCCCAGGTAAGCCTCTCCTATGAGCTGTTTCCTTTGATCTCTTTGATGTGGTCCCTCCCCTTTCAGAGGTCCATTTTGTCACAATGTCTTGAAGGGACTGTAGCCATGTTGGGAAGGAGAATCCCTTTGCCTCCCCCTTTCCAGTGTGGCCCCACCTAAAGCTGAAACAGGGAGCTCATTACTATCCACAAGTAAAACCTACAATTTTGAATACCGTGTTGGGCATCCAACAGGCTACCAGAGTACAGATCAGGCACCCAGTTTTCTGAAAATACTGGGTATTACCATGACCGAGTTACCGTCTAACTGTTTTACCAATCAGCAAAATAGGTATTGGGAGTTGGAGAATCAATACCAGAAGTCAGAGGTTCGGGTTAAAAAATGGTAAATTGGTACATCGGGTAGTGGCCCATCAAGCACTAATCAGGTACCAGTTACTATGATATCTGATGTTACTGGGTCAGATCAAGTACAGCAATTTTGACATATATACCTTTTTTTTGTGGATACACATTTCAGCTTTAGCCCTGCCTCTTCTGAGCCAACACTTCTGAAAAGGTGTCAACCCTAGTACCTGCTAGCATTCCCTATTTTGTCAGAACGTTCTCCACAAGATATTCAGAATGTGATGAAATGGTGCCTTTTTAAAAAAGATTAGATTAGTTGACATTCAACATGGGCTTTCATTAAAATCACCCCCTAAGGTCATTCTCCACAGTCTCCACACATGGTGCCTATTAAGGGAAAAGAGATGCCCTGCCTCCCAGTGTGCTTAACTCCAGAGAAATTAACAGACATTAGGTTCAGGAAAGATCTCAGGATGCTACAAGGCAGGCACACCCTTTGTTAATTAACTTTTAAAAGTCTTGAGAAGATATGGACACTCTCTCCTCCCCATAATTAGGAGCTTCTACCTTTTAATCCTTCCATCCCAATGGAGAGAAGAATTTCCCCACAATTACACCTTTGAGGAACCAATAGCCCAACATCCAAAATCCAGTTACTGTTGAACTGAAGAAAGTAAATAGCTTAGGTTTGTGCTTCATAATGTTGGGACGAACTTGGATACCATGGCAATCGGTGTCCTATAAGAAACTCGATAGGTAGTTGCATCAGATAGACACATCTGAGAGAGAGTTATTTTCTCAGTGCTGGTACAAAAGACGCCCCCACATTTGCCCGCTCCTAGTCCCGCCAGGTTCTGGATCAGACAGACCCCGTGGGTTCCCCTACCCATGATTCTCCTGCAAGGCACCCCCACGCACACACCATACCATTGCAGGCTAGAGCATCCACA
This sequence comes from Sphenodon punctatus, assembly GCA_003113815.1. NCBI lineage: Eukaryota > Metazoa > Chordata > Lepidosauria > Sphenodontia > Sphenodontidae > Sphenodon > Sphenodon punctatus. Next base: position 2,421,557 of record QEPC01004236.1, on the reverse strand, counting down.
ACACTATGGTGTTGCCCAGGGCTTTGGTCAGCTGGAAGCAGAGCAACTGTGTGAGTCTGTGTATCAGATGGAATGCTGCTCTGCTTCAGGCTGGTACCCTAGGTTTGGCTGGCGCGCTCCTCCAAGAGCATTCTGGGATGTTCTGGAGTGCCGGCGATGGGGCTGCCCCGGATCAGACACAGCCTGCTCCTTTTAAATGGATAGGCCACCCAGGGGTTAAGCAGGTTGGCACGGCCAGAACCAGGGCAGCCCATTCGTCTAAAAGCATCCAAGTAGCCAGCAAATACTGCTGCTAGCAAGCTGCAGCCCATAAGGGCTCATCTCACACCTTGTACCAATAAGCAGGCAGTTAGCCTCCTTAGGCAATTAGCTGCCAACACAGGTGAAGCAGGGCTAAGTCTAGAGGATTGCTCCCTGCAGCCAATCCAGTGTGATTAGAAGGAGCATCAAAGGAGATCCCTGCCGGTTGGAAACTGAACTGAAAGGTTGCAAGAAGAAAGTCTCAGGGCTTGTGGGAGGCTAGAGACTGACATGCTGGCTGCAAGTCTGGCCAGTTAGCTAGCTCCCTGAGCCTACAGGCAGTCTTGTTTGCTGGAAGCAAGCCCTCAACCCTGGTGCAGAAGAGGCTTCAGGCTGACCAGTTAGTTGACAGGCTGGCTGCCAAGCTAGCTAGATCCCTGAATCTAGAGGCTGTCCTACTTTCTGGAAGCAAGCCCTTAACCCTGGCTCAAAGGAGGCCGCTGACCCAGCTGAGGACTGAAAGCATGGGATCCAAAGTTGAAGCTGATCTAGCACTAAGCCTTACAAGGAGCCACAGTTGTTAAGTCAACTATGTAGCCAGAAGGGACCAAGAACCTTGGTCCTGGCTAAGACTAAGCATACTGGTTAGAGGCCTGCAAGACTATAGAGGCCTGATCCCAGGAGGGAGTATCTTCATATTAGCTACTTTATGTTTTGGGGACCCACTTTATTCAGGAGAAGCCCCATCCAGAGGTTTTGCAGTGGCAGGCTATAAGGGGAATTAGAAGAGGCCTGATCTAAATTATATCCCCTTAGAGGATCAACGTTGGCTTTACAGGGGCATGGAGGAGTATTTGGGTGTGGTACAGGAGAGCTAATTCCCAGGCAGGCCACTCCTATAGAGGAGAGCCAGACCCATCCACACAGTTGAACTGAGGTTTGATGGTAGCATATCAACAGTCTCACATGAAGACCATTGATATCAAGGAAAGTCTTACTACTTATTTCAGTTGGCTTTGAATCAGACTTCAAGTTAGCAAACGTTGGAGGGGACTTGTGGCAAACACGCTTGCTCTAAATGGTACATCATTGTACCAAACATGAAAGCAGACCTAAGGAATTCAAGACAACATTGTTTTTCATTTGTTAAAACTGAGAGTTAATTCCATTGTTATGATGGTGAAATCAATTACTGTAGTTTTAGTGTGCTCTGTGTTTTTGAAAGCGGCATTCAGAAATACCAGTACATACTTACTGTGATTAATACTGTGATATTAATCTCATTTTCTAAACCTATTTCAGTTGAAACGTCTGAGAGAAGCAGAAAGCCAGTATAAACCACTTCTAGACAAAAACAAACGTCTCAGTAGGAAGAATGAGGATTTGTCCCATGCCTTACGTCGAATGGAAAATAAATTAAAATTTGTAACACAAGAAAACATAGAAATGGTAAGTTTCCACATTCCCATTTGTAAGATATCTACAATTTAGGAGAAATCCAGTAATTAGTAAAACCATTGTAAACCTGTTAGATATCCAAGATGGCAGGGGAGGGAGGTATTCATTGTGGCAGTTTCTGGGATACTATCATCTACATTACTAAGTGGAAAGACTTTATTTTTGTGGCTTTTGCCTGAAAACAGAAGAAATTCAACTGAGTGGGAATCATGAAGTTTATCCTTTTAGAAAACACAGTCCATTTTTATACAAATGGCCAATCTAGCGACTTTTAAAAAGCCACTTTTAGAAACCTCGTGGGGGGGGGGCAGAATTTAGACGCACTTCCCCGCACTGAAAGTTGCCTGGCTGCTGTTGGAAAAGCAGTGCTGGGCAGCTCACATATTCTATTTAAAACTGGATTTATAAAACCTTGGGTTTATAAAACCTTGGGTTTTATAAATCTGGTTTTAAATAGAATACGCGAGCTGCACGGCAACACGGTTTCCAACGGCAGCTCAGCAACCTCCGGTGCGGGGAGGTGCGTCTAAACACTGCCCCCATGAAGTTTCTAAAAGTGACTTTTAAAAGCTGCTAGATTGGCCGCTCCAATAAAAATGACCTGATCATCAGGTTTAGCAATTGATTTACATAAGAATGCTTTTAATGACATTGAGCTACAAATGTATACCAATTTTCTATATCTTGATTGAGCTAGATGCTTTCAGGTTCCAAGTAATGTTCAATCACAAAATATAAACACACCCCCTCTTTTCTGCTTTGTGAATTTTGTATTTCCTTATCTTCTCTGCATGTTAACAGACATGAAATTGGCCACTGTGGCTCAGGACCCACTGGAATATGTGACGTGTGTTCACGTGCCCCCAGATGTGGGTCTGCTTCTGCCCTGGGCTGAGTAGATGTCTGGCCTGGATATGTCCCCCAGAAATCTCCAGAGATGTATCCCAGGCCAAAGGCTGCCCACATGGGCCATTGCGGGCCCACATGTCTGTTTTGGGTCCTGCCAATCCTCGCCACAGGGTGGCGCCATGACACTATGGCTGCACGTCAGGGAGGGGGGCTTGGGAGTAGGAATGTCTGCCTGCAATTCTGTTGCATTTCACCCCTCCCCGCCCACACACCAGGTCGTTTAGGCAGTGGGACAACTCTCTTGGTGGCAAGCACATTTATTTCATGCCGCTCGCACTACGAGAGTGGCGGATGTGGTTTTCTTCCACACGCCAGGGAGCCACCTCACTACCTGCATGTTTGTTTTTACCATCTGTAAGTGCACTTGCTCCCACGCTTTGTAATCCTAGTCTTGCTGCAGATGGAAAATAATAGAAACTAGCAAGAACTCTTCAAAAATCTGGAACTTCTTTTGCCATCTCTTTAAATTACACTTGCAGCAACATATAGTCTCATGTACAGAATTATTCCCACTTCTGAGAGCACAGAACAGCTGGTCTCTTCCAACACTGATGTTAGCATCTGTCCTTGGTGGGCAACCAGATGGCCTATAAAATAACTATGCAAACTAACTATCCTCTCTTGTGACTATGAGCAGGATATTTTCCCAGTATGTTAGCCTCTAGCTTCTTCCAACTCAAGAAGCAGAATCCCAACCATGCTTGAAAAAGCGTTTATTTTTAGCTGAAAAAGAGAGAGTCCTACGTTTAGCAATCATCTTAGACAAACTACACGATGTAAAAGAAGAAAGAAAGAATATGCTGTATTCTGACCAAGCCTTTTAATTACTTGCAGTTTTGTTCTGTCATTTTCATAGAGACAAAGGGCTGGAACAATAAGGAGGCCAAGTTCTTTAAATGACCTTGATCACAGTCAAGAAGAAAGAGAAGTTGAATTTCTGAGGCTACAAGTTATTGAGCAACAGAACATCATAGATGAGCTATCTAAGGTAATCAAATTACACAGCCTTCTTGGTGCCACATGTCCTAACTGACAAAGAATAAGAAAACCCTGTCTTTATATATGGAAATGCATTATCATATTCACACACTTGCCTTTATAACAGCCTGTTGTAACTGCACTGAAGCAAACCAACTTATCATTGGATGTTTTCAGATGAGATGCTACGTTGAGTGGCCACCCAGGAGCCACAGATCCAACCACCTGTCTGAAGGTGGAGTGGCTGGATGTGTGCTCCTGTGAGCCAGGAAGCATCCACTCACGGCCATGAATGGTGCCATGCTGGGAAATCTAGACTACTCCATGCAGGGCCAACCAAATGTACGGTGGCCACTTCCATGGTCACAGTAGCCAGGATAGTAGCTGCCTATTTGAATCACTCCTCACGCACTCCACTTGTGTGGGTATTCCATGGCAGAGCCATGCAGCATACACAGAAAACTCCACCCTACCCCCATCAGCTTGCTTGGTTGAAAACACCCCATAACTATGGTGGCAAATACCCATTCGACTGAGGAGAAATCATAACTCTTTTCATCTGGGGATTTGCTGTGACTAGGGAAGAAGTCACTGTGCTAAAGCTGCATCCCTCCCAACTTATTCACCTTTCTGCCTGAATCAACCAGGTTTTTGTCTAATCACATAAAATAATTTGGCTCTTGAAAGCCCCAAATCCTCTGCTCTTACTCAGGCAAAATCCAATTCAAACCAGGGAGAATTTTGTTATAAGGATGGCATTCATTCACGTTCAATGAATCTGAGATGTTTAACTGAGATGTTTAGCTGAAACTAACTGTTTCAGAGCAGCAGCACCCAGGGGTGTAGTTACCATGGAATGATGGGGGGGCTCATTTGAGCCCTGGCCCTGAACTCTAGGGGTGGCTTTGAAAGCCACCCGAGCACCACTAGGAGGTTTTTCAGAGTGGGTGGAAAAGGGAGCAGAGCCAATACTCAGCCCTCACTCACTGTGAAAATTTTCTCCCAGTGCTCAGGCCTCTTGCAAAGGACCTCACCAAGAAGGAAGTCTTCAGAGTGGGCACTCTGGGTATTTTCAGACTTACAAGATCATGCTCAACCACAGTCAATACCCTGTGGTGAGGAATGGTCCCGTAACGTCTGTTGGGGAACTGGAAGTTCCCCCCCAGATGTTTACCACGGTCAATCACGGTGGGGAATCACATTCACCACACGAGCGGGCTGAACTGGCGGGACTGGCACCGATCTCGTGGTGAATGCTCTTCCCCACCGCGATGAAGGGGTCCGTCTCATCTGGACGGCAGCCACGGCCCGGAATCCCCGGAGGGATTACAGGCCGTGGTCAATTCGGGTGGGTGCTGCGGCCGCATGTTGCACCGCGCAGCCCCGCCCCCTCCCTGATTCCCCGCCAGGATCAGCCGGCATGTCTGTTGGACGTGAGTGGCTGATTCCGGCGCGGAATCAGAAGGGTGATTCCGGGACGGGGCGAACGCCACCCCGTCTCATCTGAAATCACCCTCTGACTCCATTGTCTCTTAAAAATTCCTTCCTGTTTGGGCTGCTGCTGCCACTCCAGAGGACCTCGTTGGGAGCCAGGGGGGCACCACAACCTTAATGGTGGGAGGCTGAGGCTGGCCAGGAGCTTTGGGAGGGCCACCATTTAGGGAGATGCCACTGCTTTCCCCTTGTGGGTGCCCATAACTAGGACATGAGCCTGGGCCCAACACAGTCTTGCTGCACCTCTGGCAGCACCTCAGACTGCTAATGGTGTCAAACAGAAGCGATAACGTGTCACCATGGTGGAAGATTTCATATATGTTGATGCTACATCAAATCCATTGTGGTGGGCGTTTATTTCAGACAAAATGAAAGTTTTCTTGTTGTTTTATATTGCAGCAAAAATGATTTATAAAAAGCAAATAATAAAGGCTAGAAACAGACTATGCAATAAAACTGTGTTGCCTGATAAAGAAATCAATCATACCCTTGCATGTGATGATATTCTCTTGTTTTATTTATGTATTTATTTTTATTAGACCCTTGAAACTGCTGGCTATGTGAAGAGTGTAATAGTAAGTAATGTATATATTCAATTTCACGATTTTCATGGCCACATATTTTCAGCTGTGGTTCACAGGCCAGTCATAGAAGTAATGTTCTCTAGTATTAATGACAAAGTGTTTGCCTATAATATCTGTAATGAGTATTTTCTTGTATTGAGGGACAAGACTTAGCACAAAGCTTCTGTCAGGGCTGGAAGCACCCATCATTTAATTGGTTAGATTAATTGATTAATACATTCATTGATTGTCCATTCAGAGAATGTGGAAAGAATTCAAACATTTTATAAAATTATTGTTAAATATAAAATAGATACAAAATTAATATAAAAAATTTAAAGGCAATTTTAAGAGATTAACAAATAAGTTAGAAGCAGTCAAAAATGTCAGTGAATTGCATTGTTTATAGCTGTGTTGCAGTTCTGTTAGACTCTAGCACTGTAATTTCTTAATTGGTTGGTACACTTAACTAAAAACAGCTCTGTCTGAAAGCAATACAAGCCACCTGCCCATACGGCGGTGTTCTTGAACCCTTGGGTTGTTTTGTTTTTTTAATGCTGACAGGATATTCCATCTAAGAGAGAGCAATAGCACAGATTTAAATAGGAGCTCTGCCCATGTGAATTAATGTAAAGTTAGGCCCATAATGATGAATTAGGGGTGTGCAATTCGTTTTTGTTACTTTGATAATGAAAATGAAATTTTTCATTTTCATTATTGTAATAATGAAAATAATAACAACTAAAATGAAAACAAATTTTTGTTTTCATTATTATGAAATAATGGGAAAACACTGAAAAATACATTTCTGGCTATAGCATTTTTTTCTTATTCTCTTCTGATGAAAGTTGGGTAGATTTTACCCCAAATGGAGAGCACTATGTGTACCAAATATCAGAAAGATTGGATAAAGGAGCCTGATTTTATAAGCAATTGAATGTTGTTATTTTAAGAAGAGCTATGTACACATTCCTGGCTACAACGTCTTTGTCTTCCACCCAATTTGCATGAAACCTGGGAAGATTATGCCCATTTCAGAAAGATTGGATAAAGGGTCCTGATGTTATAAGCCATTAATTTCAAAATACATTTCTGGCTGTAATATTTTTATATTCCATCCTGTTTACAAGGCATTTGGAAGCAATGTGTCCCACACCTTTCTTGTCATCTCTGCCAAAATAAAGGACAATTTGATAAAGGGTCCCAATTATATAAGCAATTGAAGTTGTCCCCTAGAAGGCCATTATTCAAATAAATAGCAGCACATGCAGTGCCAGTCAGAGGCAGGCACCTGGCATGGCAGATGAGAGAGGCTGTAGGAGGGAGACAGGGAGCAACCCAACAGACTGACAGACACATTCACTGTCCAATTACTGCATGCTTCCAGCTTTACAGGACTAATCGGTAGTGGCTTTTTGGCAGGCATAGGGGGCGGTCCTGAGGCAGGTATAGAAGGGACATAACTGGGACTTCAGGAAGCAAGGAAGAAGGCAGGGGGATAACCATCCCAGCAATCAGGAGACATGGTTTTATACATCCAGGCTGGCCAATTATTATCACAGTCACATCCTTCAGCACTGTGACAGAGGACATTAGAGAATCTCTATTGACTCTTTCCTAAATAGATGCTTCCAACTTCCCAGTAACAAGTAGGGGAGAGAAGTTGGGTGGTCACAGTACTTAATAAGGATATTTGGTTGACATTTCTGCTGGCCAATTGGCATCACAAACAGATCTTATACCACAGTGAAGTATAAGAGAATCCCTGGCATAGGCTCATTCTCTGCATGTGCTGTGCAGGCTTATAAAATTGGGACCCTTTATCACATATTTCTGATACTTGGCAGAGATAATCCTGAACATGTGACATAGAGCCCTCCCAAATTTCATGTACACTGGTTGGACTACAAAGATGTTACAGCCAGAAATACATTTATAAATTAATTGCTTATACCACCAGGGCCCTTTATCCAATGCTTCAGAAAATTGTCATAAATAGCACATTTTGGGAGTGGTATAACCTTGCCAAGTTTCATGCATGTTAGATGAGAGACAAAGAAGTTACAGCCAGGGCTGTATACACAGATTTTTGCAAAATAACATAATTCATCTCCTTATAAAATTGGATTACTTTATGCAATCTTTCTGGAATTTGGCACAAATAATGCCTTCCATTGGAGATACAATCTTTCCACGTTTCATCCAAATGTAATGAAAAACAGCCAAAAATGTGTTTTCCATTTAAACCAATGGAAATCAATAACGAAAGCAAAAACGAAAACTAAATTTCTTTATTTACAAAAACCAAACATTTAAATAATGAAAATGAAAAACAAAAACTAATAATGACATGGGTGCACACCTCTAGATGACATTCAGTATTGATTAGAGTAAGTTGTCCTTTTAGGTGTCAGGATTTGTCATTGATATACTCACCCAGTTGATTAATTCACATTGCTTTTGGGCAGCTGTGGATCTTTGATGAAAAGATACCAATTTCTGGTGAATTGAATAGGCACCCGCTAGCCTGAATTAACTGTTTCTGTATTTGTTCATTTGAAGATACTTGGTGCATTTAACCAACCAACCAATGTATTGAACTCTTTTTTTTTTTCAGGAACGTGATAAGCTTTTAAGATACAGGAAACAAAGGAAAAAAATGACCAAACATCCTAAGGTAAAAGAAAAAAGAAGTTTAAAATCTAAATAATATTATAAAAAATACATATTTGATTGAAGCTGGTGAGCAATAATGTTTGGCATAATGATCTTACTGAGCAGTGACAGTGCTTAGCACCTAAGAAAAATCAAGCATTAAGTCTAATACTGAGCATAGAAAACATCCAAAGTGAGAGGTATCTGGACATTGGCTTTTCGGTTTTGCAGCTGAAGAACAGTCACAAATTAATTTCTGTGGTCATTTTAAACACAAATGATCATAAAATCCTAGAACTTAAAAATGGAAAAGACCTTTGCCATCCCATCCACTTTTCCATCCTTTTCATTGTGGAATGAAAGCTTAAATACATTTGTTTTGGGGTTTTTTTCAAGATTCAGGCTGCAATCCTAACTCCACTGAAGTAAACAGGGAAAATTCCATTAGCTCCAATAAGCTTAAGAATGCACCCAACATTGGTTTTCCAGAAGTATTGTGGACCTGTTTAATTTCTTTGGCCCTTTTCACACGAGACGCACCCACGCATGCCCATGCAGGTCCACTGCATGGGGCTGGGCATGCGTGCGTGCCTCCTGTATGATCAGGCCCAATAGACACTGAAGCTCTCAATATGACCTGAGTAAGTTAAGATAGGTTAGGTACAATAGATGGCAGTATGGGGCAACTGATTTGACTAAAAAAAAGAATGATAAAAAATGTGTTCTAAAAAACAAACAAATCTTCTGCATTTCGTAACAAGCAGAGTATTGTTATGAACATCTGGATATTTTTGTATAATATTACCAACTTACTTTTAGCTTAGAGAGTTTCTTAAGCCAGATAGAGGAAAGCAGCACCTTTGAAAAGTGTATTGGTAAACTGAAGTTCACTCCGTGGTCAAAAGTAAAAAATTTGTAAGGTAAATTGTGTTTCAAAACTACTAGAGAGCCCTATGGGAAGGTTTTGTAGGGATCTCAAGAGATTCAGCTATGCTTAATTGTAAGGTTCATATTTACATCAGCTGGTTGCACTTACACATTATCATTTGGTCAGAAGCCGGTTGTGGAGACATTTTTCGGCTATGATGAAGAAGCTTCTCTTGAATCTGATGGTTCTTCTATCTCATATCAAACTGACAGAACAGATCAAACTCCTTGCACTCCTGATGACGACTTGGAAGAGGTAATTCTTTTTATCCAGTCTAGTATGTATGATTACACTTAACTTCACAGTTGATGAGGTCAACTATCCCAGTAGTTTTTATAGAGAAGTCCCCACACACAGGGTGATTTCAGACGTTACGTGGTCCCGATTCACCACAGTGGATTCCCTGTGGTGTTGAACCGATCAACCACCCCCCGTGGTCCAGGAAGGCCCCAAACAGACATGACAGGATCGGGACCACGACAGGGAATCGGGCCGTCAGACCACGGGCCGGGGCAGCGCAACAGATCGCCGATTCACGGCCATGGTCAAAACACTCAGAAGGCACCGGGGAGAGGCAGGAGGCAGACATGGCCAACTGAGGGCAGAGGAAGATAAAAGCGCCTTCAGGGAAAGCCCACACAAGGGAAACAGGAAGGGAGGGGGAAGAGGGAGAAGAGCCTCCGGGGCAGCGCACACAGCAGGCACAGAGACAACGAGGGCACAGTGAAACACACAATACATGCACATACTCAGGCGCACTTACACCCGCAAGGGAAAGGAAGGGAAGGGGGGACACAGTGGGACAGACAACACACATGGCACAACAGGCACAGGGGGGGAAGGGAAGCCAGCCCAGGGGCAGGACAGGACATGGGAAACGGCACCCAGAACCTCCACAACAGCACAATCCGCACGGGCACCCCTACAGCTACACAGGCAGTCCTGGAACAGGGGGGCCCCAAAAGGGCAGGCCACAGGCACAGGGGGAGGCTACACAGAACAGGAAGCAGCCCGGGAACAGCCCAGGGGGAAGACAGGCACCCCAAGTGNTCCAGCACAAGATCACCATTTTTGTTCCCAGCAGAAACTTCATCTAGAATGTGATAGACTAAAAACTGGATAACAGTGGCTTCTATGCATACACAATTACATACCAGCAGTAGCTGCAGAAATGTTAAGCGAGGTTTCAACATTTAAAGATATTTCCATGTTTTCCCCATATTTGCTATCAGCTGCAATGCCAATCACTGATAGTACTGAAAAAACCCTGCTTAAATATGGCCCATGGTAGTTTTCCCATAATACGATATGCGGTGAATGCATAATGCACCTAGACAGCAATCTCAAATGAAGAGCTATAATTGATGATCTCTAAATGCAGTTGAATTTCCACTCTTCCGCTCAAGTGCTAGGCTGCTGAAGAAACCACAGCTAATGCATTTTTATATTTATACCCCTGATCAGCTTAAGAATGTCAAGCAGAATATTTTATGGAGAGAAAAAATCCTTAACATTAAGCCCTTCTTCTGTAAAAAAAATAAAATTAAAATCTATTATCAATATTCTTAAAGGTATAATGCCCACAATTCAAACCCTGTTGGATTTACTGAGATTACATGATTCTGCATAACATTTAAAAAGGCTTATAGTTTTAAAAAGATTCATTTTCTTAATTGAATTGCAAATATGCTATTCTGTTGTGCGTGCCTATTTTCCTCAGATGTTTCCTTAGGAAGACAACTAGACCTCTCAAATTGTCTTTTTTGTTTTACATTATAAATATGTATTTCAGAAATATAAAGAGGAGGGTCAGCAATTAGTATAGTCAAGTTTAAATTTGCTATTTGAAGATGGATTGAAATGCTATATTACACTGTAAATGGACCCACCTTGGACAAAGAACAAAATGTTGCACATTGATATGCCAAAGTCTGAATTAATCTCTAACAAATGTAGGTGACGCTCTCATTGATGCTAATGTCATTCTACCACCAGCAGATATATCAAGCAGGATTTTTTTACCCATTTTCATGAGATCTGAATTTGGGTCCAGATTTATTTTGGGAGTGGTGGATCTATTACTTTCATTTTACATGAGCAGCTCATTCAGTGAAAATTCAATGCAGTCCTAGGGCAATGGGGCTGATCCAAGGTGCTTGTGCTTGGTGCAAGTACACAGAACATGTTGTGTGCAGTGCACACCCAGAGTGTGCAATGCACATATACCAAACACAGACAAGATATGCACATGCAGACCTTGGATTGGCCCCAATATTAGCAGTGACACTATTGACCCAATGTCAGACCATCGTGAGTAATATGGAACTATGTCCAATTTCCAAAACCAAACCCTTGGACTAAATTAACAATGAAATAGAAAACCCACAGTCACCTCCTTGTGAATCAGCTTTTTGGCTTTCTAGACCTGGCCATCTAGTTAATGGTCTATTACCACGGAATCCTTTGTTTCACAGCTGACCAGACTGACAGCTAGGAATCATCTCATCCTATTAGTAGCTGGAAAGTGGTTTTAGAAATTAATCATACCAACAGGACAACCTGTTATCAGCTGTGGCATACTGGACATCAAGAACATTTAGAAAATGATGGCACTATTATAAAATACACCACAAATAACTAAAATTTGCCCAGTTAGTACAAATTAATAAAACCTTTTAGGATTAAAAACATAACAATGCCTAGCTGCCTGAATTTAGTCTGAAGAGGCAAGTGGATTTGTCAGTTACCACGGTGAAAGTAGAAGAAACCAAATGGTCTTTTCCTCAGTCACTTGCTGCTACATCCCCTCCCAGCTACATTTGAAACAAGTCTCCCCAAGTGCTCCTGAAGGCATGTAGCAATTCTGAATGGGGATTTGCCAGAAGCAGAGGACTTGAGCTAAAGAAAGTTAAATCCTCAATGATTTTTGCAACTTTGCTCTTAACGGTAAACCTATTAAATGCAAGTAATAGCTAATGAGTGAGAGGGCAAGATTTGTCCATGCAACCCAATTCCAGATAGTACATTGATGGCATGGACCCCAGTCTCTCAACCCCTGGGATATCCCCCACAGTGCTTGCAAATGGAGATGGATTTGGGTGTCAGGGCTCTACTATTCTGTGCCTTCAGTGCCACAAGGGCTGCCCTTTGCTTAGGGGATCCAACCACTTTTCTGCCTTGCCAAAAGCACCTGCATCATGCAGTAGGATAGAGGTTCCCAAACTATGGGTTATGGACTAGGGCTGTGAAATGTGTATTATTTTAGTTAGTTATGAAAACTAATGGAGCCCCATAAATTTTCATGACTAATGGAGTTGGCGGAGAGGAGGTCAAGGCAACGGGAGTAGACAACCCATTCCAGGAGTTTGGAAGCAAAAGGGAGGAGCGAGACAGGA